>AP025052.1:29772735-30003952 GCA_036186865.1 Eustoma russellianum
AAGTGAAGCAATTCTAGTACATGACTAGTACTCACTTCATGTTTCGGTTTTAAGGTTTCTTTAATGTGTTTTCCCTCAATACATGTTTCACACATTTTAAAATTATCTAAGTCTAACTTGGGCATTCCTCTAATTAAATTCTTCTTAGACAATCTCTTAATAGTTGAAATTCCTATATGGCCTAATCTTCTACGCCATAAATTTACATCTAAGTCATGTGATATTAGACACTTGACCTTAGCATCTAACATGTTATCTAAGGTAAGGGTATAAATATTTCCATCTCTACTTCCTTTTAAAACCGTTTCTCCTTTTTCATTTATTATATCACAAGAATTGGGAAGAAAGGAGACATTATAACCACAATCTATAAGTTGAGAAATACTAAGTAAATTATAAGATAGATTGCTTACTAATAACACATTCCGTATTTGAAATGTGTTAGGGTCCCCAATTGTTCCTTTTCCAACAACTTGTCCTTTGTTGTTGTCACCGAATGTTACTTTTCCTCCATTCTTGATATGTTCCGATTCGATGAATAGTTTGGGGTTCCCCGTCATATGCCTCGAACATCCACTATCTAAAAACCATTTGGTTTTTAGATTCTTTGACTTTGCCTCCTTCTTGTATTCCTTGCGTTGTTCCTACAATGGAGACAAAGTTTTAGGTACCCTTTATTTGGGTCCTTGAATGTTAGGGGCATTATTCTTGTTTAGATAACCCTTAGGTATACAAACTTGAATATACCTTCTAGGCACATGTTTAGCATTGTTATAATTTGGAAAATAAGAAGAATTAGCATATACATGATTATTCCACATAAGTGAAGATGCATTGTTATACTTGTTGTGCCATGGTTGATAATCATTAAAGGATGGTCGAATTGTATAAGGCATGTGACTTTGTTTCTTATTTGGCGCTATATAAGTGTGTTCATATGTATTTCTAAAAGATTTATATGAGTGTTGTCCATACTTAGGTTCATAATAAGTTGTATGCATTTTATTCGGTCTAATTGCATTTGTATACAAGTAGGCATAATTTCTAGGTTGTCTAGATGCAAAGTTTGGCCTAGATGTATGTTTATGTGTGTGTATATTGGTGGGTGTGTGCTGTATTTTTGCCTTGATATAATTAGACGAAGGTGTAGAAGCAGGCAAAGTTGATTTTGTTGTATTATATGGTAACTTTGTACTAGATGAAACAAACTTAGTCTTTTTATTTACTTTTTCATTTTCTTCTTTATAGCCTAAGCCGGTCTTATCATTTCCATAATTTTGTGATGAGATAAGTGTATCTAACATATTTGCACCCGATGTAAATTGTTCTAACATTTTTTCTAAGTTAAGTTTAGACGACTTAAGTTGTGTTATTTCATGTTCACAACTTTCTATCTTAGATTTTAACATCTTATTTTCCATTTTTATCTTATTTTCATCTTTCCTATATGATTCAATTTTATTCTCTAAAGAATCAAGAGTACTAGTGGACTCTTGTTTAAGAGATTCTAGTTGATCGGAAAATTCCAAGTTGGACGTCTTCAACTTGTCATTTTCTTCAACTAGTTTCTTCTTTTCTTTAGCTTACAGTGAGCATGCATTCTTAGGAATTCTTCATACATTTCATCAAATGTCATGTCACTATCAGAATCACTATCAGAAGAAGAACATACCTCGTTGGATACGAAGCAGACTTGAGCTTCCTCAGTTTCGGATTCTGAGTCGGATGAGTCGCTCCATGTGCTCACCTTCATTGCTCGTTTCCCTTTTCTTGCCTTAGACTCCTTTGTCTTTGTCGTTTGAGCCTCCTTGTCCTTGGCTTGTTTATTATTGTTGTTGTTATTATTATTTTTCTTCGTGGGACAGTCGTATGAAATATGTCCTTTTTGACCGCATTCATAACACTTTAATTCTTTATTATACCATTTGTTTGTATTATTCTTCCTAGGTTGAGAAGAAGAAGAAGAAGAATTACGTTGTCTATTCCTATTTGGACGTTTGAAAACCTTTCTAAGTTTTCTAGCTATCAATATCAAGTCGTCGTCTAATTCAGTATCACTATTACTATCATCGTTACTAGCATGTGTTTTGGTTGTTTTGAAAGCTATTGACTTACCGGATGACTTAGACGATTCAGACTTTCGTTGGTTTAATTTAACCTCGTAAACTTTAAGAGACCCGATCAATTCATCCATCTTAGTGATTGACTTTGTCTCCTCGATTGCAGTCACCTTTGGATCCCATTCAGCAGGGAGGCTTCGTAGCATCTTTTGAACCTTTTCACTGTTCAAAAATGACTTCCCTAAAGATTCAAGGGCATTGAAAATATTAGTAATCCTCAAATCCATAGATGTTATAGATTCGTTTGGCAACATTTTGAAAGTCTCTAATTCAGTCATAAGCATGTTTATTTTTGACTCTTTAACACCACTAGTACCTTCATGCTTTAATACAAGTGATTTCCACATGTCGTATGCGCTTGTGCAATTTGACACATATCCTGCTTCAGATGTTGTAAGTCCATTTAAAAGTAATTGCATAGCTTTAGCATTCATGGACATTTTCTTTTTATCATCCGATGACCATTCACTTTTATATTTTTCAACCTCTTGAGTTACTCCACTAACTTGTATAACTTTCATTGTAATGTACGGCTCATCTTCAACTATAGACCATAAATCGATGTCTATAGCCATTAAGAATAGCCTCATTCTTAGTTTCTAATGAACAAAATTATTGCCATCAAAAAGAGGAAGACGTTGTGTAGACATACCTTCCAACTCACCTTTGTGAGAAACAATAGCCATAGTATGTACCTTGGATTTGAGACAAGCAGTATATAATGAATCGTTGTTTCTTGGCCTTGTATTGTTCGTATGGTGTTGAATCTTGCTTCTTTTGAGTGGTTTTGGTCTGGCTCTGATACCAAATGTTGGACAGTGCACCTGCAATAAACACCACTAGAGGGGGGGTGAATAGTGGTTAGCGGAAATTACACTACAACCCTTTGTTAAAATCCCCTTTGAAAACAGAATCTGAAACCACCTCAGATTCAGAACCCGTTTTTCAAAAATTCACAAATAATTGTACACAACTCCAAAAATTATGAAACTTTCCAGAATTTAACTTAAATGAGTTAACAAGACTTTGTCCAAAAATCAGACAAAAATAAGATCGTTTGACCCTTCAAACAAATAAAAAGCTCCAGATGGTCAATCAAGACAGAATGTTGCTGATTTTACAAAACGTGTTTCTCTTTGAATACTCAACCAAAAAGGTTGATCTTTATGTCAAAATACTCCTTAGGATGTGTAGATGAAGTTTCCAAAAGGCCCTGACCTTAAACAATTCTTGAAAAATACAAAATTTATGTTTTCTCAAAACTGGTCAGATTGCAGCCAGATTGGAGCAGTTATCTTGCAAAGACTGAAAGACTGACTTTCCCTTGCTCAAATCAAGTGATTCTTGTTGCAAATGAAAGCTAACAGTCCGAAGTATAACTCCACCAAAACTCACGAATTTGGAAAATGTTTAGCTATTTTTTCAAATTGTGAGAAATTGTGTGAAAACTGCAGTCAAAACGGGCAGAAAACAGAAATAAAGAAACAAGAGAAGAACACTGAGAATTTATCCTGGTTCGGTCAATGTGACCTATTCCAGTCCCAAGGAACACCTTTCCTTGGATTTCACTATCAAATGAACACCTTACAACTAGAGCCAAGCTTGATCCTTGGGTTATACACCAACCCTATTCAAGACTTGGATAATCACCTCTATGCAACTCTTGGTTACAACACCTCTACCACCTATTGATGTAGCCTTATAAATTTGGCTAATCAATCATAAAAATCCAACTCAAGAAGGTGTGTATAATGTAGCTGGACAACAAAAAAATTGGAACACCTTAGCTACACAAAGTATGAACAAAAATATGAGAAGAGAATAGAAAGACAACAATCTTCAATTTTGCTTTCAAGTGTGTATCTTCTCTTCTTCACCTTGCCTCCTATTTATAATGTGAATAGATGGCATATTCTCTCCAACTTTTAGACCATGTGATGGCTGAGAATTTTGAATTAAAGCACATCCAAAATCAGCTCCAACAACCTTGTCTCTATTAACTTCAAATTTGAAATTTCAAGTTGACAACTTTTGCCAACTAGCTTGTTTTTGAATTTGTCCACTTGCCCAAAAGTTATAAAATGAGTATACCACCTTCTCCACCTGTTTATGGACGTTTTTGATGTTGTATGTATGTATACCAACTCAAATTTTGTGAATAAAAATAATGAATAAGTGTTGACAAGATTATGTTAACATATAACACCAAAATTCCTACTTTCTTCTCCTTTACATATTGTGATGAATCTTGCACCAAGGACACCTTGTAATCTCTAAAAGATGATGATTAATATCCTCTTATAACATATATAACAGGGTCTTCAAGAAAAAATATAATGTGACATCTCAAATCGTCACATATCCAGCTATAGTCAATAATATCATCGGTTGAGAGAATAAGATATAAGATCACCATATAATCTTCAAAATAATAATAACACAGCTCCAGAATGAAGATAATAATATGCTCAAGAGATTCCTTGAGTGAAAATACCAAAAATACCCTTTGGGGTAAAATGACCAAAATACCCCTGGTGTGAGAAAACTTCAGAAATGACCCCGATGGTCAGAAATAATCACAATTCCACCTTTGCCAAGATAATAATACACACTTGAAATATTTTTCACCATATGATGTTCCTACAAAACTTAAAATACCAATTTTGCCTTTTTTGGTAAGTTGTAGAAACTTCCAAGGCACGTTAGTCACAAGACAATAATAATCACCAAAAACACATAATAAGCACATAATGAGCATGTATAAATCATGTACAAATGAAAACAACCATTTTATCACATTTTAGAAAATTATTTCTAAAAACTCTAGACATCGATCGATCGAAGTGCCTCAGCTTCATAGATCGATGTCTCACGTAAAGGTTCAGGTTTTGTCTCTGACCTACATCGATCGATCGAAGTGAGAGTTCGATGTACATCGATCGATCGATGTGTCTCAGGTTTAGAGATCGATGTCTCACAGAAAGGTCTTAAACTTTTCTGCCTTACATAGATCGATCGATGTGAGAGATCTATGTACATAGATCGATCGATGTGTAACAACCTGAGAGATCGATGTCAACTTGTTCAACTTTTTCAACTTTTAATCACATATAACACCATGTGTGACATTTTTAAGTATTCATTACTTAAAATCATGACTTTGAAAATTATCCAAACATATTTTTCAACAACCTGCTACGTGAGTTTTGGTGACAACACAAGGTTTTGGTGGAGGGTTCAACTCTAAATCTGTTTCTTCAGTATAGTTGTTGGCTCCTCTGATGAAATCTGTCATGTTTAGTCAAAGGAGAGTTGAGCTTGAAATGTATATCCGGATCCTTAGTTGGGAAAGTTGTGACTGTCAAGGTGAACACCCCAGTTTTGCACACTACTCAGAACGAAATTCAGAAACATTTCAGCAAAAAATATTAAAAAAATGTTTTTTTTCATGTTTTGCAGTCAGCAACAGGTTATTAGCCGGTGACCATTTGTAAGTGAGCCATTATCGACAAAGACTGTCTGTTAAGTGAGTTTTATCAATGTTTAACTGTTAACTGAGTAATGCGTCAAACATTTGGCTACTAAGTGAGATTCCCTCATTGGAAAATTCCACTTTAAATATTTGATAAGACTAGTGTCTAGCTCTGGAGAAGGAAAAAAAAAAAAAAAAAAACCTCCCCTCAACTTAAATTTTTTGTATTAAAAAAAAATTGCCACAGCAGCAATTTTTGTGATAAACTCTTTTCATCCCTATCGTCACTTCTAATAGAGGGCAGCAGTTTCATCGCTCTAGTTTATTTATTTATGTATGTATTACTACTATCATTATGAAAAAGCTCATCGACTAGGTACAATGGTTTGCAATATTTAGAGGTTATATCATCACAAACATCTAACTGCTCAAAAACCAAATACTTTTTCATTCCAAAAATTATTGTAATAGTTAATCAAACATAATTTAAAGTCGCATTATCAAAGTATTTTACACGTTATTTATTATGATTAGTTCTTAAATGATGTGGAAATTATTTGACAAAGTATTGTTGTTAAACACTTCCAAACTTTGTTCTAAATTGATATTTGATTAACTATTTATTTAATCACTTGTGATAACATTTTTGACATAGGAAGCACTATCCATGACCTTTTATCAACAATGTCTATTCATATATTAATCATTATCTCCTAATTTGTTCTACTCCTAACACCCCCTCATAAACTGAAACCTTATACTTCAAATATTCAATTTCATAAATATCGAGTTGGAAGACACACTATTCTTTCACTTTGGAATATGATGGAATAAAGCAAAATGACTTACTAAATTGGTTGCGCTTCTTATATTGTGAAGTAGCAGTTGATCGATATAGCTTGACGTATCATTATGGGCCATCGAAAAACAACATCCGTGTATTTCTAACGCATGAGTATGGTTGCGTACATCCGACCCCCCATATCCCGCCATAGGCGGGAGCCTCTAAGGCAATGTGTTATGTTGTTGTTGTTGTTGTTGGAGTTGGAGGATTCCGCCGCCTTTTAACAATAGATTTTATTCGGTGTCTGTTGCAAAATTGCGAGGGGGCAGCATAGTTTCTAAGGATGACATCCCTTCACTCTCTTTTCTTTCGCTCCTTCTTCACCGTCCATCATTTGTCCTCCACCTCTTATATATCTTTTGCTGGCCACCTCTCATTTAACTTTACAAATCCTCTCCTTACTGCTACGTGAAGAACGATGAGAAGAGGGTGAGAAAAAAAATTGAGGTGATCCTACCCATAGTTTCTACGGGTGGAGGTGCACTAAACATCTCCACCTCAGGCAAAATTAGTGAGACGTGTAATAGGCGATCATTTCGCATGGTTAATGTTGTAATAAAGTGGTGGCTAGACTATTTTAAGAGGATGGAAGATAACTCAAGGCTATAATTTCTCATCAGCATCCATAGTTACGCCAATAATCAAACCATTAAATCCAAGTAAATAAGTCAAGTAAAAAAAAAAATGTTTCGGTCATTTGAACGTTAATTGTAAGAAAGTATGAAAAGATATACCATAAAGTTCAAATAGTAGTAACACGTTCGTATAAATTTGTGATATTCTTGAGCAAAAGGTTAAATCTTTGGTCTCGATGTCTTCAATGTCTCATCTCAATAGAACTGTGTGAATGATGTAAATTCAAAACTTAGCAGCTTCCTAGATTGGTAAACTGTTACCAGAAAATCTAAACAATGACTCACTGTAAGCCGGACATGTAACACAGTACTCAATTGGATCAGATTCTGACCTTTGACCTTCAAGCCTAGATAACAGTATTGCTTCCACGCTACGTGTGTCTTGTTTCGAACTTATACCTTTCTGAAACAATGTCATAATTCTAGTATTCTACTCTTAATGAGTGTTAGTACGGTAAAGAGAATGACGAAATATTGAATTATGGATCCAAAGATTGACTAAGTGGTCAAGTTGGTTCGACTTTTCTATTCCTCCTACACCCTTTCCTTTGATGAGGGAGTGGGTTCTCCCCCACCTGTACCAGACCCCCACCTGTACCAGAGGCCCCTTAGCCAGGTGAGATGTAAATCGAAGGATGTGCTCCAACGACAGCCCTGCAAAGGGAGAGGACACACGAGACTCAGTCAGCCCAGAGACAACCCTTTCCTGAACTAACAAAAATATAGTAATTTCAGACATATCCTGACCTGTGATGGCAGGCTCTTGCATCATTTTCTGGTGAGTTATAAGGTTTCATTCCTCCAAATGCTCTCGTCACTTGCAAACTAGCTGAAATTATGACGGAGTAGATTCACCAAAACTAGATGAAATTAAGTCAGATAGAGGATTGACCAAAAGGGCTTCGGGTAAATTGATCATGAATCATCATCCGATACTATCAACATTCAAGCTCATTTCCATTAGATGAAATAGACCATATGGATCTTGCATCTTCACCGCACTTTGTCATAAATCAATCTTCATCCAAGACAAGAACGAAAAATAGAAGACACAAATGATCATTATATGCTCCGCTAATACAGCTATGACCCGGCAATACTCAGCTATAGATCTAATGGTTAAGTCTGCAGAAAGCCAGATAAGACTATGTACATCAGATCGCGAAATGATCCGAGATAAGAATGCGAAACGATCCGGTTCTTTTCTAGACCCTGCGCAAACACAAGAGACTGGTGCACCAAAAACACCTTTTAGATCGTTACTAACACTTCAAATAAGAATAAAATGCACAGGAAGCGAACAGTCCACTTCCTTTACTGCTTTGAAGTAGATCTCCACAGCCCAACAGGTTACAAGAAACAATGGCATCAAACTGACAGTAAAAATTAACCATTCCAGAAATCCCAATAAAATTGAAGTACAAATCCAACGTATCCAAGAACAGTATAGATCTGAAACACATAATTGTCATAAACTCTGGCCTAATGCAACACTAGATCAGGCGTCTCGGGTTACTAGTTTCAGACAATAATGTCCGTTTCCTGGTACTGCTTCAGGATCTGGGGGCACTGAGCCAAAGGCACGTCTTGGACATAGCCCAAGTTGTTAGCAAAACGAACATCAGACGCTATGCCATTGTTGCGGGTCAGGCAAACACGGGCACGATCACGGCCTGCATCAGGTGTAGCGCACGTACCGTCTGGACTGTGGAGCAAGATCATATCACAGATTTCATCACCAGCGTCGTATGGCACGAACATCTGGTACTCGCCTTTAGAGTCAGTCGAGCACTTTTGCCGGTAAGTAATGGTATCACTGCCATCGGACTTTTTGCAGACAAGTTCCACCATGGCCCCTGCCAAGAAAAGTACAAAAGCTTGTTTCCCGATGACCCATAATAAAAAAAATACACCCAATACTCCACAATATAAAATTTCACCCAATTTAGTGAGTCATTTTGATTTCTTGAAATTTGTTTTTTCTACAACTGAAATCTCTAAATGTAGTCACGGAGGAAGAACAGGCTGTACAATATCGGCATTGGATGGATCGAGAAGGATCGAACCACTTATAATCGCACCATATTTGTTTCCAGAAACTCAAATAATTAGGCCTAATATATAAGACCCATTAGTGTTCAACAAAATCTCAAAATTTTGAACAAATAGAAGCTGTGAAACATTTACAAATACAGACCGCTCTAGAACTCTTGAAACAATTCGGATCTTCATGACATAACATGACCTATTGCTGATTTTCCCTATTTTGTTAAACAGGGTTCAAAGAATCAATCTAAAAGTATTATGATATCATGGCTGCACTAGCCATTTCCCTATTTTACTAAACAGAATGCACGAGGTCCAAATCAATCTACAATTTGATACATAAAAATTAAAATGCAGAGACCATAAAAACCTAATATTGTGGGCTGGAGTTTGACAGAAAAGAAAAAAAGCTTAAATCCATTCGAAAAACTCAGATCCAGTAACATATAAGTTAAACCTGACATAATCATAGGACTAAACCACAAATCAAGGTAGCCCAGAAAACACCTTGCTTTCAAATCTAGCTAACAAACACGAATCGAGCATTGGATCTAAACAATCATAATAAGAAACGGCAAAAGTAAAACTGACCAGCAAGCTTCTTGGAAGCATAAGTCTCATATCCGACACGGCAAGTGTCACAATAAACCCCACCCTTCACACAAAAAGGGTTACCCTTGAAAAGAGCATTAGAAAGAATAGGTAATAACACAAAAACAGCAACCGACAATATAGATCTGGGCATCCTGATTTCTTGATGGGCAAAACACAGCGAAGAATCACTTGTAATTGAAGGTCGAACCCCAACCAGTATATGTATAGAGATGTGGGGCCAGAAAATGATGACGAGTCACATGGGGATGCTGGGGCGGGGTGGGGTAGTATAGGTAGTGGTGAACATGGGGCATCGTAAGTCCAAGTGCCGCTGTGAACTGTGATGAGTAATTGGGGGAAGCATCGAAACCGCGTCTTGCGGCTGATTGCTTTCTTTTTATTTCAGCTGTCTCGTTACGCGGCAATATCACGTGTAAATGCGTTGATGATGGGGTGAGTTCTCCCCCAGCTGTACCAGATGTCTCTTAGGCAGGTGTGATGTAAATCGAGGGATGTGTTTCACCGGCAGCCCTGTAAAAGAAGAGGACACACAGACTCAACCAGCCCAAAAACAACCCTTATAATATTTCAACAATGATTATCTCCACACGAACTCGAAATCAGAACGTCGGGGTTCTAGCCCCAATCATTTTTGCCACTTATCACTGAACTATGCCCCTGGGGCGTAAATGCTAAAACTAGAGACGTGACGATTGACGGAAAAAAAAAAGAAAAAATATGTTAGTTTGAATAAGAAAACTCTTTGTTATCATTTCTTTCTTTAATGTAAACTCATCTCTATGCTAATCATTTTTGTCAAAAAAAAAATTGTTTTTCATTACCAAAGCAATTCGGTTTTATTTTTACGGTTGTGTTTATTTTTCATTAAATAATTTTTTATCTATTCAGATAAAATAACAACTCAATATTTGCGTTAAAGTTTTTATGGGCTATCAATACCTATTTTTTATAGAAATATATATGTCAATTGTAGAAGTAAATCAGACCAAATACAAACAAATAAAACCGGATTAATGTAACATAAAATATCAATCAATCAAAAATGTACAAAAGTATGTGTATATACAAAATATCTTAGACACGATACAAATAAAATATACATCTCATAGGCACCGGCCGGTATCACAATGCTTCCAACGTCTATAGTAGCTGAGTAGATCTACTACGTCTGAGTGGACCTAGTTTTTCTGACAGCTGAGAGTGTGACTACAAATGTGGTGGCAGCAAATTGCCTCCTGAGATGCTATATGTATTTGTGTCTCTATCTGTGACAAGTCTTGTTCTATTTCTCTAGCAAACTGGTTAGTTGTGGGATAGGATAAGCCCATGTCATCCATGTAAGCATGTTATTCTGACCAAATACATGTTTGTTTTTAATGGCTGGTGTCTAAAAGAATGTGTCATCGACGGCTAAAGGGAGTGGTTCTGCTGTCGTCGCCTCTCCACGAATGCGGTGATCAACCCCTGATCTACCTTAACCTTACTACGTAGCAACACTGCCCACAGCTGCATAGGCTCTATGTGCGCCCAACAACTCTCAGGTATGATCGGATCCCTCTAAAAGGTTACTATCTTCAACACAGTCGGCATACTATACCTAATCCTACTACTCCCAAGATGGAGGGTCATATGCTTGCCTTTCGGCGTAAATAAATGCCTATCCTCGGCCTCAACTCGCCAACAACACCACTATTACTACCAAAGCATGCCATAACTAAACCTAAATATATAAGAATATATTAAACGTAAATACAATATATAACATAAAATTTACGAACTACGAACATAAATGCGTTACATCAAAAAAAATAATTAACACAAATTAAATGAATTACAAGTTCACACAATCCAAACAATTAAATAACAATAATTAAATAATACTGGACGTTCATGCAATCAATACAAGTAATTAAAAAGAGTAAAAATATTATTATAGGTTCATGCAATCCAAACAACTAAAATAACAATAATTAAATACTAATATACATTCACGCAATTAGAAACAAGTAACTAACAATTATTAAATACTACTATGCGTTCATTCGATCAAAACAACTAAATAACCAAAATTACATACTAGTTTACATTCATAAATTACAAAAGAAAAAGAAGAAATAAATTACAATAGATAAATAGCTCACAAGTGAGAAAAAGCTCGTGTCTATCTTTAGTTATGTTTTATGTTGTGTGTATATTCCAACAGAATTTCGCTGTGTTCTAGAATTATGAAAAAATTGACGTACAAAATGGAAGGTTTTTATCGGCAACCATGGTGTATCAAAAGTCAAAATATCACACTACGATTTTTGTCAAAACTTTGATTCATGTCAGGCCATGGTTTTGACAAAACCATGATGCATAGATTTGACTTTTCTTCTAAAATTGCGATGAAAGTAGGTTTCCTATTAAAGCTTATATATTTTTGGTTTTTCCTCAACGATTGACATTGTCGTTATACTTGCAATTATATTTTTATATACAATTTTCAATCGTGTTTTAAATCTTACCTTTTTAGTGCGAAAAAGAAGAAATCGCATCTTTTTATTTTTTTTAGTTTTTGAACATGAAAAAGAAATCTCTAGATAAGATAATAATACTATTTTGACAACATGATATTCTTTATATTGACAACAAATTCCAGGAATTTATATGAGAATTATATTAAATATTTTATAGTAATTATATTGATAATTTATTATACCAAACGTATGAAGATGGAAAGTTTGTCAACCAGAACTGAGCTGAGATGATCTTTCTAAGCTGACCTAGAGTACAGATGCTGAGCTGAGCTGATCTGGATGTGCTTCCTGCCGACGTCTGACCTGTTTCGCTTCTGGCCGAGCTGACCTGCTGAGGTTGACCAGAACAAGTCCAACTCAGCTATTGGATAAAGATCACGGGTGTATCTGTATTTATCTAATTGGTGATCTGATTGATCTGACTGTCAATGTCTATCTATATTTAATTAATGTATTTGATTTTTATTATTTGATTTGATTAGATTAGCTTGAATTTATCTTTCTGATTGTAACTCTATAGATTTGATGTTATGGAATAAAGAGAAGGCAGATTTGAAGTGCCAATTCATCTTTTACATGGTATCAGAGCAAGGTTCCGTTTCCTATGATTGAACAGCCCGACACTTCTTCTCACTATGGCTGCTGAATTATCTCGGCCTCTTCTTCCTTCCACCTCTCAAACCAAGAAAATTGTGTCCCTGTATGATCTCCATTCTGAGGATCATCCGGGTTTGCTTATTACTCCAGTCCACTTGACTGGACTGAACTATAAAGAATGGGAACAAAAAACCCGTTGCTCTCTACTCGCCCGCAGGAAGTTCGGCTTCCTCGATGGCACTATCCGACGACCTGCAGAAGGATCTTTCGACTTGGATGATTGGGAGCCAGTTAACTCAATGATCGTGGCCTGGATACTGAACACAGTAGAACCAGGCCTTCATTCTACCATCTCTTATGTCGAAGATGCAAAGGAGCTGTGGGACGATGTAAAGCAGCAATTTGCTGTGATGAATGCACCGAGGGTCCAACAGCTGAAGAAGGCTCTCGCAAATTGCAAACAGAATGGTGACTCCATGATGGTTTATTGCAGAAAATTGAAGAAAATCTGGGACGAACTGAAGGACTATTATGAGCTTCCAATTTGTTCATGTGTCTCCTGTACATGCAATCTCCGAAAGATTTTGGCTCAACACAAGGAGGTGGATGAGATCCACCAATTTCTTATGGGGTTGGAGGACTTAATGTATCGAATATTACGTTCCTCCATATTGAGTCAAGATCCTCTTCCTTCCTTGAATCGCGTATACCATACGGTAGTGCAGGAAGAGAGTCTTGGCTCAATGGTGAACATAGAAGAGACTCCTGCTCCAGCTGGTTTTGAAGTGTCTGTTGCTGCAAAATAAGGAAGTGACCGTAGGTCGGCCAAAGTTGCCGTGACCTGCTCCCATTGTCACAAGAAAGGCCATGAGGTCCGTTTATGTTTCTAGCTGGTGGTCTATCCAGACTGGTGAGGGATCGTTCGAAGACATTGCCTCGCACCAAACAGACTTCCTGTGGTGGCACCTCAGCTCGGCTCAAACAATCTGCAGCTCTGGCGTCGGCCAACTCAGCATCTACAGGTAAGTCAACCTCGACCTCAGGCCCTTTTGCCAGGTTGACGGAGGAGGATTTGAACACTGTCCTCTAGGCTCTCAATGCACGTAGGCAAATTTCCTCTGAAAGACTGAGTGCTAAGTGTCCGAATTTTACTTAGATAATTGACTCTGTAGCCTCTCATCATATAACTAGTAATGTCTCCTTTTTACATAATTGTTCGTCAACTCTTTCACGCACTGTGCGGTTGCCCAATGGGACTCAAACACAAGCCGTACGCGAAAGGACAATAGCATTAATCCTCATTTTGTACTTGATAAAAGTGTTGTTTGTGCTCCGCCTGACATGCAACTTGTTATTGGTATCTCAATTATTGAATAATAGTATGTTATTGAGTTTACTAAATATAGTTGTGTAATACAGGACCGACATGCCCAGATGAAGATTGGAGTGGCAGAACTGATTGATGGAATATACTTGCTGAGGGGGTCCTTTTACCGAGCTGAACAGTATTTTGGGCGCCCCTCCTGCCAAGCTGAGCTTCTCTTTGGGGGCAGAGGAAGACCAGAAACTGTGGCACAATCGACAAGGTCATCCGTCTAGTGGTGTGTTACAATTGCTTTGTAATAGTGATGTCTCTCGTAATAAAAATATGGATGTTCTATGTGAAGTTTGTTTTCGGGCCAAACAAATAAAAAACCCATTTGAGTTAAGTAAAACGTCAGCTGAGCAGTGTTTTAACTTAATTCATTGCAACTTTTGGGGACTTATCGAGAGAAAATGTTATGTGGAGCGTCTTATTTTCTGACCTTTTTTGATGATCGATCACGCGCGGTCTGGGTCTATCTTTTGTTGACCAAAGACCGTGCTCCTTCAGTTGTACGACAGTTCATTGCAATCATCAGAACTGAATTCGAATGGCAAATTAAGATATTCTGTAGTGATAATGACTCTGAATTCTCTTTACTTCGGCCGTTCTTTGCCAAACACGGCGTTCTACATCAGACCTCCATCTACTACCCTCCACAGCAAAATAGTCGAGTCGAACACAAACATCATCATATTTTGAATGTTGCTCAAGCCTTGCCCTTACAAGCCCATCTTCCAATCTTCTTCTGGGTGAATGTGTGATGAACGCATCATACCTCATCAGCCGGATGCCAACTGCTGTGCTCGGAGGGAAAGCTCCCTATGAAGTACTATTCGGCTGGCCCCCGACCTACACACATCTCCGAGTGTTTGGAAGCTTATGCCATGTCCACAATGATAAATGGAGAGGTGATAAATTTTAGAGTGGAAGCCTCAAATGCGTCTTCATCGGTTATCCCACTGGTCAAAAAGGCTGGCGGGTGTATGACCTTAACACCTGCGAATTCTTTGTTACCCGTAACGCAACTTTTGTTGAAACTGTGTTTTCCTTCGCTAATCTCACTTTGGTCGAGCTGCCTTCTACATCACCGGAGCTCCCATACACCTCGGCCTCTGTCCCATTGACCATCGAAGACTATGCTGATACTTGTACTCCTACACAGGTTTCAATAGCTTCCGGCAGGGGCTCGCAGCCGAGTTCTCTCTTGGCCCCTAAGCAGCCTATACACTTGACTCCGGCAGAGGCGGTTCTTGATGAGTAGGCAGACCTGACTTCTCAGCCCTCGACTCCGATACTTGGTCGTGGCCATCGACTGAAGAAACCACCAGCTCGGCTTGCAGATTATGAGGTGAATTCAGCTAAGTATTTACTATATTCATAATTATCTTAGCACTCAGAGATTTTCTGCAGCCCATCAAGCATTCCTTGTGGCCATTACTTTGAGTGCGAGCCGCAGTCTTATGCTCAAGCTGTCAAATATCCGCGATGGCGAGCAGTCATGCAGGAAGAGATACGCGCTGTTGAAGACAATCAGACCTGGATACTTGGGCAGCTGCCGCCTGGCAAACGTGCTATTGGGTGTAAATGGATATGCAAAATCAAACATAAGTCAGATGACAGCATTGAAAGGTATAAAGCTCAGCTTGTCATCCACGGAAATCGCCAAGTTGAAGGTATTGATTACAACAAGGCTTTTGCGGCCACCACCTAAATGGTTACAGTCCGAGTTCTCTTAGCTCTTGCCGTTGCGCAAAAGTTTACTCTCTCTCAAATGGACGTGCGTAATGCCTTCCTTTATGGTGATCTTAATGAGGAAGTTTATATGAAACTTCCACCTGGATTTGCCTCTGTCGACCCCAATCAGGTCTGCCGACTTTACAAATCTCTGTACGGACTCAAACAAGCTCCACGATGCTGGTTCACCAAATTTTCTGACGCTCTCTGTGATTATGGTTTTGTTCAATGCCATTCTGATTATTCTCTATTTCGTTATACCCGAGATCGATTTCAGCTCTGCCTCCTGGTGTATGTTGACGAACTTATTATTGTGAGCAATGACGAAAGTGTAGTGGCCCGCCTTAAGGAGTACCTTAGTCACTGTTTCCACATGAAGGATCTCGGCCCACTAAAGTACTTCCTTGGTCTTGAAGTTGCTCGAAGCAGCGAAGTGCTCTTTATATCTCAACGCAAGTATACTCTGGACATCATCTCTGACTGTGGACTGTTGGGCACAAAACCTGCAGCCACGCCTCTTGAGCAGCAGCACCACCTTCCGATCTCCGTCAGCCCAGTTTTGGACAATCCCTTTCCTTATCGACGACTCATGGGATGCCCGTCTATCTCTCTGTTACTCGTCTAGTACTTTCTTATTCCATTCATAATCTTGCTCAGCTTATGCGGACTCCGAGGTTGGATCATTGGACCGCTGCTTTACGGGTTGTTTGCTATCTCAAAGGTAATCCTCGTCAAGGCCTTTTCTATCCTTTCACCAGTAATTTTCATCTCACTGCCTACACTGACTCGGATTGAGTGAGCTGTCCTCTCACTCGTCGGTCTCTTACAACGTACTTTATTCAACTTAGTGCGGCTCCGATTTCTTGGAAGACAAAGAAGCAAACTACTGTCTATCGCTCCTCTGCGAGGCTGAATATCGCGCTATGACCTACGCCACTTGTGAGCTTAAGTGGTTGCTCAGCCTTCTTCATTTCGTCGGTATACCTCATAAAGAACCTATTACTCTTTACACAGACAGTCAATCAGCCTTGCATCTTGCGCATAATCCTGTCTCTCATGAGCTCACCAAACATATCGAAGTTGACTGCCATTTTTTGAGGGACGCTGTTCAGGATGGCCTTATCTACCCTCTCCACGTTTCGACTTCACATCAGTTGGTCGATATTCTGACCATATCACTCGGCACTCGAGAATTTCATTTTCTTCTGTCCAAGTTGGATGTTTCGAATTTGCACATGCCAACTTGAGGGGGGTGTTAAGCGGAGCTGAGCTAAGATGATCTTTCTGAGCTGACCTGGAGTACTAATGCTGAGCTGAGCTGATCTGGATCTGCTTCCCGACGTCTGACCTGTTTCGCTTCTGGCCGAGCTGACCTGCCGAGGTTGACCAGAACAAGTCCAACTCGGCTAATGGATAAAGATCGCGGGCATATCTTTATTTATCTGATTGGCGATCTGATTGATCTGGCTGTCAATGTCTATCTATATCTAATTAATGTATTTGATTTGTATTATTTGAATTGATTATATTAGCATTTGATTTGATTAGATTAGCTTGAATTTATCTTTTCGATTGTAACTCTATAAGTTTGGGGTTATGGAATAAAGAAAAGGCATATTTGAAATGCCAATTCATCTTTTACAAAGTTTAACTCAAATAAATCAGAACACGAATCAAATCATATGATTTGAATCATAATTATAATAGTTTTCCTAGCGGCAGCTCAGAACTAGGGGGGAAGCAATATCAATAACAAAAATGGAAATGGAAATGCAGAAGACATAGTCCATTGGTTTTGAACAAGATATTTAAAGATAACAATCTTCTCGTTAATTTGACCGTTCTGATTCTGTATTCTTTCTTGGGGTGAAAACTTATGTTATTCAGTTGAGGTTATTTTTTTTTTTTTATTAATTAGAGTACATTTTGCAAATTTATTCTTTTTATTTACGGAATCAATAGACAAAATGTAAGTCTATCAAAAAGGAGAGCTACAATTTATCATAAAATTATACTGTGAAAGTGGTAAGGCGAATGACGTAACTACTGAAATTGTATCATTCATTTATGATACCAATTTCATGGTATAGTTTCATGACAAAATATATCATCACCTAAAGATAACCCTTGTTTGTGTCTTATTTTGTTCAAATACTCTTTTTAGCAAAGAACGTAAATTAAACATAAAATATGACTATTTCAATCCTTATGTTTCCTTAATACACTGTGTGTTTGGCATTGTTGAAGTAGCATTATATCTTCTCGGGATGAGATCTCCTCACCCCTTTTTCCTTCACCTTCTCTTCACCGCCCGCCACGTGTTCTCCACCCCCTCATACACTTCTTTCTCCCCACCTCCTCATCTAGCCTCACCACCCTCCCATGCGGTCACGTAGCGGACGATGGAAAGGGGGTAAAATAAAAAAGGGTGAGGAGATCTCACCCATCTTCTCCAAAATATACCAACACAAAGATCTGACAACCGTACTCAATTTTGAAAAACAAAAGGTAAGAAAAGGAAAAGATTGACAACTATAATACTTGCCTATAATTTTGTTTGCAAAAGTTTGAACCCCAAACCAAAGGGACTCCACTGCCCTAGCCCCAAAGAGCTGTGTGGAGGATGTAAATCAGGAATCCAGCAGCCTCCTAGATTAGGTGAGATCTTACACAGTTACCCACACAAGGTGCCCCCATAAACCAGGCCTTTGGCTTGGCAGCAGAGGAACACCCACACTGTGCGCGTCTCTGGATTCGAACTCATGACCTCTTGTTGGCAATCTCCAACCCGAGTATCAACTGGACTATGCCCTAGGGGCAACTTGCCTATAAGTTTCAGTACACTAGAGGTAGTGTCATAATACTCTTGGAGCAAAAGTCATTCCTTGGTCGTGAGGATCTCTATTGCTTCAACCTCAAAAAACATTGTGGAATATGCAAATCAGGAACACATCATCCTTCTAAGTTATGTGAGTACTTACGCAGTACTCACACAAGACGTCCTCCCAGCAAACTAGGCCGAAGTAGAACACCCACACTGTGTGTATCCCTGGATTCGAACTCTTGACCTGTTGAAGTAAATTCCAACCCGAATAACAACTGAGTTATGCTCTGAGGCAGTGCATAATACTCTGTCTATAACAAAGTCTATAATTGTTTTGAGTGAAAAGTGTTGAGAATAGTAATTTGTCCACTACAAAATGATGTCAATAAAAGATGAATTTCAATTTGTTAGAAATCATATGATTAGAAATATAAATGCAAGATGCATTTTTATATTTTTGGATTTTTTTCCTTTTAAATATCGACATGTTATATTAGTCAGTGATCCACTATTGACATGATAAACAGTTAGCAGGTAGCTTTTTTCGCCTTTTGAATAAAACAAAATCTTTTTTTATTTATTTGGAAGCATTCTGGGGAATCAAGTTAGTAACTGGTAAACGAGTAATTTAAAGTTGTTCATGAGGAAGAGTGGTTGCATTTATTCATATATTTGCGCACATGAAAGTTTTATGAACAATTACTTTTATTACTTTCTATCCTCCATCATGTGCAAATCTTGAATACAAGAGTCATATCCTGGTTTCGAGTCAGGTCGCTTAACGGGGTCATATGTCAGAGCTCTAGAAATTGTTGCTCACAAAGTGTCTAAGCTCAAATCTTTTCTGATATGAAAAACTGATGGCAGAACATAAACACTCATACTGCGTCTGCTAACTTATGAACCAACACCTTTAAATATAATCTATTATCTGAATACCAAATGAGCTACATCGTAGAACATCACTTGCAAATCTTTAACGCGTATAAGGTTCGCACATGAAGCAAAAGTACACATATAAGCCGTGACGAGTCTGATCTTCCCTTTTGTAACGCGTTTTGACACGATGTTGCTGATGCTGCAACGCTAATCCACGGGCCATTGGACATCCTTTACTTTGTGGATTTCTTACAGTAGATGCTGTCTGATGAACCAAAAAAGACCACCGGTTAATTAACAACCGTCAACGGTAGGATATGGGTATAAAAACGGCCCCGCAGATCGGCCCAAAGCTCGGCAAGGTCATATATTGACAAACAGCGCATCTCGGCCAAACGGCCACAGCGCACCTCGGCCTGAAGGCCCCAACTCGACCTCAGCTCCATCTCGGCCTCAGCCTTATAACGGCTACAGCGAACCTCGGCCCAAAGGCCGAGGTCTCGGTCTCGGCTCCATTTAGGTCGACGATCGCAGGCCATGCTTGAGATAATTGTAGTCATCATGGTAGGCTGACCTACGCTCTCTAAAGTCGGACACTTGCATCTCAGCAAGCTGACCTCACGGCTCAGCTCATTACGAACACTTCTGATTATTTAGGCAAGGCATGACCTCGGCGCCAGGAGTTTATCTTGGGTAATCTAACCAGACGAAACTCCTCTTCAGGTGTCAAAAGCTACCTTACTCAGCTTAATAAAGTGCCACTTGGCGAGCATGCAAGAGTAAGAGTCATTCTTATGACTTCCTCGCGTGTCACAACCTCAGAACCCTGCCCATGCATTGGCTCAAGCTGCCATATAAAGGGCAGAGACCAGAGAGAAAAGGGGAGGATTCAGACTCATCTTCTTCACGGTGAAAATACTACCAAGTTCACCAGAAAAAGGTCCATACTCTTTCTCCAGCACCTAAATTTCACCACAAATGGCCTCTAATGACTTGGGCGTCGGAGGGTATTACCTGGGGCCATAGATCCCGGGTCCTCTGACCTTGTTCCTTGTGCAGGTCGGTTAATAGTTTACTGCAGACGACTGACGGAGAGTTGACGACATAACCCAAATATTACTTGGTGATAAATCTGACATCATCAAATTGGAGCTAGAAGGAGGGCCTGAACCTCCGACGTTGAGGTTAACAACTTTCCAAGGACTCTTAGTAATTGTCTTTCCTAACCGTTGCTGGAAGAATGGAAAAAAGAGATGGAAGAGGGTCCGAGCAACCCCTGACCCCCGAAAGATGCTAGTGGCCTCATCAAAAACAAACGGAGCAGTGTTCTCCGGAGCCAGAAAGTTCCTCATCACCTATTGCTTTCACGTATGAGAAGCATATGCGAGCCATACGTTATGTGGCTTAGAACCCGGCGGTGTTCTAAGCTGTAGTGAAGGAGATGAAGGGGAAAGCCTCTGCAGAAGGTACCAGTGGCTCCTATCCCAGCAATTCCAATTCACAAGATTTGGAGTATTCTCCAACTCGGCCAGGTTATCATTCTAGGCGTCAGGCCGAGTTTATGGCTGAGACAAGGCATCCAGCACAAAAGTCTGACCACCAGAGCATAAAGTACACTAAAAAAGCATCTCTGTCATTCAAACATGGCAAAGAAGTTTTCAATAAAGACAGGGTCCCGCTGCAAGAAAGGTGCTCTGTCAAGATTCAGTTAGGGGGGCGAGGCAGAGAAAGGAATTCTTTGTTGGCTTCAAAAGCCCATATCCTTTCCTACATGAGGAAGAGAGGTCTGGCAAGAGAACCTCAGCCCCTCGCAAGGCCACTCCGTAAGAGGAACCAACAACTCTACTGCCTATACCATGATATTGGGCATGATACGGAAGATTGTAGGCAACTCGGCCAGGAGATTGTGCGTCTGATTGAGCTCGGTCACCTGTAGCAATTCTATAATCCGAGGTCAAGACTGCATAACAGGCTCGATTTAGACAGTCTCCGGGAAGGTGGATGTCGACCTGAGCAGCAACCTCGGGCCTCAAAAGAAGAAGATTCGGATTCAGATGGGCAAAGATTGCAAATTTCTGGGCGAACCAGGCTGATTTGACAGTGAGTCTGAGATTCAAATGGGGATTTATTTTCCTCTTACGGACATTCAAAACTTCTCATCTCGGCCTTGTAATAAGTCTATTCAGCACACAATAAAGTTAGTCACCATTCGGTGTACAAGACTTCTCTGGAGGAAAAAAGTTTCTGCCTATTCATAACTCGCAACGAAACAAGGGACACAACTCTGCAGAATTGAGAAGTTTCCTTATATAAGACCTCGATCCGCCCGAGGCAAGAGCCCGCTAAAGGGTAAAATAAGACCTCGGTCCGCCCGAGGCAAGAGCCTGCTAAAGGGTGAAACAAGACCTCGGCCAGCCCGAGGCAAGAGCCCGCTAAAGGGTGAAACAAGACCTCGGCCCGCCCGAGGCAAGAGCCCGTTAAATGGTGAGACCAGACCTCGGCCAGTCCGAGGCAGGAGTCCGCTAAAGGATGAACCTATACGATCTCGACAAGTCTGAAAAGGTTAAACATGACTCAACATTTGGGGGCAAATTCCCCCAACATTTCACCTCGGCAAACATACTCCGGGTATGCTTGGCAAAAAACTTAGATTATTACTAAGTGTCATCCAGATTGGATCTCGGCTAAGGCAGTACAAGATTCTCTTATTCGATCCTTGGTTCAGCTCGGCAAAATAACATGTTTATTTTATATTTAAATGTCTGTTGACTTATTTTATTAAAACTGATCAGGTTTATTAAGGCCGACATGAGAACTCGGCAACAATAAATTTGAAGAACAACTCATCAAACTAACATGCTTATTCTATAGCTTGAGGACTTAGTTTATTCTCAACGAAATTGTTCAAGTTTAGCCAGGCCGACATAGGAATTCGACAATAATGGGTTTAAAGAACAAACTGGATGAAAAGCTGAAAGCAGAAAAGAAGGAAAAACAGAAAGTAAATTGCAAGTCAAAAAGATTGAAATTCTCATTGATAACTGAATACATTCATTTCGATCTAAGTACAAGGAAGCCTAAATTTGCTCATCCTCGCACAAGTCTGCCCCTTCAGAGAACTTCAGAAACTGAGCTTCGAACTCGGCCTCAGCATGGGAATTATAGAGTTCAACTAGCCGAGGATCCTCTTTATTTAGTTGGGGGCAGACTTCAGCGCAAATATTAATGGCATTTGTCTGGCCCATCTGCAGAACTGGGCCTTGCAGCAACACCATGTTCTCTTCAAAGAGCTCAGATTTTCTGAAGTCGGCCACTGCCTCAGCCTTAGCCGTCGAAAGTTGGAGAGCAAAGTTGGATGCCTGTTGCTCTAGTTCCTTCTGCAGAGACGTTATCACAGCATCCTTTTTTCCCAACTCTGCCATCACTTGGCCGTAACATGCCTCTAAGTCGGCATTTCTCTTCTCCATCTCGGCCACCAAAGAGTTAGTTGTAGCCCATTTGACTTCCGCCTCTTCCTTATGTCCTTGAAGTTTGTTGACTTCTGACTTCAAGGACGAGATGTCCTGAGAGGCTGCTTCGAACTCCTTGGCTTTGGCCGCTAGATGACTTTGCAGCTCATCACCTCGGGTGATAAGCTCTGACAGTTGTACCTTCAGCTGTTTCACCAAAACTAAAGGTTAGGGAAATGTCTGGATATAAGGCTTATATCAAGAAAAATTATTCCATACCATGGAAGAGTTGATGTGAACGGAGTTTACCAGACTGTCCCAAGATGCAGCTGAGAATCGCTGCTTGTCTATGGGCAGAATTAGACTATTCATCCTTTTGGCGACGGCTGGATTCATCACCGTGTCTGCCTCATCAAACTCGCCCACCGTCAAAGTTTGTTGTTCTTGGGCAGGCGGCATCTCGGCCTCAGGGACAGGTGCGTCTTCCCTCTGCCTCTTTCCCAGTAGAGCCTTCACTCTGCTGAGTTTGACCGAGATCAACTGGAGCCGGACTCCTCAGAGAGACCTCGGCCCTTCCTCTGCCATACTAATCAGAATGTAATAATGGCTTAAGGGAATAACTAAATTTACGGGTTAAGAAATATGAAATACCTGGGGCGGCAGATTCAGAAGCAACTACAATTGCCTGGTTCACCTCAGCCTCGGCAACATCTTCAGCTGGGGGCAGCCCCTGAGCAGCCTCAGCCCTTGCCCTTGCTGCTTTAGCTTTCTTGCGGGAAGCAGCCTTAGCAATCTTGGCTGCAAATTCTTTACCTCTGGGAGCCATGGAACCTGCGTGAAGTACATAAGTTTGTAAATGGCAGCATATAAAAAAGAGGAGGAAAAAGGTGCGCAAGAAGTACAAGAGCATACCCCGGACTATCTCCAAATTGTCGGGAGAAAGGGGCTTATAATGGGGACCTGAAGCTAAAGAGCTCAGGTCGGCTGCCTTCAAAACTGAGTCATCTACTCTATGCCAGTCGATGACTGTGGGCAGAGAATACAACTTGGCTGTCTCATCACAATACTCCGGGCTCGGCTTCATGTTATCGGCCTTACCCGACTTCCATATATCTAGCCGAGGCAGCCCTAACTTCTTAATATAAAAGAATCTCCCTTTCCAGTTCTTTTTGAAAGTGGGAATATGGAAAACGAAGTTAAATTCTTCAGGTGTGACTCTCTTGGTAAAATAATACCAACTATCAGAAGACCTATAGGAGAATAGACTCCTAAAGATTCTCTGGTCGAAAGGAATCTCGGATACTCTAAGGAATAAGAAAAAAGATAGAATAATTTTCAAACTGTTAGGCTTGATCTGAGGAAGCCTAAGGTTGTAAGAGTGAAGAATCCTAAACAAAGAGGCCGGGATAGGAAGACGAAACCCTGAATGAAAGTACTCTTCATAGATAGCCTCATATCCCGTAGGAGGGTCATAGGCTGTTTGATTGGCCAAGGGAAGAATGGGGTCGAATTGTTCAACATCAATATCATACATGCCACATATCAAAGACACATCAACCTCGGACAAGGTGCAGAAGGACTCTTGAACCTCGGCCGAAGGGGACCCCCTGTAAACTACCCCCACCGGCAGAGTTGAAACCTTGGATTTGGGGGGGACAATGGCAGTCCCCGAGGCAGGGATGGTTTCTTCCTGCTCCGGTGAAACCTCAACCACAGTAACAACTCTGCTGGGCAGAGCACGTCCACTGGGGCCGGCGGCATCACCAGCGCCATTCAACGGCCGAGCTAGAGGACGGTCGTCAGCAACAACCTTCTGCTCCGGTGATGGACTGAGGGTCCCTTCATTACCGATGTAAGAAGCTCCCTCAGAAGGATTTTGGGAATCAGAGGCTGAAGACATGGTAGCTAGGAAAGGAAACTTACAGAAGAAGAGTTGCCGGAAGAGAAGGAAGAGAACCGCCGAAGGAAGGGAAATCGACGCCGGAGAAGAAGCTGACACCGGAGAAAACTAAAGTTGTGGAAGGAATCAGGCCGAAAGTAAAGAGTAAAAAATGAAGAGAGGGGACCTATTTATAGGCAAGGTTCTCAGCCATCCCAACGGTCACCTCGAAAGAGCCGACCTCGATCCCCACGCCACATTCAAATTGGCTGGCATTGAATCTTGTACCTCTGCATCTGAAAAGCTGTACCGCCACTGTCACCTCGGTATGCGCAAGCAGTAAATGTTCAGTACCATCGAATCAACAGCAGTAAATGCGCAGTACGAAACAATCCGCAATCAACACGTCATAGTGAAAGGATTGCCCATTAAATGCATTGAAACGATTAGTCTGCCCTCTCAGGTCAGCTCAGCCAAACTAATATGGGGGCAAGTGATGAACCAAAAAAGACCATCGGTTAGTCAACAATAGTCAACGGTAGGATATGGGTATAAAAACGGTCCCGCAGGTCGGCCCAAAGCTTGGCAAGGTCATATATTGACAAACAGCGCATCTCGGCCAAACGGCCACAGCGCACCTCGGCCTGAAGGCCCCAACTTGGCCTCAGCCCCATAACGGCTACAGCGAACCTCGGCCCAGAGGCCGAGGTCTCGGTCTCGGCTCCATTTAGGCCGACGATCGTAGGCCACGCTTGAGATAATTGCAGTCATCATGGTAGGATGACCTACGCTCTCTGAAGTCGGACACTTGCGTCTCAGCAAGCTGACCTCACGGCTCAGCTCATTACGAACACTTCTGATTATTTAGGCAAGGCATGACCTCGGCGCCAGGAGTTTACCTTGGGTAATCTAACCAGGTAAAACTCCTCTCCAGGTGTCAAATGCTAGCTTACTCAGCTTAATACAGTGCCACTTGACGAGCATGCAAGAGTAAGAGTCATTCTTATGACTTCCGCGCATGTCACAACCTCAGAACCCTGGCCATGCATTGGCTCAAGCTGCCATATAAAGGGTAGAGAACATAGAGAAAAGGGGAGGATTCGGACTCATCTTCTTCACGGTGAAAATACTACCAAGTTCACCAGAAAAAGGTCCATACTCTTTCTCCAGCACCTAAATTTCACCACAAATGGCCTCTACTGACTTGGGCGTCGGAGGGTATTACCCGGGGCCATAGATCCTGGGTCCTCTGACCTTGTTCCTTGTGCAGGTCGGTTAACAGTCCACTGTGGACGACTAACGGAGAGTTGACGGCATAACCCACATATTACTTGGTGATAAATCTGACATCATCACTGTCCAATAAAGAAAGTGTTATAATAGTTTATAAAGGCAATGGAAAAAAGAATGAAGGTGGACTGGAGTTTAAATGATCAAGAATAACTTGACACATGACATGAATCGAACCATATCTCAGTTAGATCGATGTATGTGTCTTAAAAATGAAGCTGAAAATTTTGTTGGACATCGATCGATGCACCCTGAGTGCAAAGTTGGAGTAAACTGTCCAACATAGATGAATTACATGGATCGATCGATGTGGCTTCGATCGATACATAGATCGACTAAAGTAGCTTGGTTGAAAAACTGAAGCACACTGCGAGACTTCGATCGAACATAGATCGATTGATGTGGCTTGGGTGAAAAGTTGGAACACACTGTGAGACATCGATCGATCAATGTGACTTCGATCGATCACATCGATCTATCGATATGCCCAACATGTGTGTTTTTATCTAAAGTTGTAACTTATGCACCAAGAAATATATCCAATCACCTATAAACGTTTTGGGTCTATAAAAAGGCACATTTGACACATTTCAAGAGATCCTACTTTCTTGTTCAATCAAGCAATTATATTCTTATTCCTTTCACATAGCATTCTCAATTGAAAGTTCATTAGGATTTCTATCTTATTGATGAGATAAGAAATCTGTGGCTTGTTGTATCTTAGGAGTAAACTTACTTATAACCTTGTTGCAACTAATGTGGACAAATATTCCTTATGAAAAATGTGTCTACACGCCTCAAGCCATCTATCAACTACTATTTCTACTCCTATCTTGTTTCCATTTCCTTAACAGAAAGTACAATGTTTTGTAAAAATAAAAGAAAAAATGAGTTAAAATTTTAAAAAACAAGTCACATAGATTAACAATTATTACAAAGGTCATAAAGAATTTGACATTTTTTTTAAAAAAAAGGTTTAAGATCTTTAATAATAATTTAAAAACCTAATGTTTACACATCACTACTCATTTGATAGAAAAATTAAAAAAACAGTAACAATCTTCTTCACAATTATATATATAAGCTGATTCTTTTCTGCACAATTTACTTTAAAATAAATAAAAAAATTTCAATTACCATGAATTTTTAGTCACAAAAGCATTTTATTTAAACAACAAAGATATTATTAATGCAGCAAAAAGCTAATAAGTTCTCGAAATTGAGGTGTGTTGTTTTCAATCTAAATTTTCGCTCGTTAATCAATATACAAATTTCAGAGTTTGCAATGTCATTATATGTTTTAATACGTCATTGAACTTTTTCTTTTCTTGTATCTGCAATTGAAAAAAAGATACATCAACTTAAAGTACTTATTTGTTTGTTTATGTGTAACATTTTTTGCATTGATGAAAAAACTTTTTATGTATTGTCGATCAAAATAAAATCAATTAATATTGAGTACTAGCGGATAATTCAGAATTTTGCTTACTCATTTTAAAAATAAAATTATGTGAAAAAGAATTAGAAAAAGCGACAAATAAAATATATATATAAAGTACGATGGTCATCAAAACACCACCGTAATTGATGCTAAGTATAGTGATTCTTAACAGCGAGGATAGATGGCGTTGTTGAGAAAAATGTGGAAGAAAAGAAAAAAGAATACTTATTTTACATTTTTGTCAAATAAGTAATGGTATGTAAACATCAAGTTTCTAAATTATTTTTAAGGGTCTTAAACCCTTTTTTCAATTTCTAATGTTCCTTATAATAATTATTAAACTATGTGATCCTCTTTTACCATTTCAAAAGTTTAATACCCCTTTACTCAAATTCTCCCATGAAAACAAAGAAAGCGCAAAAAAAAAAAAAAAAACTCTGCAGGTTTTTACGTGTGTCTTTTAACAATATAGTATAGTTTGACAACCAAAAATTAAGCAGCATATTTCATTACCCTTTACTTCGGTATTTATTTATTTGTCTTAGCGTTTAGTTGTAGAAATTGTGTTTAACACCTAAAAGAAGGAAAACAGTGTCTTTAAACAAATAAAAAATGAAAAAGAAAATATGATTTCAATTTATTGATTTCTATTTAATATAAAATATAAAAGCGCAAATTAACAAAGCAATTGTCGAGGGAAAAAACACAAAATGCTTAACTAATGCAAAATTTTACACAAAGATGACATCAGGGAGCACATGGGAGTTATTCTCTAATTTTGTGTTTAACCCTAAGGTTTGGCCCAATATCTTACCTAGAGGTTGAACCTCTTGTACGAAAGGTTACAAAAACAAAGTCAAAGTTTTAAAAAATTGTAGGGTAAAACTGCGTACATCAGATCGCGAAACGATTCATTCTTTCTCTGTATCATACACAAATGCGGTAGCATAATGCACCGAAAACGACTAACAATGACATACCATTATTAAAAGGACAAAGTAAGAGTTAGTGATGAAGCCGGATCTTCACCAAGTATCAAGGATGATCCAAAATAAACACCGTCAGTTGAGTGATATGAAATAACTTGAATAGTTTCTTGAAAATCCTGCACAAGGAAGCAGAAATCAGAGGTCCCGGAGGTGTGACCCTGGGTAAAACCCTCTGACGCTGAAGTCAGTTTGGGTCATTCTCACTGAGTTATAATTTTGTATGAAGAGTTAAGAAGATCTCACAGTTCTGGACTGAAGAGAAATTTCGGTGTGCGTGCTCTAGGAGGAATGAAAATGTTTCGATCCCTTCTTTGGTCTCCTTTAGCTTGCTTTTGTTAGATTCCCCTTGTCCTCTGCTTATGACAGTGGATGAGACGTTTGCTTGGGGCAGTAGACCTATGGCACTATAGGTCTGCTGATAAGACTGGTAGGTCTGCAGATGTGACCAGTAGGTTGGCTGATGTGACCTTGGCTTATACAGGTTGAACAGTGATGTGTACCTCTTCCTTAAATTACACCTCTGCCTGATGGTCCCACAATTGATAGTAACATTACTCCTTTGCCGAAGTGCAATGTCAAATCTTGCCGGAGTGGTTTGAAGCATATCACTTAGGCTAAAGCTGAGGTTAAAGCTGGATGCCGAGGTGCAAACTTTGGCATATTTTTTTGATAAGGATGGGGGAGTAGAGCCGAAGTACAGTTAGGCCGATCAGCAGTCCATGGGTGCCGAACTGCGGGAGTTGAACACTTCATGCATAAGATCTGCTGTTGATTGTTGTTGACTAACGGATGATTTCTGGTTCATCAGTTAGTGTTCGAGATATCAACGGATACGAGATTATTGTATTTGATTTACACTCTTTGTTATGGCATCCAATCTATATTACTAGATAGTTTACAAACGAAATCCAGTTGTTAATAATAAGTCATAAAAGAAGTCTAACCAAAACTATCAAATTGGTCCCTTTTTTCTGATTGTGTTGACGCGAACAATGTTTACTATCAATTTATTAATAAATAAGATCTTTAGAATATTTTAAGAAAATTTATAACCATATTTGTTGTTGTGTAACGCTTGACGAACTTATCCATATAAATATAAAAATGTGGATGCTTCTTGTATAATCTCATCTCATATATCTACATATATAGCTTGATTAAGGTGGTAAGAAATCGAATTTAGATCTTAGTTTGACATATCGAGAGCCAATTTATTCACTTTTCTTGGATACATAATATTTTAACTAACATATCTTCACTCCCATTAAGATCTAGGTGGTGTTTGGTTAGGGGTTTGGGAATAAGAGAATGGGTTTGAAGGAATACAAACCCATTGAACTTATTTGTTTAGGGAAATGGAGGTATGAGTATCACTTTGATATCCAAGTATTTAGTAATAGATATCGTTTTTTGATATACTAGCCACCTTGTCTATCAATATGGGGGAATGAGGGATATGGCCGGTCAACGCCGCCGGCCGGCCGGTCACTATTCCGTCCATCAAATATTTTCGGTCATTTTTCCGGCCGTCCAAATTCGATACCCATTTCAATTCCGATTTCCAAACACCATCAATGTCTATTCCCACTTCAAAAACAAACAACTATCACTTTTTTGTCCAAACTCATATCCTCCAAACCCATACCTTGTCATACCCATTCTGATTCAGATACCCAAATGCGAACCAAACGCCACCCTATATCTCTGATATCGTAGTTGATTCGACAGTCTTCACAAATCAATGGTGTAGATAGAAGGGATTACATTCATATATCCCAAAATTCCTAAAGTCTCACTGAAAGTAAAATCACCAAGACAATTTCGATGCACTAAGTGTTAGGTCCGAAACACACTCTAGAGGGGGTGAATAGAGTGTTTGATAATTTTGCAGAATTTTCTTGTTTGGTTCAACTCAAATGATATTCAAAATCAAAGCAAGAATGGGAGATGAGGAATAATGAATGAGTACATCGGATATAGAGTGGTTCGAATCGTAAATAATTCTATTCCACTACCACTTTGTTGCCAAAATGGATTTTCAACAACTACTCGTCTTATTAAAGATAATAAGAACAACCACGGCAACACTTACACTAACACCTTAGTGTAAGCAACAATAACAACAACTTCTTGCACAAGATACACTTGTGCAACAACATCAACCACAGCTCTAACAAGAACAACTTCTTGCTACCTCACAACTTCAACAAAGTTTTTTCAAAAACTTTCTCACAGTGGGTTGAAGGAAATAACAAGGTTCACACTTTCTCACTAGTCTAAACACAAGCAAGAGATCAAATATTTATGGTTCCTCTTGTGTTAGCCTCTCTATCTCTCAATATACAATAATGAAGAACAAAGAAAGGCTTAATAAGCTTTAAGCACTTTTACAAATATGAGATAAGTATACTACAACAGATGATGAAGCTTGATGATAGTGAAAGTGTGTGTTTGCCTCATCCAAGCTTCTTCCATTTATAGATGATGCTCACCACGTTTTTTGAAGTCTCCACCATGTCTTCAACTGTACCAAATGTCAGGATAATGTCCAAATAGTCTTTAGCCACCCTATGGAGTGATTTGATCCTCAATAGCCAACCTAAGATTGCTTAGACATGGATACTGTAGTCAAGGAAGCATGTATTATGATGTAGTAAAGTCTACAAGAAATTTAAGCAAGATTGGATAGAGAAAATACCATGAATCTCCCTTGGATTTTGTTCCAACGTTCATAAAAATTTGAATTCTGGAGGACATCAATCGATCAAAGTGCCTGGGGGAGAGATCGATGTCCTCCAGAAACTTTATAGTTTTTGAAACTGCTAGACATCGATCGATCGAAGTCTCCCCTGGAGAGACTGATGTCAGATCGATCGATCGATGTCTCCTGGACTGAGAGATCGATGTTGGATAGAAAGTTTTTTACCTGACATCGATCGATCGAAGTCAGAGACTGAAGTGACATGATCGATCGATGTCCTCAGTCTGAGAGATCGATGTTGGACAGTAAGTTCCAATCTCAACCATTTTTGACATAGTGTAATTTTCTCATTTTGCATCAAGTCTCAAGTATAAATTTGACTTATTTAAAACATCTTTTCATCATCAAAACAATTTATATCTTAACAATCTCCCCCTTTCTGATGATTTTAAAACCATGATTCAAAATATGTTTTTATTTGATAAATTTACATCTAAACTTGATATTCTATAACCCCCCTAGTTCATGCTCCCTCATCACATGAACATATCAAACACTCCCCCTTAACATGTAATCTTCTCATAATCAATAAATATGATGACCATATCAAGGTGCTCCCCCTCAAACCATGCACCAAATTTCATATTTTCAACATGTGTGATATCAAACAAGCACACCATAATACCCATGCCAATTCCAATCATTTTAGATGTAACCAAGCATATCAAGCATGCATTTTGTATTCACATCAAGCAACTCATGATGCAACTTATATTACTAAGCAAACAATGTCAAGATCAAGAACACCCATTAGCATCTTCTAATGTCACCAAACAAATTTATGCCAAATCCAATCATTTGCCAACCATGCCATGTCTTACCAACTTAAACCAACTCAAGCATACTTATGCAACTTATGCAACATCAAACCAATTTATGCAACTTTATCAACCTATGCAACATATCTATGCAACATCAACTATCAACCATCAACTATCAAACCAACTATTAAACCAAATTATCAACTTATCCCCCTTTTTGGAAACATCAAAAAATAGCAAGAGACAAGAAAATGAAGGTTTAAAATATCATTAAAGAAATACCAAGTTTTGAGATACATAGGTAAATTCAAACTTCTAAAAAACAACCATATAGCTATGAGAGGAATGGGAAGAACTAATAACCCTACTCCTCATCAGAAGAGAAACATAATCCTGATAGGGCCGCCTTGAGTTTCGTCTTCAATTCTTGGTACTTGGACTTTTGTGCATTCAGCTCCGTCTCTAAAGTTTTGACCCTCTTTGTGAGATTTGCATTTTCCTTTTCCAAGTCATCAATGCGTACGGCTTTCTTGGTCAAGTCCTCCCCCCATTGACCAAGTGTACGGTTTATTTCCTCAATCTCAGCCTCCGCATCGGATTGCTCCTCTGAATCACTAGCTTCCTCCATTAGAGCTTTTCCTTTGTCTTCTTGGGAGGTAGAACTGGGTAGTGTTGGAGGTTGTAGGAGTGCAGAGGATGGCTCGGTGGGTTGTGTTGGAGCACTAGGATCCACATGTGGGATACCTTCAGCTTCTTCTTCTTCTTGGTCACATTGACCACCCCGCCTTTGCGCTTCTTTTCGCGACTTATGTATCTGTTGGATGTTGGCCTTGGTGTAATAATTTTTATTGGAGATTTGTTTGGTATATTCCTCATCCAACTCCACATTAGTCTTGTAGCGCCCCGGCCCGGACAGCGGACCCGAATCGGTGCACCCGTCGTAGCCTATTGAGAGGAGTACAAGACGTCTCATCTCTCGATTACACATCATCACTGACGTAAGGGAAATAAGGCAGAGACATGTATAAATGGAAACTATTCCCTCAAATCCATACATTCAGGAATATGTAATTACAAAAGATTGTTCGTGGTCGCAGCCAACTAAATACTTAAGTGGATAAAAAAGAAGCTCAAACATCCCAATACGACAAAGGTATATCCCAAGAAGCTCTACTCATCCCATTCGGCCCACTCACCATTGTCCTCAATAAAGATCATATCATACTCGGCCCTATCTGCAAGACAACGAGTAGAACTCTTAGCGAAAAACGCTAGCAAGTAACCTGCTTATAAGACATACGGGATCAACACATGGCAAGATATGAGTAATATCTGTATCAAGAGGTAATTGGGCACATGTCTTGTATATTTTAAGATCATAAGTTACCAGCATAACAGAACAAAGAACAATAACGCACAAGCAATAGACAGTTCAATAACAATTCACTTACAAAGCAACCATACCATAACGACTCACGTGATGCATGACAATCAAAATATGCACTACACTACACAGTCCCATATGCTTATGCAATACTTTTCAAAACAGTGCAATGCATGTCACAATGTCCGGTCATATAACTTTATATCCTGTGATGGGCCACAGCTTGTCTTTATACCCTGTGACACATCACAGCTTAACTTTATACCCTGTAATGATCCACAGCTTGTCTTTATACCCTGTGTCTCATTACAGCTCGCTTTATACCCTGAGATGGTTACATCTTGTCTTTATGTCAGTAACGCATCACAACTCACTTCGCAAACTTTATACCATGTGCCAAGACACAGCTCTTATCAAATCATAATGCAAATGCAAGTGTCATGATGCAAAAATGCACAAACTTCTTATCATTCAATCACGTTGTTCAATTACACAAGTCCCCTCTTATGCACTCACTTAAACACCTCTCACACTTACTCACCATTGATTCACAATCTTGAGACACGTACACACAACTTTTCCTAACCTCAATCATGTCTTAAGAAGTCTCTAAGGTCACCCAAAAGATCCCATAGCTTCTCTCTTTCTTCCACTGCTTTCCCACAAAACTGATGGACATCAGCCCCTGACGTCGGTCGATCCACGTCCATCAGAGCACATCAGTCACTCCCTCAGCCTACATCGATCGATCGAAGTGACGTCGTCCCCTCCCATCGATCGATCGATGTCCATCAGAGCACATCGATCGATCGATGTACGTCAGTCGCTGACATCGATCGATCGATGTCGACGATTCCTAGAATTTCAACCCTACGATTTCTGTAGAAACTGCAGATCCAAACCCTCAAATCGATCACAACTTCCTTCCAACCATTCCAAGCCTAATCCTCACTATCAATCCACATGTAACTCACCAACACAAAACCATTCACATACAAATCAAAGGTTCAAGCCTAAAACTCAAATCATCCTTCAAAACAAACCCAAAATCTCACCTTTTCACTCTCCTTTCCCTTCAACCGAAAATAGCAACAAAATAGGGTTCAAGGGACTGGGTTTTGCATGATCCCACATAATCAACAGCAATAACTGAATGTTTCCCAACAAATAGCGGTCAAATCTCAAAACCAAAACACATAAATCACATATAGATCCACAGAAAGAAACTACTTTATGGTGATCCATTTTGATATCAAAAATTAGGCCTTTACTCTTTCGCAAATCGTAGGAACTCATAAGAAAGTTACTTGCCTTTGATTACGAGGAAGATCTGAAGAACAAGCAAAGAACGGATTGATAATCTTCCCTAAAGTTGGAGAGTTGCAAATTCGCCTATGAAGAAGGAGAGGAAGGAACGTCGATCGTTTTCTGAAATATGAATCAGAAACTGACGTTCTATCAGTTTTGATATGGGTAAGGGTGAAACTGGAATTTCTAAATTATATTTTATTATCTCATTTATCTTAAATAATTTAATTCTAATATTTAATTCTAAATTAATTACTAATTAATTCTAATATTTAATCCCTCACTAAATACCAATTAATCTAATATTTAATTCTTAATTCATTACCATTAATTGCCATTAATCTCATTTAATTTTTTTTATCCTTTAATCATTCTACAGAGGGTGCAGGGCATAAAATTCCACCCCCCTTACAAAAAGTTTCGCCCTCGAAACTGACGTACCTTATTGGAAAAGATGTGGATATAACTCCTTCATCTGTTCCTCAAACTCCCACATGGCTTCACGCTTTGTATGATTACTCCATTGAACTTTGACATACGGAATCACGCGCTTGCGTAGGACTTGATCTTTCTTGTCCACAATCTTCACAGGATGTTCTTCATAAGTGACATCCTTCCTAACATCCAAAGGTTGAGCCTCAAGGACATGGTTTAGGTCCGATATGTATTTCTTTAATTGCGAGACGTGAAACACGTTGTGAATTTGCGATAAAATCGGAGGCAATGCTAGTCGGTATGCTCTTTCTCTAACTTTACCAAGCACCTCGTATGGACCAATACACCGAGGGATTAATTTGCCTTTCATCCCGAATCTCGCTACTCCTTTAGTAGGTGCGACTGCCTTCCTCAAATTCGAAGGGTCGTCTTTTAGAATCGGCTCAACTCTTACTACGATCTTGTGCCACCCTTAGTCTCTCTCTTATGATCTTCACTTTCCCAATGGTCTGTTCGACCAACTCTGGTGCAGTGATCGTCCTTTCCCCAACTTCGTCCCAACAAACCGGGGATCTGCACTTGCGTCCGTATAGAGCCTCAAACAGTGCCATGCCGATTGTACTGTGATGCTATTATTGTATGAGAACTCCATTAGCTTCAGCATACTGTCCCAGTTCCCTTTAAAATCTAGAGCACAAGCTCTCAACATATCTTCTAAAGTCTGAATGGTCCTCTCCGACTGTCCATCTGTCTGAGGATGATAAGCGGTACTCATTCTTAGTTCAGTACCTATCGCTTTCTGGAAAGCCATCCAGAACTTAGAAGTGAACCTGGGATCACGGTCCGACACAATACTGACGGGAACTCCATGCAAACTCACAATGTTATCCGTATATATATTGGACAATTTCTCGTACGAAGTGCCATGCGGCATAGCTATGAAATGCGCAGTCTTTGTCAAGCAGTCGACAATCACCCAAATCATCTCGTTCTTGTTTCTGGTTTTGGGTAACCCCATCACGAAGTCCACAGTCACATGCTCCCACTTTCATTCTGGAATCTCCAGTGGCATTATCAAACCGCCAGGTCACTGATGTTCCGCTTTGACTTGCTGACATACTAAACATTTCTCGACATACTCCGCAATACTTCTTTTCATTCCTATGCACCAATAATTCATTTTAAGGTCCTTATACATTTTTGTGCTTCCTGAGTGGATAGACAACCGTGAGTTATGAGTTTCACATAGCAATTCCCTTCGTAGCTCTTCATTGTCTGATACGCATAGTCGGTTCTCGAACCATAGACTTCCATCCTCTCTCAACTGGAAATCTCTTACGAAACCCATGTTCAGTTTGTCACGGATTTCCTTCAGTGCCGCATCGCCAAACTGAGCTTCTTTGATTCTGTCTACCAAATCTGGGGTTATAGATAAGGCTGTAAGAACATTCACTATTGAATCCACCACATCGAGGCCAAACTCCTCAATCTCTCGTTCCAAAGGAAACTGTCTATCATGGCTAGACTTTCTGCTCAACGCGTCTGCCACTCTATTGGCTTTTCCAGGGTGATAGTTGATAGTTAGGTCATAATCCTTAAGTAACTCCAACCATCTCCTCTGTCTCATATTCAGCTCTTTCTACGAGAACAAATATTTCTGGCTCTTGTGGTCAGTGAACACGACACATTTTTCTCCATATAAGTAGTGTCTCCAAATTTTAAGGACGAACACCACTACCGCGAGTTCCAAGTCATGCGTCGGGTAATTCTGTTCATATGGTTTCAGTTGTCTCGATGCATAAGAAATAACTCGTTCATTTTGCATCAAGACACAACCTACAAACAGAAAATTAATTCACGGCCGGTATATATATACACAATGCAATAGTTGTAATTATGTACATACTTGGTCCTTTCTAGGACGCATCACTATAGATCACGAAGCCATCGGTGCCGAAGGGTTGTGCCAACACCGGGGCCGTGGTCAATCTCTTTTTGAGCTCAGAGAAGCTCTGCTCGCATTTTGCAGTCCACTCAAACTTAGTTTTCTTGTGGGTAAGTCGGCTCAGTGGTACTGCAATTGTCAAAAATCCTTCAACGAATTTCCTATAGTAGCCTGCTAGGCCTAGGAAACTTCGGACTTCTGTCACGTTCGTGGGTCTCGGCCATTCAGTGATGGCTTCTACTTTCTTAGGATCTACTGAAATTCCATCCTCCGAAATCACGTGCCCAAGAAAAGTCACACTCCTTAGCCAAAATTCACACTTGCTGAATTTGGCATACAACTTCTGCTGTCTCAGAATTGCCAACACCTCTCTCAAATGTGTTGCATAGGATTGTTCATCAGGGGAATATACCAAAATATCATCAATGAACACCACCACAAATTGATCTAGCTGCTCTCGGAACACGGTGTTCACTAAATCCATAAAAGCTGCTGGGGCATTAGTCAATCCAAAAGGCATCACCAAAAACTCATAATGCCCATATCGAGTACGGAAAGCAGTTTTTGGAACATCACTTGCTTTCACGAGCAACTGATGGTACCCCTGACGAAGGTCGATCTTTGAGAACAATTGGGCACCCTTCAATTGATCAAATAAGTCCTCAATCCTTGGCAGTGGGTATTTATTCTTAATGGTTACCTTGTTCAGCTCTCTATAGTCAATACACAATCTCAAACTGCCGTCTTTCTTCTTGACAAATAAAATAGGAGCTCCCTAAGGTGATACACTAGGTCGGATTAACTTCTTGTCTAACAACTCCTGTAGTTGACCCTTTAACTCCTTAAGTTCAGCTGGGGTCATCCTGTAAGGTGCCTTAGATATAGGCTCAGCTCCTGGGATCAAATTAATTTCAAACTCAACTTCTCTTGATGGGGGTACTCCAGGAAAATAATCTGGAAATACGTCTTTGAATTCGTTGATTACCAGAATCTGATTAATGGAGAGAATCTCTTGCTTAGCATCCATAGCATATATCATAAATCCCTCCGCTCCATTTTGCAAAGCCTTGAAAGCTTTAACCGCAGTCAAATAAATCTTCTTGGGGGTCTTTGTCAGCTTAACATTTCCTTGCACTGTTACTTCATTCATCTCGGGATCCTTAATGGTTACTTGTTTAAGTCTGTAGTCAATGTTGACATGATACTTAGTCAATCAATCCATGCCCAATATTACATCAAAATCCCGCATCGCAATTGAAATCAATGTGGCAGGAAACACTTTTTCATCCATCTCCAGTTCACCGTCCTTATACTGATGATATGACACTAGTACTTGATCACCAGCTGTCTGCACCCGGAAGGGGGTCTCAAGCCACTTGGGTAGAAGGTTTAGTCCTTTGGCAAATTTCTTGGATATAAATGAGTGACTTGCACCACTATCAAACAACACATTTGCATGCACATTATTTACTAGAATAGCACCTGATCGGAAAGAGCATAGCACATGAAAGTTTCACGTAAAGCAATTTGATTCCAACTTAAACCACTAAAATTTAACTTAAGTCATACCTGTCACGACATTGGTGTTCTCCTGCACCTCAGCATCCGTCATGACATGGACTCTGGCATTAGTCTTGGGCCTAGCTCTTTGTTGCAGCGATGGCCCTGCGTCTCCCTGTGGCCTTTGCTTCCACTCGGGGCAATCCTTAATCCTGTGGTCCGTCTTGCCACACTTAAAACACGCTCCAGTTTTCTTCTAGTACTCCCCAACATGATTCTACTGACAATGAGAACGCACATTTGCCGCCTGTCGATCAGGCTGACTTTGCTGCGGTGCTCTCTGATATTGTCCTACCTGACCTTTTCGGGGAATCTTGACCCATCGTCTGGGTCTACCTCCACTCTTTTCGTCTCGTGGCCTCTTGCTTGTGTCGTCACGAGCCTCTCTAGGCTGAGATCTACGCATATCGCTTTCCACGCGATAGGAAGCATCCAACATTTCAGCAAAAGTTTTCAAACTAGACCCTTCTATAGTTGTTCGAATGCGGGGGTTCAGACCTTGTTCGAACTTGAGCATCTTCATCTGGTTGTTTTCTAACACCATGGGCATGAATTTTCCCAGGGCGTGAAACCTGTCTGCATAATCAGATATTGTCATCCTATCCTGCTCCAGTTTATCAAACTGCCTCATCTTCTCCAGGATAGCAGTCTCAGGCACATAGTAATCCTTGTAAGCCTCAACGAATTGCCTCCACAAGATAGGGGGAGTCATCTTTGGAAGCATACCATTCCACCATGCGTTAGCCCGGCCACTCAACAAGGGCGTGACCATATCCAGCTTATGCTCTATAGGCACCTGCACCAGCCAACTTTTCAACTTCTTATAACCAGAATTTGGCCACCTCTGGATCAGTGGTCCCTTCGAAGGTGGGGGCATGCATTTTCTGCATTTCCCCAATGTAATACCGTATACCGTGCTGAGGTGGTGGTGGAGGAGGCTGCTGTTGTTGTTGAGCAACACTCTGTGCAATCACCGTTATGGCATCTATCAGGGCTTGGGGCATTACAATCTGTGGTGGTTGCGGGTTTTTGTTTCCATTGCCACCATTTCCAGGATTTTCTCTTCTAGGAGGCATCTTTCTGCAAGATCAATGCTTATTAGCATTCAGTAATTCAAAAGATAGTACTGAAAGCTCATATGTGTGGCACAGATCGAACTTGCATTCGTTAAAAGAAAATAAATAGTCTAGTCATAAATTAAGTTATGTCACGCTCGCACACGCTCAACCCAATTCACCTTATATCTAATATCAAGTACTTAGACCTATAGATCAGCTTAAGGTCAAAATCATAGCTTAAGACTTTATATGACATAACCTATGTCTCCGAGGTAGATCTGAAGCCTAGTCTCTGATACCACCTGTAGCGCCCCGGCCCGGCTAGCGACCCGAACCGGTGCACCCGTCGTAGCCTATTGAGAGGACTACAAGACGTCTCATCTCTCGATTACACATCATCACTGACGTAAGGGAAATAAGCGCAGAGACATGTATAAATGGAAACTATTCCCTCAAATCCGTACATTCAAGAATATGTAATTACAAAAGATTGTTCGTGGTCGCAGCCAACTAAATACTTAAGTGGATAAAAAAGAAGCTCAAACATCCCAATACGACAAAGGCATATCCCAAGAAGCTCTACTCATCCCATTCGGCCCACTCACCATCGTCTTCAATAAAGATCATATCATACTCGGCCCTATCTGCAAGACAACGAGTAGAACTCTTAGCGAAAAACGCTAGCAAGTAACCTGCTTATAAGACATACGGGATCAACACATAGCAAGACATGAGTAATATCTGTATCAAGGGGTAATGGGGCACATGTCTTGTATACTTTAAGATCATAAGTTACCAGCATAACAGAACAAAGAAGAATAACACACAAGCAATAAACTGTTAAATAACCATTCACTTACGAAGCAACCATACCATAACGACTCACGTGACGCGTGAAATTCAAAATATGCACTACACTACACAGTCCCATATGCTTATGCAATACTTTTCAAAACAGTGCAATGCATGTCACAATATCCGGTCATATAACTTTATACCCTGTGATGGTCCACAGCTTGTCTTTATACCCTGTGACACATCACAGCTTAACTTTATACCCTGTAATGATCCACGGTTTGTCTTTATACCTTGTGTCTCATTACAGCTCACTTTATACCCTGAGATGGTTACATCTTGTCTTTATGTCATTAACGCATCACAACTCACTTCGTAAACTTTATACCATGTGCCAAGACACAGCTCTTATCAAATCATAATGCAAATGCAAGTGCCATGATGCAAAAATGCACAAACTTCTTATCATTCAATCACCTTCTTCAATCACACAAGTCCCCTCTTATGCACTCACTTAAACACCTCTCAGACTTACTCACCATTGATTCACAATCTTGAGGCACGTACACAACTTTCCCTAACCTCAATCATGTCTTAAGAAGTCTCTAAGGTCACCCAAAAAATCCCCTAGCTTCCCTCTTTCTTCCCCTGCTTTCCCACAAAACTGATGGACATCAGCCCCTGAGGTCGCTCGGTCCACGTCCATCAGAGCACATCAGTCTCTCCCTCAGCCTACATCGATCGATCGAAGTGACGTCGTCCCCTCATATCGATCGATCGACGTCCATCAGAGCACATCGATCTCTCCCTCAACTATACATCGATCGATCGATGTACGTCAGTCGCTGACATCGATCGATCGATGTCGACGATTCCCAGAATTTCAACCCTACGATTTCTGTAGAAACTGCAGATCCAAACCCTCAAATTGATCCCAAATTCCTTCCAATTATTCCAAGCCTAATCCTCACTATCAATCCATACTTAACTCACCAAAACAAAACCATTCACATACAAATCAAAGGTTCAAGCCTAAAACTCAAATCATCCTTCAAAACAAACCTAAAATCTCACCTTTTGACTCTCCTTCCCCTTCAACCGAAAATAGCAACGAAATAGGGTTCAAGGGATTGGGTTTTGCATGATCTCACATAATCAACAACAATGTACAAACGATTTCCAACAAATAGTGGCCAAATCTCAAATCCAAAACACATAAATCACGTATAGATCCACAGAAAGAAACTACTTTATAGTGATCCATTTTGTTATAAAAAATTAGGCCTTTACTCTTTCGCAAATCGTAGGAACTCATAAGAAAGTTACTTGCCTTTGATTACGAGGAAGATCTGAAGAACAAGCGAAGAACGGATTGAAAATCTTCCTTAGGGTTGGAGAGTTGCAAATTCGCCTATGAAGAAGGAGAGGAAGGAGCATCGATCGTTTTCTGAAATATGAATCAGAAACTGACGTTCTGTCAGTTTTGATATGGGTAAGGGTGAAATTGAAGTTTCTAAATTATATTCTATTATCTCATTTATTTTAAATAATCAAATTCTAATATTTAATTCCAAATTAATTACTATTTAATTCTAATATTTAATCCCTCACTAAATACCAATTAATCTAATATTTAATTCTTAATTCATTACCTTTAATTGCCATTAATCTCATTTAATTTCCTTTTTATCCTTTAATAATTCTACAGAGGGTGCGGGGCATAACAAGTCTTTTTGAGCAATCTATAAATTAGATTGCTATATGGAAGCGCCTTTGATTTCTTCGTGATGGCTTCCAACGTATTAGCGAATACAATCTCACCAAAATTCACCGTTTCCCTCATAGCAATACGGTAAGCAATATAAAAATCCAAGTTGCTCAGGAGTTTAGCCGACTTACCATTGACACAAAAAGTGACAATGGCGAGCAAGACACGGTACACTAAAGGCATATCATTAGTGTTTTTGGTGGGGTGAAATCCAAGGAAGGTTTTAACCCCATCCTCGAAAATTTGATACTTATAGGTATCCCATCTCCACGGATCAAGATCCTCTCAACCCTCATCAGGAACGCCAAGCAACTCATTAATGGTCTTAGAACTAAACTCTAACAACTTACCATCTATCACCGAATTTAAAGCATATGGCACTCCATTTCTGTAGTCTACCCATAGATTAGCATAGAACATTCTAGTGTAACAGGTGGACATGTTCCTCATTTGAGAAATTTCCCAAAAAGGTCTCTATTTTTTATCATCAAACCAATCGATAATCGGCCTCAATTCCTCATTGCTCAAAATGTCTTCAATTTTGAGCAATTTCAGTGGAATGGTAGACCTCTTCTTATTTTCTCATTCACTGAATAGCAATTGAGCTCTAAGTGAAATGTAGGCAAATTTACATGTACCTGTTGGTTCTTTCAAGGCATCCTTATATTCCCCGGACTTGAGTCATGGAAAATTGTTGAGGGTTGCCCTTACCGCACTTAGCATGGCTTCATAAGAGGAGGTTGCTTTCTTCCTCAACCTTTGTGTCCTGGACCCCGTTGGGACTTGAGGATGAGATTGTTGAGGCACATTCTCTTCCTCATGAGATGTTCTTTGCCTTTTGGAGGAGGGTTTCGTTTTTGGAGCCATTTGGAGATCTGGTATGAAAAGTTCAGAAATTTGTGATGAAAGAGATGAAAAGGTTGAGAGGAGTGATTGAATTCAAAGAAACAGAGGAGAATTTTTGCAAGAAATGGAGTTTAAATGTCGGATTCAAGAGGTTTTGAGGGAAGAAGAGGTTAGGGTTTCATTGGAGAAGAAAAAGTAATGCAAATGTTCTGATTTTGCAGCTTTTAATCTTTCTGCCCGCGATGACATCGATCGATCAATGTCTGGGACTTTGATCGATCGATGTTTGATTTAACATCAGTCTCTGAGACTGCCACATAGATCGATCGATGTGTGCTGGAATCTGCCTTTTTGACAGTTTTGACCCTCTAACTATTATTTATCATACCTAATCTTGTTCTAATCGAATCAAATGCCTCAGTAGGGAGGGATTTTGTAAAAATATCCACTAGTTGGTCATTGGTTGGAACGAATTCAACACATACTAATCTTTTTTGAATACAATCTCTTATGAAATGATGCCTCACTTCAATATGTTTTGTCCTACTATGGTGAACCGGATTTTGTGTAATACTTATGGCTGAAGTGTTGTCACATAAGATTGGAACTTTATCAAACTTAACATTATAATCATTTAAGGTGTTGATCATCCAAAGTAATTGTGCACAACATGAAGCGGTCAATACATATTCGGATTCCGCTGTTGAAAATGACACATTATTTTGCTTCTTGGAGACCCAAGAAACTAAGCAATCTCCAAAGAATTGGCATGTCCTGGAGGTGCTTTTTCTATCAACCAGATTTCTGGCATAGTCGGAGTCACTATACCCTCTTAAATCAAAACAACCATTTTTGGGATAAAACAACCCAAAGTTCAAGGTTCTTTCCAAATGCCTAAAGATACCTTTAATGCCAACTAGATGCGATTCCTTAGGCATACTTTGAAATCTAGCACATAAACACACAGCATGCAAAATATCTGGTCTACTAGCGGTTAAATAAAGTAAACTACCAATCATACCCCTATATTTGGTTACCTCAACCGGCTTTCCTTTTTCATCTTTGTCAAGCTTTGTACTTGTGCTCATCGGTGTGCTCACACTTCTTCCATCCTCAAACTTGTATTTCTTGAGTAAATCATTTGTATACTTTGTTTGAGATATGTATACTCCATCTTAAGTTTGCTTAATTTGAAGACCAAAGAAGTAATTAAGTTCACCCATCATGTTAATCTTAAATTCTCCTTCCATCAATTTAGCAAAATGCTCACAAAAAGAATCATTAGTAGCCCCAAATATAATATCATCCACATAAATTTGAACAAGCAATTGATAGTTTCCTTCTTCTTTAATAAAAAGAGTAGTGCGACTTTTCTTCTTGAAAACTCATTTTCAAGTAGGAAGTTACTTAATCTTTCATACCACGTCCTAGGAGCTTGTTTAAGTCCATAAAGGGCCTTTTTGAGTTTAAATACATGATTTGAATAATCATGATTTTCAAACCCCGTTGGTTGAGCTACATACACCTCTTCTTGAATTATTCCATTCAAGAATGTGGATATCATATCCATTTGATATAGTTTGAAATCCTTATAACATGCATATGCTAATAGCATCCTAATGGCTTCTAACCTAGCTACGAGAGCAAAAGTTTCATCATAGTCTATGCCTTCTTCTTGTCTATATCCTTGAGCTACTAACCTAGCTTCGTTTCTAATGATATTTCCTTTATCATCTATTTTGTTTCTAAATGCCCGTTTAGTGTCAATTATGGGATGATCACTAGGTTTATCCACTAATTCCCAAACATCACTCCTTTCAAATTGATTTAGTTCTTCTTGCATGGCTATTACCCAATCTTCATCATTTATTGTCTGTTTTATATTTTTAGGCTGAACTTGTGAAATGAAGGCATTTTCATTAAATTTCCTCCTAGTCATTATGCCTTGACTAGTTTCATCTAATATTAATTCTTTAGGACGATCTTTCCTATACTTATATGAATTCGGCAAATTTGAGGTATCCCCGCCTACTTCTTCATCTTCAACCTTAGGTTTAAGTGGATCAATCCTAAGGTCAATGACAATATTACCTTTTGGATTCTCAAATTTTTCTATATAACCTACTTCAATTATTTCATCATCATCATCATTAATGTTTGGTTCATCCTCAATGAGTTCACTAAACTTGACATGAATTGACTCTTCAACTTTCATGCTCCATTTATTATATACCCTAAATACCTTGCTATTTTGAACATATCCCATAAAGATTCCTTCATCCGCTTTGAACTCGAGTTTATCCAAGTTATCATTGGTGTTAAATATAAAGCAATTACAACCAAATACCTTGAAATAACCAATATTTGGTACTCTATCTTTCCAAAGCTCATAAGGAGTATTTTTGAGAGATGGTCTCAAATAAACTTTATTTATTACATGACAAGCGGTGTTTACCGCTTCGGTCCAAAAATACGTGGGTAGCTCAAATTCATTTAGCATTGCTCTACTCATTTCTTGAAGTGTTCTATTTTTCCTCTCCGCAACACAATTTTGTTGAGGAGTTCTTGGAGCCGAGAAATTATGTCCATATCCTTTGGATACACAAAATTCTTGAAACTCACCACCTCTATCACTTCTAATTTCTTTAATTGTGTCTTCTCTTTGATTTTATAATCTCCTACAAAGTTTTATAAACTCTTGGCATGCATCATTCTTTTTGGCTAAAAACATTACCCAAGTGTACCTAGAGAAGTCGTCTACCACCACAAAGGTGTAATGTCTTCCACCTAGACTTGTCGTACCAATATCCCAATACAAACCATGTGAAGCAATTGTAGAGGTTTAGTGGTGGAGATTTCACTTTTGGGTTTGAAACTTGTTTTAACAAGCTTTGCCTTTTGACAAGTGTCACATAAGCCATAATTTTCTAAATTCAATTTTGGAAGGCCTTGGACCTTTTCATTTTTGCAAATCTCTTTGAAATTTTTAAAACTAATATGTCCAAGTCGTATATGCCATAGTTGAGTTAAATCATTTTTGGCAACTAGGCAAGAAATATTTTGTGATATCAAATCATGAGTGCTAAATTTGTAAACATCATTTTTCCTTATATCCTCAAAAACAATCTTATCGTTCTTTTTCATAATGCATTTTCTTTTCACAAATTCAACTTGAAAATTAGCATCACATAGTGGGCTAACACTTATCAAATTATATTTAAGCCCTTCTACATGTAATACATTATTAATAGTGAAAGAAGACTTATCAATTTCTCCATGTCCAAGGATTTTAGCTCTCCCATTGCCAAAATACACCGTTCCACTATCTTGGAGCTTGAGCTTGGTGAACAACGTTTTGTCTCTGGTCATGTGCGTTGAACATCCGCTGTCCACAAACCATTTGGTTCCTTCTTCTTTGGCTACTCCATTTATCTTGAGAGCCTACAAAACCAAGAGATTTATGCATTGGTACCTCTTTGATGGTTGGGTCCTTTAGGGTTAGCTTGTCGACCCTTAGGCTTCTAAACATACATACTACTAAATCAAGCTTTACATGCACTCTTCACATGTCCTACTTTGTTACAATGAAAACACGTGGATACATGCCTTGGTTTATAAGATGATGAGTCATGCTGTGTTTTTCTCTTGTTTAACTTTTTCTTTAATGATTTAGGCTTAATAGAAAAATATGATGAGTTAAATCCTAAACCAGATTTATCATTTCCAATTCTTTAGTTTCCAAGTAGTTTGTCTAGATTATTTTTACCATTGGTTAGTCTTTGTAAATATAACCTTCGTTTCTCACATTCTTTCCTAATTTCCACATTTTCAAGAGCTACGGTTTTATGCATGGTGAGTATGATGTCATGATCTTGAAACATCAAAATGTTCTTATCATGCAAGTTCTTATTTTCTAAAATGCACTTCTTGAACTCTTTCTTCAAATGTTTATACTTTAAATTCAGTTTTTCAAAATCATCTGGCAAATCCCATATTTCATCTTGTAAATTAGAAGGATTAGAATTTACCTCAAGGTCATCTTCTATTGCCATGAGACAAGTATGTTGAGCCTTTGGATTTTCAACTATTGCAACAAGTCCAACATCTTGGTCTTCACTTTCTTCTCCTTCCGATTCGTAGAGGAGATCATCCCACGTGGTTACCTCCGCATTGAGAGCTTTCTTCTTTTGAGGAAAGATCTTCTTTTCTTGTTTTTGCGGCTCCTTGACGTGGCAATCAGCAATGAAGTGACTGGGTCGACCATACCTATAGCAATTTTCACTTGCTTCTTTTTCCTTGGGTGGTCTCTTGAAAAACCTTCTCGCTTAAGCCTTATTTCTTGTTGTCATTCTTCTAAATTTTCTTACCAGAAGAGCAACTTCCTCATCCGATTCATCGGACTCTACCACCAATCCTCTGTGTGACGTTTGTGTGGGCTTGATAAGATTCATTCTATTTTGTTCATTAATAAAAATTCCATGAGTAATAAGATTACTGGATAGCTCATCAAGTGTAAGAGTCTTGAGATTCTTTCACTCGGTGATGACAGTGACTTTTGGTGTCCTTTCTCTTGGCAAAGAGTTGAGAAGTTTTGAGAGAAGGTCTTCATTTGGGATTTTCTTATCCACCATGGAAAGTTGATTCACTATTCGTGTGAATCGATCGATTGTCTCCTCAATCTTTTCACCGCTCTTCATCCCGAACATTTCATATTCCTTCATGAGCATAATTCTTTTCGCCATCCTTACTTGCTCAGTCTCTTCGTGTATCATTTCAACCCTCTTCCATGCTTCATGAGTTGTTTCAAGACCTTGAAGTCTTATAAGCTCGGTGGTGGTAAGAGCACTTGAAAGAATATCAAATGTTTTGCTATTGATGGCGAAGTTTATCTTCTCTTCGTCAGTGTATTTATCCTCATCTTTGAACATTGATTCCCTTTTTGAATTGGTAATCATGGGAAATTCGATTCCTTTGTCAACGGCTCTCCATATATCAAATCCATAGCCTTTCAAACGATTGATCTTCCGAAATTTCCACAAAGAGTAATTTTGGGCAACAAACACAGGGGCTTTAGCGCTTGATCCTGAGAATAGTGCATTTGGCTTGGAAGTTGAGTTGTAGGATGAAGAGGTTATCATTGCCATGATCTTTAACCTTGCTACTTGCAAAGATTGGCCAAGCAATCAAGGTTAGGCTCTGATGCCAATTGTTAGGTCTGAAACACACTCTAGAGGGAGGGTGAATAGAGTATTTGGAAATATTGCGGAATTTTCTTGTTTGTTTCAACTCAAATGGAATTCAAAATCAAAGCAAGAATGGGAGATGAGGAATAATAAATGAGTACACCGGATATAGAGTGGTTCGAATCGTAAATGATTCTATTCCACTACCACTTTGTTGCCAAAATGGATTTTTAACAACTATTCATCTTATTAAAGATAATAAGAACAACCACGGCAACACTTACACTAACACCTTAGTTGAAGCAACAACAACAACAACTTCTTGCACAAGATACACTTGTACAACAACAACAACTACAGCTCTAACAAGAACAACTTTTTGCTACCTAAAAACTTCAACAAAGTTCTCTTAAGAACTTTCTCACAGTGAGTTGAAGGAAATAGTAAGGTTCACACTTTCTCACTAGTCTAAATACAAGTAAGAGATCAAATATTTATGGTTCCTCTTGTGTTAGACTCTCTATCTCTCAATATACAATAATGAAGAACAAAGAAAGGCTTAACAAGCTTTAAGCACTTTTACAAATATGAGAGAAGTATACTACAAGGAATGATGAAGCTTGATGATGGTGAAAGTGTGTGTTTGTCTCATCCAAGCTTCTTCCATTTATAGATGATGCTCACCACGTTTTTTGAAGTCTCCACCATGTCTTCAACTGCACCAAATGTCAAGATAATGTCCAAATAGTCTTTAGCCACCCTATGGAGTGATTTGATCCTCAATATCCAGCCTAGGATTTCTTAGACATGGATACAATAGTCAAGGAAGCATGTATTATGATGTAGTAAAGTCTACAAGAAATTTAAGCAAGATTGGATAAAGAAAATACCATGAATCTTTCATGGATTTTGTTCCAACGTTCATAAAAATTTGAATTCTGAGGAACATCGATCGATCGAAGTGTCTGGGGGAGAGATCGATGTCCTCTAGAAACTTTGAAACTGCTAGACATCGATCGGTCGAAGTCTTCCTGGAGAGACTGGTGTCACATCGATCGATTGATGTCTCCTGGACTGAGAGATCGATGTTGGACAGAAAGTTTTCTGCCTGACATCGATCGATCGAAGTCTCTTTGCAGAGAGACTGAAGTAACATCGATCGATCAATGTCCCAAGGTTGAGAGATCGATGTTGGACAGAAAGTTTTCTGCTTGACATCGATCGATCGAAGTCAGAGACTAAAGTGACATCGATCGATCGATGTCCTCAGCCTGAGAGATCGATGTTGGACAGTGAGTTCCAATCTGAACCATTTTTGACATAGTGTAATTTTCTCATTTTGCATAAAGTCTCAAGTATAAATTTGACTTATTTAAAACATCTTTTCATCATCAAAACAATTTATATCTTAACACTAAGCTCCCACGTTTGAGCAGGATCTTAAGAAAGGTCGGAATGATGATGACGACGACGACGACTTGTGCCAACAAACAGTATTCGTGAAGGCCGTATACACATAGATCAAGATCAGAGTAACTAAACATTTTTATCATAGTTTTGATATGCAAGATCCTCCGTTAACGAGTACAGAACATACAATATACTGCATATATATGAATGAACTAAGTGCTTAAGATAGAATTGTATGATTAGCTCAACTGTATAGATCTTCAAGAATATTTCAGAAGGAAAGAAGTTAGAACATCATAAAATTGTGAGAAAAAAAATATCATCGCCTATAGAAGGGAACTCTCCTTTTAGCTGTAAACACATCATTTCTGGAATACAAATCATCTCTATTTTATTTTATTTTATTTATTTTTCAATTATGTAGCCTTCTAACTTATTTCTTTCTGAAAGCTTTTAAATATCTGAATAGTTGAGCTAATCATATTTTCCATCTTAAAAATCAAGTTCTTTCTATGCAGTATATATGCTCTATACTTAGCCTATACACTGAGAATCTTCCATATCAGAACTATATTAATGATGTGTTTAGTTAATGTGCTCCTCATGAGTAATATTTTTTTTTTGGTATAAGGGATGACTATTTAATCGAGTCATTTGCTGCTTTTATCTAATAGGGTTAGGTTATTATTTATGTTATATTAAAAGACCCTAAATCTCGTATACAAAACCTAACTCTAACTATGACTAATCCTAATCTAACTTTAATCTTAATCATAACATTAACCGTAATCTAACATTAACATAACTTTAATCTGACTATAACCTAGCCCCAATCTAACTCTAACCCTAACCGCAAATCTGTTATTTTTTAACACAAATATTACATCGAATAAAAACTAGTTATTTCTTGAACACTAATGTTACATAGAATACATAGACAACAAATAACAACACACGTACAATTTATTATAGAGTTAAGGTTAAGGTTAGGTTTTGGAGTTAGGTTAGGGTTTATGGTTATGGTTAGGATTATAGTTATAGTTCGACGGACATGGCAAACAAGAACTGGCAGGGTCTTGTAGGGTGCTTCTGAAATTTTCACCATCTATCGTGAAGAGCTTAACAAATGATGCAACTAAAGCAGTACACACAGTCATGCACAACCCTAGCAGTAAATCCAGAAGTATCAAATAAAATTTAACCAACATCATGATTGCTCACTAAATTCTCAACTTTAAACCACTTCTTCCACACACTGTCATTTCTTCAACTGTTTTGAAGAAGACTTCTTTCTGGGCATGCATTTGCCTTTCAGGCCATTTTCTTTGAGTGTTTCCTCTTCTGCTGTCTCCACAAAAGCTGATTTGGAACTCCTGCCCAAATGAAAACAACCGAATAAATGCTTTTCATATAGTCTTCTTCATAGAGTCTGACATATGTCAAAATCATGAATACGCAAATTAAAACACTGAAAACGTTTCTATAGGTGATTAGGTCTGACTTGACTATAGCCTAATCGTTTCGTATTACATGCAACCTGAAGTCAAAATGTTGCTGTAGATGTGACTTTACAATAATCTTTAATTTCATATTAATTGATGTCTCCCGATGTTCGACGTCCGGATTCCTTTAGCCGACGGTAATAACAAAAAAAAGATTAATATGAGTAAATGGCGAATGATCAACACGACATCTACACCTGATATATAACAAAAAAATAATAATGAGTGAATAAAAAATGATTAAGAGTGAATGAAGAATGATCAACACAACACGTGATATATAACAAAAATTAAAAATGATCAACAGAGAACATGACGGCAAGGGGTTGAGGAATCTCATCCTTTGTTACTTGATATCATGCCAGATACATCGGAGGATCCAACGGGACAAAAGTTATTGAAAAAGAACAATAATAACTGGAATAGTTATTATTTGATCCAAAAAGTCAAGAGTTTGATTTCAAGGACATGCATAGTATGAGTGTTCCACTGCTGATAGGTCGAAGGCCTAGTTTGCAAGAGACACTTTGTGTGATCACTGCGTAAATCCTCACTTAACCTAAGAGGCCGCTGAGCTCCTTAATTTGCATCATCCACAATGTTTCTTGAGGCTGTGGTGGTGGAACCCTTCAGTACCCTTTTGCTCAAATCATCATCATCATCATCCGTATCCAGTATATCCCAACGACAGCAAAAGCTATCGCTAGGGTCTGGGGAGGGTAAGTGGTAGACAAACAATACCTCTGTCCCAAGGGATAGAGAGTATGCTTCCAGTGAGACCCCCGGCTCTATATGTACCTGCATAAATAATATAATAACAGAGATATGATGTGCTAGTGTGTTAGTGGGGGAATTCAGGAAATACTAAGAAGAGGCCTTCGATATTAAAATACACATAACGTGTATATGTACATATAATGTAAAACAACGGTAAAACATAAACAAAAAAAGTGCAAAGTCAACCTAAAGCGTAAATATTGTCTACGCCTATCTATATCCCTAAATATGCTCTAAGGTGTCCCTATATTTGACCTATACCTCGTTAACCTTAATCTTATATCTTCATGAACTCCTATCCTGGACCATGTCCTCAGAGAGGTGCAAATCTAGAAGGTTGTGTCTAATCTGCTCATCCCAAGTCAGTTTGAGTCTGCCTTTACTCCTGTTCCCCTTTACTATAAGGCTTTCAATTGCTCTGACCGACGCCGTTGTCTGTCTCCGCTTGACGTGCCCAAACCATCTCATTCTTCCCTCTCTTATCTTATCTGCTATACTAACCACGTCTAACCTTTCTCGAAACACCTCGTTTCTGATCCGGTCTAGCCTTGTATGCCCACACATCCACCTCAACATCTTCATCTCTGCCACTTCCATCTTCTGCAATTGTGACCTCTTGATGGCCCAGCAGTCTATCCCATATGGCATTGTAGGTCGTACTGCCACCCTATAAAATTTTTCCTTTAATTTAGTTGGGAAATTCTTGTCACACAGCACCCCTGAAGCCGCCCTCCATCTACACCAGTCTGCTTGAATTCGGTGTGCTACATCACTATCTATATCCCCATTCTGCTGCACAAATGATCCTAGGTACTTAAACTTACTTACCTGTGGTACTACTTGACCATCGATGGTGAGCTGACTATTCTCAGTGTCGGCTACGCCGCTGAAGTCGCAGTGCAGATACTCGGTCTTAGAACGGTTAATCTTTAAACCTTTTCTCTCTAAAACACCTCTCCACGGCTCTAGTCTCATACTCAGGGTATGTCTAATCTCTGCTACTAATACAATATCATCAGCAAAAAGCATACACCACGGAACTGCCTCCAGTATTGGCTTTGAAAACTCGTCAAGGACAACTGCGAAAAGAAATGGGCTCAACGCAGACCCTTGATGGAGGCCTACCTCCACCGAAAAGAAGCATGTATTTCCCACAGGCGTACGAACGGTTGTTTTCATCTCAGCATACATATCTCTAATTATATCTATATACTTCATAGGGATCCCTCTTGCATCCAGACTATACAGATCAAGCTACATGGCACACTATCATACACTTTTCAAGATCGATGAAAACCAGATGTAAATCACGCTTCTCCCTATACTTCTCCATTAATCTCATGAGAATGTGTATTGCCTCCGTAGTTGACCTTCCTTGCATAAAACCAAATTGGTTCACCGTAACCTGAGTTCCTGGCCTTTAGCTCAAATATATTAATAAATCATAGGGGAAGAGGTGTTTGGTGGAGTAACAACCATATACTATAATCATGTTTGATTTATTTATTTAAATTATCTGATTGCAAAAACATGATACAGTAAGTTATTAATTTATTATTAGGGGTGTTAACGAACCGAGCCGAATACTAGAGTTTTGAATTCAGATTCGTTTAACAAAACAAACTGTTGAACTCATTTCCTTTAGCTAAACGAACTTCAAAATTGGTTCGAGTTTGACTCGATAATCTTATAACTGTTTAAACGAGCCGAACAGTTCGCGAACAGTTCGCCTTGTTTAACTAAACAAACCCGAATACCTATTCGAATTTGGCTCGTTAACAAATAATTACCGAACGAATACGAACCGAACACAAACCAAACTGAACAGTTTGCGAACTGTTCGGTTCGTTCAACATCCCTATTTATAATATTTATAAATATTCGAAAAAGCATTTTTGTAATCCTTATATATGCGTTTTTTCAATATGGCGTAATCAATTTTTATAACTAATATTATTGTTTTGTGAATTTTTTTTATATACTGAAAATTATGATACAAAAATAAGCTGACACAAATATGAACCTTAATTGGTCCAAATGCATTTATGTTCCAAATCAAGCTTAACCAAATACATGAAAATCACTTTTACTTGATTTTCAGATGACGCTGCTTAAAGTAAAACTCGTTTATTTTAGCTCACTTTCATTTAAAAACATAATCAATTAAATAGATTTTTGGCTATAACTGCATGACTTGACTTAGTAGACTGCAAGTGGCATTCTAGTATTCCATCCTATACTAAATAGAAGTTGTCAATATGACTTTTATTACACTAAAAACACCAAGGCCTAATGTGGCACTGGTCTCACACTAGTTAGTGGTTGACTATAAGATAGTTTTAAGCAAATATTAAAGTAGAAAGTTAAATACATTGTTGTGTTATTTTTCCATTGTTTTTTCCCTTTCAAATTAGGACGGAATTCGAACTCAAACTTCAAAGTCCGAGAAATAGTACTCGACCAGTAAATTTATAAAAATTCGTTTCCAGTACACTAAGCTCCTGTGTTTGTGCAGGGTCTGGAAAGAGGTCCGATCTCTGCGCAATCTGATATACACATCATTATCCTACACTTTATACAATAGACTGTTTTCGCAACTCGAATCCGTGACCTTAAAATAATAAAACATTACCTTACCAACGGCTCAAAGCACGCTCTTCTACCAGTAAATTTATAGTTTTGCTTTTTTTATTTCGCATCTTTTCATTGATTTATAAGTAATGTGCTTGCACTTCTACGCCCATGTAACCGAACTCCAAACACCCCTCCCCTAGCCCACCTCACCCCAGTCCAAAGGAAACAAATAATAATATAAATAAAAATAAAAATAACAACAACAACAACCATCAGCCCAATTGGAAGGGGACAATATCATGTCCAAAACAACTTCTCTAAAATACCTTGCATGTACTAAAATTCTCTTATAAAAACGCATATTTATAAATAACACATATTTGGGTGTGTATTTATGGGTCCAGATCAGAAGAGCCATAAATTGAAGTAAAATATGAGGCCTTCAATCACGCACTGACACGTGTACAAACAACTCGTTTTTAAAAGCAAAAAATTTTAAACCCCTTTCTTTTTTTACACATGGCAACGCGTAATTGAAGCCTCATATTTTGTCTCATTTTATGTCTATGATGATCTCAACACGTATTTATGTGCATCAAATGTAGGTTATTTATAAGACAATTATAGTCTAAAAGAGAGTTTTGAAGGGATTGTTTGAGAGAGGATAACCACCGAAGGAGAAGTAAATAAAGAACCAAGAAATCTATCACATGGAAAAAAATAAAGAAAAGCAAAAAAAGCTCACCTTTCTTCATTGTAGGAAGAAGATTTCTTGAAGCAAGGCTCATGAACAGCAGCTTCATTAGCCATGGATTCCACAATACTCCCACTGAAATATTCCTTCTCCTCTCTCTGCAAATTCCCAAACCTCGGATTCTCCGACATGCACTTTATCTCATCTTCTTCTTCCACTAAAACTTTCATCCCTGTCTCCTCCTTACGCACCACCACCCCTTTATGAGCATCACTGCTGCAATCACTCTTCCTCCCGGCCACCGTCGGCACGGTTTTCCTAAATGACATGGACCCCCCACATGCTATTAGCTGAAAAAGCATTGAGCTTCTACTTAGTAATGGTTCCGTCCCCAAAGGGTCCCCGTCCTCAAATCTCTTCGATGTTTCCATGTTTGCGACGTCGTTTGCCTTGTCTGAAACGCTGGAGGAGGTAGCTGATGGCGGAGAGGAATTATCCACGGTGGTGAATAAAACCCCACGTGAGCAACGAGGGTGGGGTGTGGGAGTTGAGGTTTCTTTGTTCATGTGTTGGTTTTCATCGAATTCTTGATTGTCGTATGGGGTGTTTTCGAGCTGATGTGATTTGGGTTTGGGGTGAAAGTTTGTGATTTGGTGGTGGTGGTGGTGATTCGGGTGTTGGTTGTTTCCATGTTGAAGATTCTGGAGTTCCATGCTTTTTAGTTGGAGTTGTTCGAGTTTATCTGAAAACAGAAATTTTTATTGTGGTCATTGATCAACTATTGTCTTAATAAAATCATGACAAATAAGTTTTATCTATATGCAAGTAAAGGAGTAATTGGCCAAAACAAAAGGCCCATAAATTTTCTAAACATTTCATTGGTCATTGACCATCGTAAAATTTGTGTATCTGAAAATTATTTGCAGTTATGAATCATAGAAAACAAGTAATATCCAAAAAGATAATCAAGATATTTATGCACAAGTTTTTGAAACATCTTATTCATGAAATGCATAGCTAGACTAAAAAAGAGCGTTCCCGTTGCACACACAAGGTCCCGACGGCTGGATCGCTTCACAATCTGATTTACGCAGTCTTACTCTCGTTTTACGATCTGATTTACTCAGTCTTACCTTACACTTTGTGTAAAAAACTGTTTCCGCGACTCGAACATGTGACATCAAAGTCACAAACAGCAACCTTACTAGTGGTTCCAAATGAATAGTTAGACTATTAGACTATATACTAGAGATCATAAGGGAATAATACCTAGTTGATATCTTTAATTGATGAGACAGATAACTTGTTTATACTACAATAATATGACACATTACAGTTTCGTTCTTCAAAGAATCCCTTTTCTTTTCTCCTGTGGTTACGATAACGTCTTGTTACGTTGCGGACACGGATTTTATACCATGAAGAGATATGTTCCCATGGTCATTAAGATTATTTGCAATATTTTCTTTGTATGAAATGCTTGATACATAATCAATCAAGTTATCTTATACAAACACCTGTTGAACTTTAAGAGTGGAAACGTTAGCTTTTAAGTTTCAGATAATATCGTATAGGAGGCAGGAAACTCCGTTATTGCAAATTAAATACTCCTTTATTGCATATTAAATACTACTCTAAAAAATATAGCTAATCAGACGCGAATATAGTATTACATTGTCAACGGGCATTAGATGTTGACTTTTGAATATAGTATTACAATATATGATGAAAAGTAACTCTAACGATATTTTTTAGACGAGGAATACAACAATAATATGGGGCTGTTTCATGGTTCCAACAAGATTTCATGAATCTAATAATTCAGAACGGGTTTAACCCAACAAAATGCCTATCTCGGGAAAGCATTAGAACATCCATGAATTGAATAAAAGAAAAATCCCTTTCAAAAGCATGTGTAACACTTCATTTTGCCTGCAGGCTAATGTTTTTGGCCAAGAAATAGCTTGATCTTAATTGTAATGTAGAAAAACGGTAAGGGAATACAAACACACACAACCAACAAATTCACCAGGTAGGGGGGGGGGGGAGAGAAATAGTTATAGGGGGAATAAAAACACACACAACCAACAAATTCACCAAGTAGGGAAGAAAAGTTACAGTTGATGGGAAGTTGATGGGAAGGAACCAAAAAAAGTCAGTACTGACCTGTGCAGCCTTGTAAGACTTCTGATCCTTTTAAGACGTACTCAGCTCCTTCTGATGGATAAATGACATCATTCTCCGTCAAGTCATTCCACACATAACCATTCTTGTAGCTCCTAAGAGAAAAACCTCATTTTTTGTAAGTTTCCAACGATAAATCCAACAAATTAGACTCTGCTATTTTTATATTTTTTTTTTTCAAAACAGAAACTTGATTCTTAGTGCAAATTGCGACATTCTACTAGGAAATTTTCAACATAGTTCGAATGTTCCGAGCTACAAATCAAGAAAACATATCTTCATTCAATAACCATACCACGAAAAACGTAAGATGTAGAAGTCAAAACAATGCATGGCATCTATTCACTTAAATTTCTTTTGAATATAAAAAGACGTTTTCGAAAATATTAGGCTCCTTTGAAAAGAATACGCAATCTTAACCTATAATTTTTCGGAACTTGTCTTTGTAACTAGACCCGTAACTTAAATATAATAAAATAACAAACTTTCCAATTACCTAATAAATATAGTAAGATGTAAATTTTGTGATGATGATGAATGGTAGATGGCATATTGGCAGATGACAAATTATATTGAAAGTAAAGACATGCATAGATATAGTCATATTGATACCAAATACCATGATAATCATGGACCACACCATAAAATGATCAGTCTATAACAATGAACCAAAATGCACAAGTACTCCTAGAGATGATAATACCTTTTGCAAGACCAAGAATACATAGAGGGCATGCCTTTTCCTCTGAGAACTATAAGCCGGTCAATAACATCTGCAAAGATATTTAGTAGTACATCATATTAAAATAAAAACTAAGGAAAAGAACAACCTGAAGAAAGAAGCCTTTTAATGATAAGAAATCTCCCAGAAAATAAAAATCATGATGACCTTTCAGACGAAGCTGCTGATGAGCAAGATGGGTGACTTCCATGTAGTGAGGATGCTCAAGTTGCCCATTCCTTGAAAGGTAATAAATAACTTGAACTCTCCTGAAAGTTGGTCTGATCACTTTTGGTTGTGGGCTAATTCTCACTCTTTCTGGACTCATTTCTCTGTTTCTTCTCCCTCGAACCTCCATTTTTTTCTCTTGCCTGAAGAAAATCGATGAAAAGGATGGCCTAACTAAGCTGTCTCTGGAGTTCTCTTTTATCTCACCACACGAGCAAATAAAGAAGGATTCAGAGGTAATAGGTCAAAAGAATAGAGTGTTGCCTACCGTTTCATCGCCTCGATTAATGCATTGGTATAGTAGTACAAAGAGATGGGTATTTCAAATTCCCTTTTTGTGCTACTGGAAGGGAGAGGTATAAGATGTAAGGTCCATATCATTTAGTACATAGGGTAAATTTCGAGAAAACAAAAAGTATATAGGGAAAAATAAATGAACTTTACATGAAAAGTTTACCTAAACAACGTTAGACAGCATTGCAGTAGTTCACCTACATTTGGCCTTAGGACATAACTCAGTCTGTACTTGATGAGAACAAAATTTACCTGCTCAGATAAGACAAAAATTTCCAGTCAGTGAAACGGTCAACGTGACCCATGATCAGCTATTTGACTAGTCAACTCCGGCTAGAAGACATCAGCATCGGCCTCTGTCATCAACAGTCGAGGCAGGTCATCTAAAGTAACTAAGGCAAGCCCAAGTATAACTCTTAGTCAGCTCGGCTCGGCAGATTTCACTATTCTTGGCCAAACCACACTTGGCCATATTCCTAGCGGAACTTTAATTGTAGCTCGGCTCGGCAATGAACTGGCTGACCAATGCAACCGCTTCTGGTCAGCCTCAGTAAGTAAATGTTCAAATATCATATCAACAGTGCATAACTTCACAAGAAATCAGATTTTGCTCTGCCTCGGAACATTCTCGGCCTCAGCTTCCTGACTGCCCCGAGCCCTAGCCTCGGCCTCAGTCTCATAAGGATTTTTGCCTCTAAATAACTTGGCTAGTTCAGACAAGATATATATCAATTGTCGTCTGGGACCTACCAAGACAACTCTGCAAACTCTTTCCAGGTGTCAAGCATCGCTTGGCTGAATGAAGAGTCATTATTGCTGACCGCCTACGTGTCATAGACTTAGCCACTTGCGCAGCCACTTGCGCATGCATCTATCCAATCACACTGCACACTTATGACAGAGTAACTTTTTTTGCAGCACGCATTGGTCTAATCATCTTTATGCATAAAAGGACCTCAAGACGGACGAAGAAAGGAGAGCCCAACACAACTTTCGGAGTCTTCTTCTCTAAGGAAAGAACTCCATTTTCTCCAACCTTTTAACTCTTAGTGAGAGATCTCCAAAACGGCGTCTCAGGCAATATATAAACAGCCACCCTCTCAGTGAGAACTTGATACAAGTTTATTCTTAACCTTTATTCTAGCATAATCTGCATACAAAAATACCCATAACTGACTTGAGCGTCGGAGAGTTTTCCCAGGGCAGTGCCCCTGGGCCTCTAACGTCTCCTTTCCTTCTCAGGTTACGGTGACGGACCCAAACGGAGAACTAACGGCATACTACAAGGATCGTCTGCGATCCATCCGGTGAAGATCTGGCTTCATCATTTGACGCTAGAGGAAGGGCCTGAACCTCCGTTTCCCTTAAAGCAGCCTTCCAAGGGCCTTCTAGGCAACCAGACTACAAATCCATCGTTAGGAGAATGGATAAAAAAAGATAGAACAGAGTCCAAGCGACCTATGACCCCCAAGAGACATCGGAGGTCTCCTCAACCACAACTGGAACAGGATTCTCCAGGACCAGCAGAATCTTCAACCCCCACTGCTTCCTTCACCTATGAGAACACTTGAGAGCCATCCGCTATGTGGCCTAGAATCCTAACGTATTCCAGGTGGTGGTGAAGGAAATGAAGGGAAAAGCCCCCGCTGCGGGACCCAGTGGGCTTCATCCCAATGACTCTCCTCAGCAAAGGGAACTTAGGGAGTACACTACAACTCGGCCAGGGTATTATCCTAAGCCTGAGAGTGGATTCATGGCCGAGGCTAGACGCTCAGGACAGCGGTCTAGCCGCCAGCACTTTGCATCCGAGCTGTTAAAGGCTCTGGACTATTATCTGAAACGTGCACAAAAAGCGTTGTTGCCACTTAGGCATGGCAGAGAAGTTGACGATAAAGGCAGAGCACAACCACAAGAAAGACGCTCAGCCAAAATTCGGTTGGGAGGCCGAGGTAAAGAAAGAACATCTCTGCTGGCCTCCAAGGCTCATGTTCTCTCCTACATGTGGAGGAAAAATCTAACAAAAGATCCCCCGCCATTAGCAGGACCTATTCACAAAAGAGATCCTCAACTATACTGCCTCTACCACCATGATATCGGGCATGATACAGAGGACTTTAGGCAACTTACTCAAGAGATTGAGCGTCTGATCGAGCTCGGCCACTTACAAAGGTTTTCACAATCCGAGGTTGAGGTTGCACAATAGGCTGGACTTTGTCCGGTCTCCTCTTGATGAAAATTTCCGACCTGGACATTGGCACAGGTCGCCAAAAGACGAGGATTCAGATTCAGTGGAGCAGAGACTGCGGGTTTCTGAGCGTATACAACTGACCTGAAGGCAGAAGCTCCCAAAGGATCCTAATTCACCTTTCCTGCATGTATCCAAAATTTTCATGTACATACACGTACTTTAAATGCATTGTCTTTCAGTGTTTATTATGAATTTGTCATTGCAAATAAGTTGTCCAGATATTAAGCAGGGCTTTTCTCGGCAAATGGGACTTGAAGTCCCCATATCATCTTATTCAAGTTATTCGCCTGGCTCAGCCCGGCACCTTTTTTCTGTTCGGCAGCAAATTTGCCAAGAATACAAAATTATTTGATTTATCTCCTTACGGATCATGAAGAGCTTTGTCTTGGTTAACGGGGCAAAGATATCACCCAATCATTTTTCAAATCTCTGGCTCAGCTTAGCTGGGGCCTTATTTCATCTGAGGGTCTATCTTTATTTAAACTTTCATAAGGCTCAGTCTGGATAATCCCTCTACTCGTTCTCTGCCTAATGGTTTTAAGGAAACACCAAACGTGACAGGTTTTATGTCTCGGCAAAAATGCGACAGGTTTCACACCTTTGAAATAATGGCCTAGGTGGTCATCTCTGTTATCTACCTTATGGTTCTAAGGAAACATCGAACGTGACAGGTTTCACGTCTCGGCAAAAATGCGACAGGTTTCGCACCTTTGAAATAATGGCCCAGGTGGCCATCTCTGTTCTCTGCCTTATGGTTCTAAGAGAATACCGAACGTGAAAGTTTTCACGTCTCGACAAAAATGCGACAGGTTTCGCGCTCTTAAAAAGGTGGTCCAGGTGGCCACCCCCATTCTCTGCCTCATGGTTTTAAGGGAACACCAAACGTGAAAGTTTTCACGTCTCGGCAAAAATGCGACAGGATTCGCACTCTTAAAAAGGTGGTCCAGGTGGTCACCCTCGTTCTCTGCTTTATGGTTTTAAGGAAACACTGAACGTGACAGGTTTCACGTCTCGGCAAAAATGTGACAGGTTTCGAACTCTTAAAAAGGTGGTCCAGGTGGCCACCCCCGTTCTCTGCCCTATGGTTTTAAGGGAACACCGAACGTGACAGGTTTCATGTCTCGACAAAAATGCGACAGGTTTTGCACTCTTAAAAAGGTGGTTTAGGTGGCCACCCCCGTTCTCTGCCTTATGGTTTTAAGGGAACACCGAACGTGACAGGTTTCACATCTCGGCAAAAATGTGACAGGTTTCGCACTCTTAAAAAGGTGGTCCAGGTGGCCACCCCCGTTCTCTACCTTATGGTTTTAAGGGAATACCGAATGTGACAGGTTTCACGTCTCGGTAAAAATACGACAGGTTTCGCACTCTTAAGAAGGTGGTCCAGGTGGCCACCCCCGTTCTCTGCCTTATGGTTTTAAGGGAACACCGAACGTGATAGGTTTCATATCTCGGCTAAAAGTAATTTTTCTCCTCTGCCTTATGGTTCTAAAGGGATCTAAATTAGCTATTACAAGGGAAACCTGGGCCAAATATTATAATCTCGGCTACAACAAATGATGTTTCGGCCATATTATTTAAGCTCGGTCAAAGCAAAGACACACACTTAGCTTCAAAACTCTTAAATTAGATAGGGCAAGAAGCTGCGCAGGCCAGAATTGCCAAACGGTGAAAGACTTGGCATAATTCTAAGTTATCATCTCAAACATTATTTAGTCTGGTCTCGGCTAAATCAGATCAAGTCTGCTAGCTCAGCTCAATGCTCAGGAAGGCCTTATTCTTAGCCAATTCTCCGCTCAGGTCAGCAGAATAACAGGTTTATTCTAAATATAAAACTTGCAGACTTAGTTTATTTTCATTAAAACTGACTGCAAAGTTATAAGTTTTCCAAGTGCAAAGCCGACCCTGAATCTCGACAACAACAAGTTTGAAAACTAACTTAGCAGAAATTTTGAAGTAAATGAGCATAACAGAATGAAGAGTTAAAATTGCAAAGGGTTAAGTCACTTATAAATTTTTCATTGAGAAAATTCAAGTACAAAGAGGTATCTCGGCCCTATTACATAAAGATTAAGTCTACTCGTCGGCCTCCCTAAGATCAGCTCCATCCAAAAACTGCTTAAACTGAGTGTTGAAATCTTGACCAACAGTAGGATGGCAAAGATCAATGATTCTAGGATCCTCTTTATTCAATTGGGGACAGACTTATGAGCAGACATCTACTGCCTTTGTTCAGCCCATCTGCATGACTGGGCCCTGCAGCAGCAGTAGATTTTCTTCAAAGAATTGAGATCTTTTAAACTCTGCAACTGCCTCAGCCTTCGCTTCTGCTAATTGCTGAGGCAGATGAGCCAGTTGATCCTCTCGAGCCTTTTTCTCTTATTGCAGATCAGTTTTTAAAGACTCTACCTCAGACAGAGCTTGAGTTGAGGAGAGTTCCAGTGCAACAACCTTGTCTTCCAGCTCATCCGCCTTAGAGTTGAAGTAGCCCACTTGATGTCAGCTTCTTCCTTTCCTTGGCGAAGAGTGGAGACCTCGGCCTTTGTGCCTCAATTTCTCTGGCTTGCTCGGCCATCAGTTGTGTAGCCTCATCAAACTCCTAAGTCTTGGCCCTGAGTGCCTCACTGAATTTCTCTCCTCGTTCATGAATTTCTAGTTCTTGGGCTCGGATTTGACATGCAAGAAAGTTAGAAAATTACCAAGTGTTATCACTCAATCAATGCAAACAAACAGAAGAAAAATACTTACTAGGGCGAGGTTAATATGGTAAGCATTGCCTAGATCTTCCCATGATGGAGCCTTGAACCTCTCACGGTCCAAGGGCAGAACCATCATTTTATTCAGACGTCTAGCTGTGGCAAAGTCCACAGCAGAGTCTTGTTCAGAAAATTCACCCAGGATCAGCCATGTGGTTCTTTATGGCTGAGGTGGAGTCACCTCAGCTGGCGCAGAAGGACCTTCATCTCGGCCCCTTTTTCTGCGTCTAAAGCCTGAGCCCTCGTCGACCTCTATTGATTGTTCGGACTCATTAAGGACCTGAGCCCGAGGAATAGGCTCAGTCACCTTATCCCTTATTTCAACTATCGGCAAAGCTGCAAACGTACACCAAAAACAAGTTAGTGACCAACCTTGGCCCAAAGAATTGAAAGTAAGAAAACTTAAGAACACATGGCTCAGCTGACGCAGTCAGATTATCAGCCTCATCTCGAATGGGCTCAAATCTTGGTTCAGCAACAATTATATTCCCCATAGGGGGCAAAGCCAAGGCAGATCCCACCTTGGTAGAAGCAGTCGCAGGCTCCCTTCTTGGTCTTCGGGCTTTCTTTCGAGCTGCGATATCGGTAACTCGACTGGCATAATCATCATTTCTAGAAGCCATTGAGCCTGCATAAGGAACAAGACAGTTACCAAATGAAATTTAGATAAAAACAAAAATTAAGGCAAACATAGACCAACCTCTGACTATTGCTAAGCTATCGGGAGCAAGTGGTCGAAAGTTCTGACCCGAGGCCAAATGGCCCAGGTCAGCTGCCTCCAAAATGGCTGCGTCCACCTTCTGCCAGTCAATCACCACAGGCAGATTCTGAAGTCTGGCCGCTTCATTGTAATACTCTGCGCTCGGCTTCAGGTTGTCTGCCTTGTCGGATTTTCAGACATTCCATTTCGGCAGCTCATCTTTCTTGATATAGAAAAATTGACCCTTCTAGTTTTTTTGTAAATGATGGGATTTTGATGGCAAAATTGAACTCGCTGGTGAGAGCTCGTTTACTAAAATAATACCAGCTGTCCAAGACTCTACAAGAAAACAGACCCCTAAATACACTAAGATGGAACGGAGACTAAATTATTCTTAGAAACAGAAAAAAACAGAGAATGATCTTCATACCATTTGATTTTATCTGGGAAGTCTAAGATTGTAAGAACGAAGGATATGGACAAGTGGCTCAGGAACAGGAAGATTGAACCCCGATTTGAAATATTCTTCATAGATAGCCTCATAATCTTTTAGGGGATCATAAGCTGTCTGACCAGCCAGAGGCAGAAGAGGGCTGAACCGATCTAGGTCAAATTTATACCTCTTACATCCGGTTCAGCTCGGTCTCAGACAAAGTACAGAAAGACTATTTGACATGAACGGATGGCAGACCCCTATTAATTACCCCCGTATACAGAGATGGAGCCTTATGCAGAGTTGAAGGGTTTACAGCCGACGGAGCAGGAGCAGCCTGTGTGCTCCGTCGAGGAATCGACCACAGTGATGGCCCTGCTAGATTGAACACCCCGATTGGGTCCAGCTGCGCCACCAGTGGTCTTGCGCAATCTTACTAACAGACGGTCATCGCAAGAGACCGTCCTCCCTGACGAAGATGGAGAATTAAGACGCGCCTTCAGAAACGTTCTGAGAATCATGAGAAGAAGCCATTGCAGAAGAAGAAGAAGACTTATAAAGTAAAGAAGCTGATTGAGGAAAGAGGCACAGAAAGACTGTCGGAGGAGGAAAATGGCCGATAGAGAACTAAATAAGCCGCCAGAGAAGAAGAGAATCAGAGGGAAAAGGGGACGAACAACAGCAGGAGGAAGGAATAAATCTCTGCACCGCAATCTCTATTTAAAGCCCTTAGATGACGCTTCGTAAACCCTGTCTTCGGAATCTCCAACCGCAAAAAGCGAACAGGCGTCTGACGCCTCGTAGTCTGCACAAACAGTAAATCCGCAGTACGACCCAACAAGAGGCAGACATGTCATCATTTGATAGAACAACACATTAAAAGCTCTGAATCGATTAGCCTGTCCTTCCTGCTCGGCTCGGCCAGACTAATCTGGGGACAAACTGATGAGCCTAAAATTCACCTGCTCAAATAAGACAAAAATTTTCAATCAGTCAAACGGTCAACGTGACTTATGCTCAGTTATTTGACTAGTCAACCTCGGCTAGAAGACATCAGCCTCGGCCTCCGTCATCAACAGTCGAGGCAGGTCATCTAAAGTAACTAAGGCAAGTCCAAGTATAACTCTTAGTCAGCTCGGCCCGGCAAATTTCACTATTCTTGGCCAAACCACACTTGGCATATTCCTAGCAAAACTCTAATTGCAGCTCGGCTCAGCAATGAACTGGCTGACCAATGCAACCGCTTCTGGTTAGCCTCAGTAAGTAAATGTTCAAATATCATATCAATAGTGCATAACTTCACAAGGAATCAGATTTTGCTCGGCCTCAGAACATTCTCGGCCTTAGCTTCCTGACTGCCCAGAGCTCTAGCCTCGGCCTCAGTCTCATAAGGGTTTTTGCCCCTAAATAACTTGGCTAATTCAGACAAGATATTTATCAAATGACTTCTGGGACCTACCAAGACAACTCTGCAAACTCTTTCCAGGTGTCAAACATCGCTTGGCTGAATGAAGAGTCATTATTGCTGGCCGTCTACGTGTCATAGACTTAGCTACAGGCGCAGCCACTTGCACATGCACTGTACACCTATGACAGTGTAGCTTTTCTGCAGCACGCATTGGTCTAATCATCTTTATGCATAAAAGGACCTCAAGACGGACGAAGAAAGGAGAGCCCAACACAACTTTCGGAGTCTTCTTCTCTAAGGAAAGAACTCCATTTTCTCCAACCTTTTAACTCTTAGTGAGAGATCTCCAAAACGGCGCCTCAGTCAATATATAAGCAGCCACCCTCTCAGTGAGAACTTAATACAGATTTATTCTTAACCTTTATTCCAGCATAATCTGCATACAAAAATACCCATAACTGACTTGAGCGTCGGAAGGTTTACCCAGGACAGTGCCCATGGGCTTCTAACGTATCTTTTCCTTCTCAGGTTACGGAAAATTTTACATAAACAACGTTAGGCAGCATTGTAGTAGTTCACCTACATTTAGTCTTAGGACATAGCTCAGTTGGTACTCGAGCTGGATTTGCTCCATGATGTTACGAGTTCGATTCCATGGACATAGACAGTGTGGGTATTTCGCTGCTGCTAGACCGAAGGCGTAGTTTGCGGGGGACACCTTGTGTGGGTCCTTGCGTAAAGTCCTCACTAATTTAGGAGGCCGCTGAATTCTTGATTTACATCCTCCACAATGCTCTTTAGAACTGAGACGGTAATGACCCTCATGACCAGTGTATAGTCTTTTGCTCCAAGTATGACCAGTGTATGACCTTTTGCACTAGACTACTTCAATCAAAATGCTCTGTTCAGTCTTTTGATTGCTATCATAGTAAAAGATACTAATTACACTTTTTTTTAATGCAAAAAAGTGAAGCCATAGGCTTTATAGTTAGCGTATCAGATTTTTGTGAAACTGAGATCGAGGAATGGCGTATGGTGTTCACAAGGATCACAAGTTCAACCCAAATTATTAAAATTTGAAATTGACAACATTATTTAGAATTCTGACTCTACAACTCTCAAATTTTGAAATATAAAACTGTTGATATAATCCCATACTACTCAATGGAAACGTCACTAATCCCTGCGACAGTGGTAGCCCAAATGGAGCAACTCAACCAGGCATTTTATTGGGGTGAATTTGATAACGACAGGAAACTGTATCCGATTGTGTGGCCTAAAATTTGTCGTTCAAAATCCCAAGGAGACACAGGTATAAAACGACTTCGACAAATGAATATTGCCTTGCTTGCTAAGTTATTGCGCCGATTGATTGCGGGAGAAGATGTCATGTGGGTAAATGTTTTGAAGACTAAGTACGGATGTCCATTAAGAATCTCCCCCCTCGGCAATCCACAACTCATACTTGGAGGAGTATATTGGTAGCCATCCCTACCATACTCGCGGGATTGACGGAAGCTCGTAAAGAGCTAGTAAAGACTCTCTTCGGCGGGCTGACGTGCGCCCAGTGCTAGAATGGCAAGGAGCATCATCGGGTAGACATAAGACCAATTAAAATATTCACTGAGAACTAGTGCATAGCACATATTTCATTCAGGCTATTGTTGTCCTACAAATGAAAAGAATATAAAATAGGAAAAATTATGCAACCTTTCAGCACTTCCCATAATCTGCCGTTCTTCAAGAAAACAAAGGTGGGAACGTTTATTTTTTTCCCCTAAATTCTTCTCGATTTTACAAATTTCTTAACTTTTTCGTTGCTTATCATAATTTCATGTTATTTATATCAAAACGATCGTGTCAAGGTGTAGCTCGTTTTTGTAGCAGCAAATCATGGCTGTAGTAAGCTGATGAGGCCGAGATCGCTCACCAGGTGGATCAGAGATGACCCGAGTATTATGCCGTTAATCTTTTGTATGAATCCGTCTATGGAGCCTGAGAAAGAAGAAAAACGTTAGAGGTCCCAGGGCGCTGCTCCGGAAAAAACCCTCCGACGCTTAAGTCAGTTATGAGTATTTTGCCTATGCAATTTATGCTGGAATAGAGGTTTAGATAAAACCTGAAAAGGATCTCACTGAGTTTGTGAGTTTAGTGTTATGGCCGAGATGGAGTTCTGGAAGTAATGCTCTAGTTGTTCTCCAAGAATTCCCCCCTCCTTCGTCTGAGTAGAGGGGTATTTATACTTGAAATTGTGGAGGTCTGACCCCCTGACTGGTTAATGAGACGGTGATGTGGCTGAGATGGCGGTCTAATCTGTTGCAGAGATGCAGTGCGATGGGACTAAAGCCTGAGACCGTAGCTGTTTTGTAGGTCGGCTTGTAATGATGTTATTGTCCTCGACCAATCACCGCTTGCCATTTGGAAAGTTATTCTGCAGAGCCGCTTAGTGGGTCCCAACAGACGATAGAGAATATCTTCTCTTGATCTTATCCGATAATTTAGCATGACAGAGACCATATGCAGCCGAGACCGAGATGAATTGTTCTGCCGAGGTTGACTATGACTTTGCCGAGTCAAGATGCGAAATACAGTGAGATTATGAGGCTTTATTTTAGCCATTCCTGATCTGTCTTGGTCATATTGGGCAAGTGCCGACCTGACTTAAATATGCGGCCGAGATGGGATGGCCGAGCAGCAGTGCTTTTGTACCGACCTGCAGGACTTGAACACTTCATGCCCAAAATCTGCTATTGACTGTTGTTGACTAACAGGTAATTATTTTTGGTTCATCATTTGCCCCCATATTAGCTTAACCGAGCTGACCTGAGAGGACAGGCTAATCGATTCAGAACCTTTAGTGAGTTGTCCTTTCAATTATGACGTGTCTTCCTCTGGCTGGTCTGCCCTGCACTTTTACTTTTGATGCAGAGCACGAGGCGTCAGTTACGTATCTGGCCGAGCTGAACAGAGTGGACAGGCTAATCGGTTCAGAGTTTTAATGACGTGTCGGCCTCTGATTGTGGTGCTCTGCGCATTTACTATCTGCTTAGAGCACGAAGCGTCTGTTACGCATCTTTTCGTATTCGGTTGTTACAAAAATCGAGGACAATAATACCACGGTGACCTTTGAGCTGCCGAGCTGAAATCCTATAAATAGGGCTCTCCACGGTCATTTTGAAACTTTTATCTCCGTTTCCATTTCTGCTGTTGCTTAGCTTTTCTTCTCCGGCGTCTCATCCAGCCTCTCCGATTATCTTCTCCGGCTTCCTCAGCCTTCTTAATCTTTTTCTCTGTAAGTCCTTTCTTACATCTCACCTTTCAAAATGTCTTCTTCCAACGATTCCCAGAATTTTTCTGAGGGTGCTTCTTATGCCGCCGGGGGTGGAGAGAACTACAGCTCTCCATCTCTGTCTGGTAGATCAGCCTCTGCTGATGATCTTCCCCTCAGCAATTTACGTCGGGCCACTGGTGACACCGCTCAGTCAAGTAGAGCCGTCACCGTGGTCAGCTCTTCGCCAGAGCAAGCAGAGATTGCTCCTGCTCCGGCATCTGTAAATCCCCCGGCCCCACTAAGGGGCCTATCTCTGTTTTTAGGGGTCATTGAGAGAGGTCAGCCCTCTCTCCTTGTCCAAGAGTCTTTTTCCACCCTGTCCGAGGCCGACCTGGACAGGATCTATAAATTTCACAAGATTGACCGAAATCGGTTCGGCCCAATTCTTCCTTTACCTGGTCAGACTGCTTATGATCCCCCTAGGGATTATGAAGCAGTCTACGAGGATTACTTCAAATCAGGTTTTAACCTTCCTGTTTCTGAGCCACTTGTTCGTATTATGCGGGCTTATGGACTCAGACTTCCTCAAATCCAACCCAATGGCCTCAAACTTATTCTTTGTTACCTTCTTTTCCTTAGAATAGCTGAGTTCCCCTTTAACGTTACTGTTTTCCGAGCCCTTTTTGCCTGCCGGGCCTCGCATAACTGGTATTATTTCAGCAAGTGAGTGTCCAACATAAATTTTCCTTTTGCCATCAATATTCCCACTTCCAAAAAGAGATGGGAGGGGAAATTTTTCTATGTTAGGAAAAATGAGCTGCCGAGCGGAAACATCTGGAAGTCCGGCAGAGCTGACAACATAAGGCCGGGCCCAGACTGCTGCGATGAAGCAGATAAAATTCGAACCTTCCCCATAGTCATCGATTGGCAAAAGGTGGACTATGAAATTTGGATGGCAGCCGACCTGAGCCATTCGGCTGTAGGCGAAAATTACTTGCCACTTTCTCCCGACAACTTAACCATTGTCCGAGGTCGGTCTCGTTGCATTTTCCTTTCAACAATTTTTCCTTCTTTCAGTATTTAACTGACTTATCTTTGATACATGTGCAATGGCTGGACCTTCTTCCCACTCCAGCAGGTTGGCTGAGGCGACAGCCAGGAAGAAAGCCCGAAAAAAGAGAAGGATGGCCACTCTTGGCTCTGCTGCGGGAGCTTCTACTTCAGCTCTGCCCCCAGCTCCAATTGCTGCTGCTGAACCTGAGCAAGCAGTGCCTGAACCAGGTAACCAACTTTTCCAACACCAAAAATTTGTAAGTGTTGATCCTTGTTCCTATCTTGATTTGTTTTGTTTCTTGCAGCTCTGCCGATCGAAATCCTTGATGATGAGCCTGAGGCCGAGATCCAGCCTCAGGCTTTTGCTGAGCCAGAGCTTTCGGCAGAGGCTGATGAAGGCTCAAGTCTTCGCGCCAGAAAAAGACAAAGGGGTGAAGGCTCCAGCAGCCGAGACCCAGGGCCATCTCAGCCTTCAGAGATGGTTGTTGCTGAGCCGGCTGAGGAGACCTTGACTCAGCCGACTGAATCCCACGACCCAATTCTTATTGGGTTTTCCGAGGGCGACTCGGCTTTTGACCCAGCCATCGCCAGGAAACTTAATAAAGTAGCAGTTCTGCCCATGGAACATCAAAAATTCAGGGCGACTGCTTGGGAAGAACTGAAGAATGCCCTTCATTCAAACGTTGCTCTGGTAAGCTAAAATTATTCCAAGTGTTTGTTTGCTTTTCATCACTTAGTCATTTTTTTTACTCTGCCTCCTTGTAGGTCCGAGCTCAGGAGTTGGAAGCTTTGGCCCGAAGTGAAGAATTTCTTGAAGAGCTTCAAGGCAAGACCCAAGAACTCAAGGTTGCTAATCAAGAAAGAGCCGAGCTGAAGCAGCAAGTCACTTCTTTGCGGGCTGATGTATCCCAACTCCAGCAAAGGGCTGAGGACGCCGAGATGAAGTTGGTCACCTCCAACTCAAAAGTGGATGAGTTGGAGCATAAGGTGGCTGACTTGGAGCTGACCTCCACTCAATCTCTAATTGAGATTGAGGCCTTGAAGAAGAGGGGAGCTGAGTTAATGCAGAGGAGCAATGCTTATGAGGAACAATTGGACCAACTGCGTCAACAATTGGCTGAAGTTGAGGTGAAGGCCCTTGCTGATTTCAGGAAGTCTAAATTCTTTGAAGAGAACATGATCCTCCTGCAGAGCTCAGCCATGGAGGTCGGCCGAAAAGAGGCTATTGACATCTGCTCAGAGGTGCATCCTGAAAGAAAATCCACGTCTGACCGAGATCTATAATGCAACTGCTTCTCAAGAGTTTGACACCCAGTTCCAACAATCCTTGGATGGGGTCGACTTGAGAGAAGAGGAAGACTAGACTTAGGATTTTTCTTGTAATTTTACTGAGTAGATGTCATTGTACTTCAAGGATTATCATCAATGAAAAATTTGTCTAAGTCTTTGCAGCTTCTTTTTCTCTGCTCTGTTCTTTTACTTCAGCATTTTTGTTGAGTATATTCCTCAAACTTATTTTTCTCGAGTTCCCACGTCGGCCTTGGTAGTCTCAATGATTTTACCTGAAGATAAACTAAGTTATCAAACTTAAAATTTAGAATAAACCTGTTATTCTGCCGAGCTGAGGTGATATCCATTTAAGAATGAATTCCTACTCAAGATAATAAGCTGAACTGTCTTAGCCGAGATCCAATCTGAATAATGCTTAGTAATAGCCTAAGTCTTTAATCAAGCGTAGCCGAAGTATGTTGGCTGAGATGCATGAATAATAACTTAAATTTCTGCAGAGTTGAACTGGTCTCCAGGATCTGTTCTGCTTAATCTTTCTTGGATTCTTCCAAGTTTTGATTGATGCTTTCATAAGTCCGACTTGGTCTCCAGGGTCGGTCCTGCTAAATCTTTCTTGGATTTTTCCAAGTTGTGATGTTTTCACGGGTCCGACTTGGTCTCCAGGGTCGGAGATGAACTTTGTTGAATCGAGTCCTGCTCGGCCATCTCAGTCCTGCTGAGTTGAAATATAGGGAAACATGTCCCAATATGTTGAGACCTGCTCATCCTTCTCAGTCCTGCTGAGTTAAAATATATGGAGATTTGTCCCAAATGTTGAGTCCTGCTCAACCTTCTCAGTCCTGCTGAGTTAAAATATAGGGAGACCTGTCCCAAATGTTGAGTCCTGCTCAACCTTCTCAGTCCTGCTGAGTTAAAATATAGGGAAACATGTCCCAAATGTTGAGTCCTGCTCAACCTTCTCAGACCTGCTGAGTTAGAATATAGGGAAACCTGTCCCAAATGTTGAGTCCTGCTCAACCTTCTCAGACCTGCTGAGTTAGAATATAGGGAAACTTGTCCCAAATGTTGAGTCCTGCTCAACCTTCTCAGACCTGCTGAGTTGTGCCCCCACTTCTGTTGCAGGTTATAAATAGGCATAAACTATTTCTCTCCTTTAGAGAAGTCTCCTCGTGCACCATATGGTGACTTAACTTTCTTTACTGAATGCTGAATAAAAGGATTCAGCCGAACAGAATCAGACGAGAGCTTAGCAAAAGATTGATCCTTTAATAACGCACGGCCGAGCAGAAAAATTTCGGATGTACGCAAGAGGAAAATAAATCCTAATTCATTTGAATCACGGACTCTTGCTGTCAAGTCAGCCTTGTTCGCCTAGGAATCCGCAATTTTTGCCCATCCGAATCTGAATCTTCTTCTGGGGACCGAGGTTGCTGCTCAGGTCGGCATCTTCCTTCCAGAGGAAATTTGTCAAAATCGAGCCTGTTGTGCAGCCTTGACCTCGGATTATAGAATTTTTGCAGGTGGCCGAGCTCGATCAAACGCCCGATCTTCTGGCCGAGTTGCCAGCAATCTTCCGTATCATGACCAATATCATGGTGATATAGGCAATACAGTTGATGGTTCCTCTTGTGAAGTGGTCCTGTGAGGGGTTGAGGCTCTGTTGCCAGGCCCTTCTTCCTCATGAAAGAAAGAATGTGAGCCTTTGAAGCTAGCAAAGAGTTCATTTCTCTTCCTCGACCTCCCAAACGGATCTTAACGGAGCGTCTATCCTGCAGCAGAACTCTGCTTCTCTGCTGATGACTAGACCTTTTTTCTAAACTTCTAGCCTCAGCCATAAATTCTCTCTGGTGCCTGGGATGATAATCAGGCCGAGTTGGAGAGTATTCCAAAACCTCTTCTTGTGGAAGAGAACTACTGGGATGAGGCCCGCTGGGTCCCACAGCAGAAGCCTTTCCTTTCATCTCTTTTACCACCGCTTGGAACACATTTGGGTTTTGAGCCACATAGCATATGGCTCGTATATGCTTCTCATAGGTAAAGGCAGCAGGATTTGAGGACTCTGCTGGTTCTGGGGAACACTGTTCTGTTTGTTGTTGAGAAGATCTCTGACTTCTCTTAGATGTCATAGGTTGCTTGGACCCTTTTCCATCCTTTTTTATCCATCTTTCTCTCAATAGCTGAGTCGGATCCAGATTAAGAAAACCTTGAGTAACTGTTTTAAGAAATCGAGGGCCCTCCTTCTAGCGCCAAATGATGAGGCCGAGGTCGCTCACCAGGTGGATCAGAGATGACCCGAGTATTATGCCGTTAATCTTCTGTATGAATCCGTCTATGGAGCCTGAGAAAGAAGAAAAACGTTAGAGGTCCCAGGGCGCTGTCTCGGAAAAAACTCTCCGACGGTTAAGTCAGTTATGGGTATTTTGCCTATGCAATTTATGCTGGAATAGAGGTTTAGATAAAACCTGAAAAGGATCTCACTGAGTTTGTGAGTTTAGTGTTATGGCCGAGATAGAGTTCTGGAAGTAATGCTCTAGTTGTTCTCCAAGAATTCCCCCTTCTTCGTCTGAGTAGAGGGGTATTTATACTTGAAATTGTAGAGGTATGACCCCCTGACTGGTTAATTAGACGGTGATGTGGCTGAGATGGCGGTCTAATCTGTTGCAGAGATGCAGTGCGATGGGACTAAAGCCTGAGACCGTAACTGTTTTGTAGGTCGGCTTGTAATGATGTTATTGTCCTCGACCAATCACGGCTTGCCATTTGGAAAGTTATTCTGCAGAGCCGCTTAGTGGGTCCCAGCAGACGATAGAGAATATCTTCTCTTGATCTTATCCGATAATTTAGCGTGACAGAGCCCATATGCAGCCGAGACCGAGATGAATTGTTCTGCCGAGGTTGACTACGACTTTGCCGAGCCGAGATGCGAAATACAGTGAGATTATGAGGCTTTATTTTAGCCATTCCTGATCTGTCTTGGTCATATTGGGCAAGTGCCGACCTGACTTAAATATACGGCCGAGATGGGATGGCCAAGCAGCAGTGCTTTTGTACCGACCTGCAGGACTTGAACACTTCATGCCCAAAATCTGCTATTGACTGTTGTTGGCTAACAGGTAATTATTTTTGGTTCATCATAAGCATTGTAATTTCTGAAATTTACAGATATGTTTCGGGATCAGCTTCTAAATATGCCGATAGTAGTGCTTGATTACGATATAGGTTCTGATTTTTTATATAGGTTTGAATATACTTGCAGTAGAAGTCCAATTTAAAGGATTAGTTTCATCCATTGATTATTTTTCTGCTTTATATTGTGAATTCATTGTTTTTTTAAGCTTGGAGAAAAGGCACATCCTGGTCATGAGGGTCTTAACCGTCCCAATTCAAAAGAACATTATAGAAGATGCAAGTTAAAAATTCAGCGACTTTTGAATTGGTGAAAACTTTACGCAAGGACCCACGTGTTTCTCGAAAATTAGTCCTTCGTCGTTTTTTGTAAGCTATATTTATGTAATAATGCATGTGGACCGAATCCCGAGAAAGAGTAAAAGAATGGGAAACACGTGGCTGTTTTAAGATTTTGAATTTTAGGGAGTTAAAGACGATATCTTGTTTGTGAAATTATGTGATAAAAAAGCTTATGGTTGTTTTTATTGAAGACGTGCATATAAGGTGTTTGTGAAAATACTTGTGTACTTAGAATATGCAAAATGTTGAAATTTAGTTGTTTTGAGAATGGAAAGTATGGTATATGGATTCTTGTTAGGTATTGTATAAACAGTAGAAGTATTCGAGGATCCTCGGCAATATCACACCGCCTATAGGCGCGAATAGTATGTATATGTCAAGACGGTTGGTATATATGTATAGTATTTTCTTATTTGTAGAACCACCATAGCATAATAGTTGGTATATATGTATAGTATTTTCTTTTTTGTAGTTTGAAGATTTCTTATCATTCGTTTAAAATTGATTTATATGTATAGTATTTTTCTCGAATGCTTACCCCCTTCCTTCTCCATTAATAGATAAGTTGCAGGATGAACATGTTGAGCCAGTTGCATCAGAGGAGCACTATGGCGTAGGAAACGAGAAGCATTGATTTTAAACTTAAAAGACCGTATCTGATAGTTGCAGTGTCTTTAGTTATTCTTATGTTTTTAAAATTAAAATGTAGCAGGCATGTTTACTTTATTTTTGATATTGACGTGGGTCTTAGTAATTGGAGGTTATGAGGTAGCTATGTTATCAGTTGGTTTTAGGAGGCATGTTGTTGATTGAGATACTAGTATGAAATTGTTATGGTACCCTGCAGCTTACTTTTTGAGTTGATGCATGCACTTAGAGGCAAAGGCGACTGGTTATGAGGGTCTTCACTGTCACATCCTCAAGAAGCATTGTGGATGATATAAATTAGGAGTCCAGCAAACCAAGACTTACGCAGTGACCCACACAAAGTGTATCTCAGCAAACCAAGACTTCTGCTTAGTAGCAGTGGAACACCCACATTCTGTATGTTTCTAGATTCGAACTATTGACCTCTTAAATCAAATTTAAACCTGGGTGTCGAATGAGCGATGCCCTAGAACGTTGATGCATGCACTTTTGGTTTGAGATGGTGTTGATTTCCTAAATTTTATTGGTTTTGACATTTGTGTTAGTTTCCAAGCTTTTATTTATATTCGTTCTAGCTTTTTTAGAACTTTTGTTTATATTAGTTCAAGCTTCCACTGTTTGTTTTACATTAAGAATAAGATACAAGTGGTGTTTGGTGATAATAAAAAAAAGTCTCGAATCACGTGCCCAAGAATTTGCTCTGGTTTTGGGGGAGGTCGTGTAAAACTAGCGTTGTAGTACAAGCATAAGATGAGTGAAAGTTTTGATCGTGGAGATAATAAATAAATCACTGCTGACTTTTTGAAGGGCTTTGTGAGAGTCTGACGTCTCATCTGTGGCTGAACACAGAAAGCAATCAGACCTTTCTGCAACAAAATTTAAGGCATTGTTCTACCTTTTAGCCTTAGGACAACCTAAGGTTACTGTGAAAGTGTTCACTCATATTCAATAAGATTGACTTTATTAACGTACAGATGCGCTTTGTCGTCTACTCTACGTGTATTTATTTAATAATTTACTTGTTGAATGTATTAATCTTTCTCCCAAATGAGACCGCGGCTACGCGTGCAGCGACGGCAGGTCGGCTCCCTAAGATGCTATATGTATCTCAGTATTTGCATCTCCACCTGCATTAGATCTCAGTCTAGCTGTCTAGCAAATTGAATGTCATCAGGAGTGGGAGGAAAAAGATGGTTCATGCCGAATATGTCATCCTGACCAAATGTACGTCTGTCGTTGACGGCTGGTTTCTGAAAACGTGCCCTATTGCTACATCCTCCTGAGTACGCATGTCCTTAAGGACCCATCATCTACGAAATATATGCATTGCCAGGCTGCGACCCTCCATCATATGCTTATGACGACGAAGGACCCACTGGCCGTGATATGGCAAACTACGAATAATATACATATGCAGTCGGCTAAGTGGATGTGATTGGATGTCTCTGCAGTAGAAGATGTGTGAGTCCCTCTTCCTTGAGCCCAACCAATGCTATCTATATGTATGTCTCGCCTCCAACATCTACCGCAGCATGGTAGATCCGAACAAGACAGAGTGTCTACAATGTAAATAATATAAATAACAATACACATGTAACTAACAATGACACAATTAAATGAAAAAAAAGATGTATGCGTACCAGCCGCATGAGACTAGATATGGAACTATAGAAACAATCATCACGTACGCGATCCGCACGAAGTTGAGAAAGCTTCATAACTATCCAAGGTATGTAATGTTGCATGTATGGCGAGTCATGGGTTAATACGCCAGACCAATGCATAGCTCTTTCGATCTTCTGGGTCGATCCACTAAGCCACCAGCCTGTACGAGGAGCATTAGCAATCATCTCCAGCTGTCATCACCCCACACGTCGAAGACATAAGATTGAGAAATGATCTCATATGCATAATTGTAGCAGCTTTAACAGCCCCATAATTTGATGTCCTTTCTGCCTCACAAGTGAGTCATTGCATAGATTCTGATACAAGCACGCAAGAATGGTGTTGCCCCATGAATATATACGTACACTGGTCAAGTCGTGAAGAATGTACATGTAACATTTGTCATTGGATTTGTCACATAACAAACCCGCCAGAAGAGATAAGATGTACGCCCTAGACTTGTGATGAATCTGCTCCTTGGATGGGTGTTTCAGTAGGCTCATATCGTTAAATCGCTCTATGAACTTCTTCCGTTATACACGATTGCCACATATATCAGTCACATCCAGAGTCCATCCAAGCAATTTAGTGCACAGTTGGCGCCACTCTGCTGGTATACGGGGGCTTCCAACCAGTAACAGGCGCATCGTCGAAACGAAGGCCAGGTAGGACTGCTACATCCTGTACGTAAAAGTGTCCTCATCTAAAGATAGGTCAAATGAGTGGGTATCTTATCGCCACCTCTCCACAAATGCGGTGATCAAACCGTGATCCACCTTAAGTTTGCTACACTGTAACGCACCTCATAGCCCCGTATGCTCTATATACGCCCTACAACTATCAGGGATGATCAGATCCCTGTAAAGGACTACTATCTTCAACACCTCAGGCAAGATGTACCTAGTACTGCTCCTGGGATGGAGGGTCATATCCTCGCCCTAGAGCATCAACAAATCCTCTATATCCGGCCTCAACTCGTTAACAACACCACTCTACTTGCAAATAGCATTATAACTAAACCTAAATATGTAATTAATATAAATTAAACAAGATACGAATATAAATGCATTACTTAAAAAATAATTAACCTAAATTAAACGAATTACACGTTCATGCAATCGAAACAAGTAAATAACAACAATTAAATATTAATGTAGGTTCATACAATCGAAACAAGTAAATAAAAATAAATAAATACTAATATAGGTTCATGCAATCCAAACAAACAAATAACAATAATTAAATACTAATGCAATCAAAACAATTAATTGGTAATAATTAAAAACTAATGTAGGTTCACACAATCAAAACAAATAAATAGTAACAATTGAATATTAATATACGTCCATGTAATTAGAACAATTAATTTACAATAATAAATACTAATATACGTTCACACAATCGAAACAATTAATTGATAATAATTAATTAATACTTAACATGCATAAATTAAAATAATTAAATAATAAATAAGTTACAGTAAAAAAAAAACTTCAAGTGAAAATGAGGGGTTATACAGCCAACCACAGTGTGACACAAGATGGTTCTATCAAAACTATACTGTGCAAGAAGTTTTTGACAGAACCGTCTTGTACCAAAAGTCAGAATGGTACAAGATGATTATGTCAAAACCGTATTATATAGCACGAGATGGTTTTGACAACATCATCCTGTACAGATATGAGTTTTCTTCTAAATATGAAATAAAGTGGTTTTTTAAAATTAAAACTACTATATTTTTTTTGACTTTTTCCCATGTTTATTTGTGGCTTCATTCCACTATAATTAAGAATGTCAATGGCCCTGCTTATTTGTGGCTGGAATTCACAAATTCAAACTCTAAATCTCAATACACATTCTCTAAAATGTCTTTTAGCTAAGAATTTTCTCTCTCTTTTATTACACCTTTCACTATATAAAAATAATAATTTTTGTACAAAATAATGACGCAATTTGTAACAATAGATTAAATCATATTTAGAAGCCCGCTACAAAAACTAAAACAAGTAACGTATTGAATATTTTATTTATCACAAGTTGATAAGTTATTGTACAAATGATTTTTAGTAAGCTATTTTAAAGCTCATGAAACCAATATATCTCAAAACAACTATTCTTATGAGCAACATGTCATCGTATTATCATGAAAACTTATAACCAAGCGGGGCCAATATGACATTCCAGTCAAGTGTTGATGGGTCCAAACTTTAACAGCAACATATCACGGTCTAAGATCGCTGTACAAAGTTCACATCACGCACCTAAGACTAGCTCATAAGAACTTCGACCAAGGGCGTCTCCAACCCAAGCACCTAATCACCCATTTGGTGCGAAAAGTCTGTCCAACCAAGCACCAAATTGAGAACCTAATAGGTAAAAACGAATAGTGTTGTACCAAATAGGTGCAACATTATTCATTGCACCAAATCACTATCCATCCGCTACATCACCATTTTAATTACCTCAAGAAAATTTTAATTTTGTTATGAGAATTTTGTTAATTTCGTCATAAGAATTTTAATTTCGTTAATTTCGTCATAAGAAAAAATTATATAACAAAATATTAAAAATAAAATAAGGTTCATAACTAATATTTAGAACAAAGTTACATTAGTAAATAAAGTGCATTAGAAACATAGCATAAAATATTTCACAACGATAAACTTAATTAGAAACTGTAGGATCTGCAAGGCACCACTAGAAGGGGGCGGGGTTGAATAGTGGGTGCGGAAAATGTGGTTTTTAAAATTTCTTTAAACTTGAACAATTCAAGTTCTGAAAACAGATTCTGTTTTCAGGACCAGTTTTAAAACGTTTTGAAAACTAGGTTGCAGGTCTTCAAAAATTCTGAAATTTGGAGAGAACTTATCCTAAGACGTTATGAGTGTCTCCTAAAAATTTCAGATTTAAATTCAACCTCTAACCCCTTGAAAATTTGTTAGTGGTCAGATTGCGCAAATCTGCCAGAAACGGTACACTGGTTTGAAAAATTAATTCCTATTTTTGCACAACTCCAAATGCTCTGAAATTTTAACCACTAACCCCTTATATGTTATATTTAAATGGGTTGAAACAGTTTTGAAAAATTCTTTTGGGAAGTTAGTCAAATACGATCAAAGTCTCAACCTTTGCAAGCCTAAAAATCAGACTGCACTAGTCTCAGAACATTAGACGTTTGGATGACTTATAGTTGTCCAAAAGGGTTGAAATTTGCGCCAAAAGAACCTTAGAACGTGTGTCTATGTTCTCTGAAAGTTTCGTAATTTTTGAAATTCGTTTACTATTTTTACGAACGTGATTAAAAACAGTAAACAGTGCTGAAACAGAAAATCAGTGCTGAAAGAAATGACACCAAGAATTTTATACTGGTTCGGTTATCAACAACCTACTCCAGTCTTCAAGGAACACCTTCCTTGGTTCACACTAATCACACAACTCAAAAGCACCTTACCGCAGGGTTGATGGAGTTACACACCAACTCCAACCCTTTACAAACCTTGTATGTTCAATACAATTCGCACGAACACCACCACCTAGCAAGAATGAAGATTGATCACACCTTGATCAATCTTTTACAAAGATATAGAATGAATGGTGGTTTATGTCAAGCCTATTCAAGATTGAAAGAATATGAATACAATAGGCTTACAAGAAGAAAGAAAGAAAGAGAGAATGTAGAAGAAGAAGAACTAGGCTTTTTGATCACTTTTGATTTTGCAATGCTTGGCCTTCTTTTGTTTGCTCTCTTCTCTTTCCTTTTAATGTGTGCAGGCCGTCCCCTAGGTGGTGTCTCCCCCTCTTGAAAATTATCTTTTAAGTCCTTGAGAGAGTGTAAGACATCATTGTGACAATGTCTTGCTTACTTGACATCTTCTTATTGGATGATCACTTAGTCTTCGCTTACTTGGCACCTCCTTATTGGTTCAATGTTATCATCATGATGACATGGAAAAAATCTGAGATATAAACTTAACCATGTGCCAAAAATCATCACATAATACCTTCCATAAATCAAGAGATACATCACATAAATTGCAAGATAAAAATTCTTCCAAATCAAGTGCAAAAAAATCGGCCATAAGGTAGTCTTGCCATGCTGAATTTTTCATCATGTGCATCATTCCTTTTCTTTCAAAATAATACCCAATTTACCTTGATTTTTTCTTTAAAAATTGAATCACCAAGTTATGGTAAGTATTGCTACCAACTAAGAAATGAACTAGGACACATTTTAGCTCTCAAATTGGGCCACAAGGTTGTACACATGCTGAAAGAATTTCAGCATGTGTGATATACAAAATATCACCATTTATTTATTTAAGTAATATTCAAAACCTTTCCATTTCTTCTTCTAATCAATCACATAATAAAAGATGATGGAATATCTCACTTTGAATGTCATAATTTCGGCCACCATATGTTTAGCATGCTGAAATTTTCAGCATGTGATATAAGAGAGATATATGTTGAATTCTTACCATTTGTAGCTTCTCTCTTTAATTCACCAACATTGTATGATTAATCCTTGACCAATCAATATGCCAACAAGGCTCCAAATAAGCTCCATCTCAGCTGTAGGTGGCGTTTCAATGAGGATGTGGATGTGCTGAAATTTATTTTTGCTAACTTTGTAAAATAATGCACATTTAATAATACACACATGTAATATTCTAATCAGCCCTTAATTTATTTTCTAGAACACTTTAAGATGTATAACATATGCAAAAAGTGTCTAGATACGTGTCACATGATGTAACAAAAACGTTCCATGTGTTGTGTGCGTAGAAAACCGAATTTTCGATATTTATCGATTACCCGATTTTTCTCTAATTTAAATTCCAACTTTTGCACATGATATATATATTATGTTATACATAATATATATAATATATATTTTAAATTTCAGCTCTTGGCTGATTTAAAAATGGTACCATAAACATGTGACAAAAATAAAATTGGAATCTTCACATTTTGGCCTAAATGTGGGGTGATTTGTGTGTGCCAACATGGAAAGTATTTTTGGCTAATCACACCATGTGTATCACGAAATTTTCATCAATTTTTGATGTATATGGGCTGGCCATTTATTTATGGCAAGTACGTGACACATTGGCGAAGTTTCGGTATTCGCCCGATACGACAAATTTCGGTTTAGAACCTTTTATCGTGTCGTATTTAATTTGTCATCACCATATCTTATATCATATGATATAAGACCTGAATATACTCATAAATATGAGTTAAGTATAGTGGTGTGACGTTTACGTACGTACGTAAGATATATAACGTGTCGGTAGTACGTTGGAATACATGTGTATGTGCCTTTTATTAAAAAATCTGAAAATATATAGTGTGTATATATAAAAGGCGTGTGAAATTAATTGTGGGGAGGAGGAGAGAACTTTCCTTCCTTGGCCTTGTTGCCTTTGTGCCTTTTCCAAATGAATCTTCCTTTAATGAACTACTTAGTTTATCAAACTAAGTACTTCACTTAATGAACTACTTTAGTTCATTAATGGTGGCACCTGAAAATAGTATAAACTCAACAAATGTTCGCCATATGATGTAAGCTTTAATGCTTCATGGCTCGTTAGCACGGCAACATAATATATAAGCTAAATAAGGCAAGTAATGGCAAGTTATCATGCACACATGTACACTTATGCACGTTTATATCTTATGCTCGTTTTTGTGCACATTTAAATCATGCATTTGAAAATCACTCAAACCCCTTTTTCTCTACAATCTCCCCCTTTTGATGATTTTCAAAATAACTTATGCACATGATTTAAATCATATCGCTCCCCCTTCAATTATGCATAAAAGTCTTTCTCTCTCCCCCTTTATTTATGCAATTAGTCTTTCTCTCTCCCCCTTAAATCATGCTTTTTCTCCCCCTTTATTTTGAAAAGTAAATCAAAAGATACCTGGAAAAAAATTATGCATTTCATATTACGTGCATTCTTAAGGGTTATTTATTCAACCCTTTGAAAATGTCCCTTTTGGTACCCAAATTTGGGTGACCTTTCTAGGTCTTCCAAAAGGTGAGAAAGGTGATGAGAACGCAACATAATAAACTTTTGGTGCGACTGTATCTGGCCTTTGGCCAAGGACTCCTTTATACACATTATATGTAGAGCGCTTTGGATATGTCCTTGTGTTTGTATGCATGGCGCGTGGATGGATTGAATGCCGTGTATGCATCACTCTTTTCTTTTCATACCTATATGGTACAACATTGTGTTTCGCATGATATGATGAAGAGGTGGGGCGTGATGAGGGAATATGCAATTTTCGCGTCATCTTAGACGCCACTTGAGGCTTTGGGGAGTCTACTTTCTTAGACATAACAAACTTTGTTGGTTTGGTTGATACTTCATTTGTATCAACGTATCCCAACCCCGTTTTATCACTGTCATGCTTTTGTGATGATATAATGCGATGCAGCATGTTGGATCCTGTATCAAACTGTTTCACCTTTTTCTCTACATCGGCATTCCTTGATTTTAATTTTGAAATCTCGGATTTCAATTCAACGTTCTCGGATGTCAATGATGAAATTTCAGATTTTAATGCATTGATGATACATGATGACTCTTCTTTAGAATCGTTTAATTGAGCAACAAGATTTTCGTTAGAAGATTCTAACAATTTCTTGTCTTCAATTAATCGTTTCTTTTCTTTTGCAAGAGTCTTTGAAAATTTATGCAATTCTAAATATTGACTAAATAAATCATCATATGAACATTCAGAATCGGAATCAGAGTCGGAAGTTACCTCATTTGATGCTTTAGATGTAAAGCATACTTGTGCCTTGTGTTCTTCCGTATCATCAGTCTCAGAGTCGGATGTGTCACTCCAAGTGGAGGCTTTGAATGCTCTTCTCCTTTGCTTAGGTTCTGAGACGAGTCTATTCTTGTTCCGATCCTTGTCAGGGTATTTGTTTGTTTGTTTTTCTTTATTAGGGCAGTCATATGATAGATGTCCAAGTTTGCCGTATTCATAGCACTTTATTTCCTTATTTTTATTTTTATGATCTTTAGATGAGGTAGACTTATGTTTAATCGATTTTCTCAATATTTTTCTTAATCTCTTAGCCATTGTAATTAAGTCCTCATCATCGGAATCTGTGTCACTATCATCTACGACGTATTCAATTGATTTAAATGCTATAGCCCTGTCATTATTAGAAATGGATTCAGAATGTCTTAAAGCAAGTTTGTTTTCATATACCTTAAGTGATCCGATTAGTTCTTCCATTTTAATCGATTTGGTCTCTTTGCTTTCTTCTATGGCTGTTACTTTAGGATCCCACTCGGATGGAAGGCTTCGCAAGACCTTTTGTACCTTTTCCTGCATAGTGAAGGCTTTGCCAAGAGACTCAAGAGAATTGTAAATGTTAGTCAAGCGTAAATCCATCTCAACAATAGACTCATTTGGCAATAATTTAAAGGACTCAAGTGTGGACATAAGCATATTAATTTTGGACTCCTTTACTTGGCTAGTCCCTTCATGTTTCATTTCAAGAATATGCCACATCTCTTGAGCACTAGAACAACTAGACACGTAACTAGCATCACTTTTACTTAGGCCGTTTAATAGTAGTTGCATGGCTTTAGCATTCATGCTAAGTTTCTTTTTATCATCACTTGTATATTCTTGTCTAGTTTTAACGACTTCTAACGTGACTCCGTCTACAGTGGACAACTTAGATGGAACAAAAGGACCATCTTCTATAATTGACCAAAGATCAATGTCTATTGCCATAAAGAAAAGTTTCATTCTTACCTTCCATTGAATGAAAGACTCACCGTCAAAAAGAGGAGGCCTTATGGTTGACATTCCTTCTTGCACAGTTGTGGTTGCCATCTCACTGAATCGTTGGATTCTTTGAAGTGAGTGTTCCTGCTCTCTGATACCAATTGTAGGATCTGCAAGGCACCACTAGAAGGGGGCGGGGTTGAATAGTGGGTGCGGAAAATGTGGTTTTTAAAATTTCTTTAAACTTGAACAATTCAAGTTCTGAAAACAGATTCTGTTTTCAGGACCAGTTTTAAAACGTTTTGAAAACTAGGTTGCAGGTCTTCAAAAATTCTGAAATTTGGAGAGAACTTATCCTAAGACGTTATGAGTGTCTCCTAAAAATTTCAGATTTAAATTCAACCTCTAACCCCTTGAAAATTTGTTGGTGGTCAGATTGTGCAAATCTGCCAGAAACGGTACACTGGTTTGAAAAATTAATTCCTATTTTTGCACAACTCCAAATGCTCTGAAATTTTAACCACTAACCCCTTATATGTTATATTTAAATGGGTTGAAACAGTTTTGAAAAATTCTTTTGGGAAGTTAGTCAAATACGATCAAAGTCTCAACCTTTGCAAGCCTGAAAATCAGACTGCACTAGTCTCAGAACATTAGACGTTTGGATGACTTATAGTTGTCCAAAAGGGTTGAAATTTGCGCCAAAAGAACCTTAGAACGTGTGTCTATGTTCTCTGAAAGTTTCGTAATTTTTGAAATTCGTTTACTATTTTTACGAACGTGATTAAAAACAGTAAACAGTGCTGAAACAGAAAATCAGTGCTGAAAGAAATGACACCAAGAATTTTATACTGGTTCGGTTATCAACAACCTACTCCAGTCTTCAAGGAACACCTTCCTTGGTTCACACTAATCACACAACTCAAAATCACCTTACCGCAGGGTTGATGGAGTTACACACCAACTCCAACCCTTTACAAACCTTGTATGTTCAATACAATTCGCACGAACACCACCACCTAGCAAGAATGAAGATTGATCACACCTTGATCAATCTTTTACAAAGATATAGAATGAATGGTGGTTTATGTCAAGCCTATTCAAGATTGAAAGAATATGAATACAATAGGCTTACAAGAAGAAAGAAATAAAGAGAGAATGTAGAAGAAGAACTAGGCTTTTTGATCGCTTTTGATTTTGCAATGCTTGGCCTTCTTTTGTTTGCTCTCTTCTCTTTCCTTTTAATGTGTGCAGGCCGTCCCCTAGGTGGTGTCTCCCCCTCTTGAAAATTATCTTTTAAGTCCTTGAGAGAGTGTAAGACATCATTGTGACAATGTCTTGCTTACTTGGCATCTTCTTATTGGATGATCACTTAGTCTTCGCTTACTTGGCACCTCCTTATTGGTTCAATGTTATCATCATGATGACATGGAAAAAATCTGAGATATAAACTTAACCATGTGCCAAAAATCATCACATAATACCTTCCATAAATCAAGAGATACATCACATAAATTGCAAGATAAAAATTCTTCCAAATCAAGTGCAAAAAAATCGGCCATAAGGTAGTCTTGCCATGCTGAATTTTTCATCATGTGCATCATTCCTTTTCTTTCAAAATAATACCCAATTTACCTTGATTTTTTCTTTAAAAATTGAATCACCAAGTTATGGTAAGTATTGCTACCAACTAAGAAATGAACTAGGACACATTTTAGCTCTCAAATTGGGCCACAAGGTTGTACACATGCTGAAAGAATTTCAGCATGTGTGATATACAAAATATCACCATTTATTTATTTAAGTAATATTCAAAACCTTTCCATTTCTTCTTCTAATCAATCACATAATAAAAGATGATGGAATATCTCACTTTGAATGTCATAATTTCGGCCACCATATGTTTAGCATGCTGAAATTTTCAGCATGTGATATAAGAGAGATATATGTTGAATTCTTACCATTTGTAGCTTCTCTCTTTAATTCACCAACATTGTATGATTAATCCTTGACCAATCAATATGCCAACAAGGCTCCAAATAAGCTCCATCTCAGCTGTAGGTGGCGTTTCAATGAGGATGTGGATGTGCTGAAATTTATTTTTGCTAACTTTGTAAAATAATGCACATTTAATAATACACACATGTAATATTCTAATCAGCCCTTAATTTATTTTCTAGAACACTTTAAGATGTATAACATATGCAAAAAGTGTCTAGATACGTGTCACATGATGTAACAAAAACGTTCCATGTGTTGTGTGCGTAGAAAACCGAATTTTCGATATTTATCGATTACCCGATTTTTCTCTAATTTAAATTCCAACTTTTGCACATGATATATATATTATGTTATACATAATATATATAATATATATTTTAAATTTCAGCTCTTGGCTGATTTAAAAATGGTACCATAAACATGTGACAAAAATAAAATTGGAATCTTCACATTTTGGCCTAAATGTGGGGTGATTTGTGTGTGCCAACATGGAAAGTATTTTTGGCTAATCACACCATGTGTATCACGAAATTTTCATCAATTTTTGATGTATATGGGCTGGCCATTTATTTATGGCAAGTACGTGACACATTGGCGAAGTTTCGGTATTCGCCCGATACGACAAATTTCGGTTTAGAACCTTTTATCGTGTCGTATTTAATTTGTCATCACCATATCTTATATCATATGATATAAGACCTGAATATACTCATAAATATGAGTTAAGTATAGTGGTGTGACGTTTACGTACGTACGTAAGATATATAACGTGTCGGTAGTACGTTGGAATACATGTGTATGTGCCTTTTATTAAAAAATCTGAAAATATATAGTGTATATATATAAAAGGCGTGTGAAATTAATTGTGGGGAGGAGGAGAGAACTTTCCTTCCTTGGCCTTGTTGCCTTTGTGCCTTTTCCAAATGAATCTTCCTTTAATGAACTACTTAGTTTATCAAACTAAGTACTTCACTTAATGAACTACTTTAGTTCATTAATGGTGGCACCTGAAAATAGTATAAACTCAACAAATGTTCGCCATATGATGTAAGCTTTAATGCTTCATGGCTCGTTAGTACGGCAACATAATATATAAGCTAAATAAGGCAAGTAATGGCAAGTTATCATGCACACATGTACACTTATGCACGTTTATATCTTATGCTCGTTTTTGTGCACATTTAAATCATGCATTTGAAAATCACTCAAACCCCTTTTTCTCTACAGAAACAAGCTTATAAAATAACTAATACAATATAGATATAAATTAAACTAACAACAATTCAATAATCCGAAAGATTATCACCACCTCCACCAAGATTGTTGAAATAGTTGTCAAAATTATTTGATGGTTCAGGCAGTGGTTGTGAAAATAGACCCCTTTTATGCATTATTCGTGATTGTTCAGATTGAATGTAAGCACGAACATGAGGATCGCTAATCTTGCTCAAATCTGTAGTCAGAGTCTTGTTTTCTTCTTTGTTTTCTTCCATTGCCATTTTATTTGCATACGATTTTTTCAAAATTTCCATAAGTTGTCGATTGTCTTCTTGCAATTTCCCCATTGATGCTGCAATCACCTCATCGTTTTGTCTCTTGGACTTTGCTTTTTTCATACCAGTATGACGGGGTGAAGAAGTTCCACCAATATCATCGTCTAGGTTAACTGAAAATTGTGACAGCCCAGGATTCAGAGATTCAGGTGTAGCGTTGTCTGATTCTGAGGATGGAAAATTTGCACCGTGCTTTTGAAACATTTGTCTTGGTGTGACCACATCATCTTTAAACTTTTCAAAGTTTTTAACCATGTTCCACAATGATCAAACCTAAGACCTTTTCCAACATTAACATCTCCTCTTAACATTATTTTCGCCCGATCTAACTGCAACAAAAATTAAATATTAAGGAAGTCATATATGTGTATATATTTGTGTGTGATACTAATGAAGTTTTTAAATACTTACGATATCTTGTTCAGACACGCCACTTGGATTGTAGTTCTCTACTTCTCTAATACATCCATTCAATTTGCGAGAATCCATTTCTATAATTTGAACTCTTTTTTTCAAAGATCTCGCATTACTCATAACCAAACAAGGTTGTTAATTCTTGTTATAATCATCTTTCATTTGAGCCCAAAAACGTGCACTGGATTGATTGATACCCGTAATGGGATCCTGGGAGATCTCCATGTAAACACCACAAAGAAGGATATCTTCTGCATCATTATATGAAGTTTGACGAGAAGACATGTTGAGTGGAGAAACATTGGAGTTGTATGAAGGTGTGTGTTGTGTGTAAAGATAGGCAAAAGTAGAGGGTATATATAGATGGTAAACAAAGATATATATATATATATATATATATATATATATATATATAATTATTCATATAATTCAATAAAATAGTAGTAGCCCCCCCTAAAATTTATTTTCAAATTTATAGGAACACGTTAAGAAATAATCCGCCTCAGTTAAATTAATGAACAATGAATTAATAAATACTTACGTTAAATTTATATGGATGTTAAATTTGTGTTAAATTATTTATAATAATGAAATTAAAAATATAATGATAGAAGAATCTTTAAGGAATATTCTTATTTGGTGTTGGATTTGGTCTTTGTGGTTGGAGTACTTTTTTGTTGAGATATAAAATATTTTGATAATGTAAAGATGTTTTAAATGAGTTAAATTTACACTTGGAATTTGATACAAAATGAGAAAAAACACTATGTTAGAAAGGGTTAAGGTTGGAACTTTACTGTCCAACATCGATCTCTCAAAGACTAGTACATCAATTGATCGAAGTGACTTCAGTCTCTAAAGCTGAGACTCCGATTGATCAATGTGGCAGAGGTTCAAAATCAGAACCTCTCTGTCAGATATCGAACCCTCAAGTTTGAGGACATCGATCGATCGATGTCACTTCAGTCTCTCCAAGAGTGACTTCGATCGATCGATGTTAGGCAGGTTAAAACTGGAACCTTTTTGGAATACGTCGATCTCTCAGTCCAGGAGACATCGATCAATCGATGTTAGGCAGGTTAAAACTGGAACCTTTTTGGAATACGTCGATCTCTCAGTCCAGGAGACATCGATCAATCGATGTCAGGCAGGTTCAAAACTGAACCTCTCTAGAGGACATCGATCTCTCAAGGTAGACACTTCGATCGATCGATGTCCCCCAGAATTCAAATTTTATGACCGTTGGAACATAATCCAAGGGAGATTCACGGTGTTTTCTCTTTCCAATCTTGCTCAAATTTCTTGTGTACTTTTCTCTAACATTACACGTATTTTCTTTACTATTATATCAATGTCTAAGATATTCTAGGATGGTTATTGATGATCAAATCACTCCATAGGGTGGCTAAAGACTAATTGAACATTGTCTTGACAATTGATGGACTTGAAGACATGGTGGAGGCTCCAAAAATGTGGTGAACACATCCTATAAATAGAAGAAGCTCAGATGAGGCAAAAACACATTTTCACCATCAACAAACTTCATTCTTCGTTGTGGTATATTTCTCTTATATGTGTAAAAGTGCTTAAAGTTTGTTAAGCTTTTCTTTGTTCTTCATTGTTGTATATTGAGAGATTGTGAGTTTAACACAAGAGGAACCATAAACATTTCATTTCTTGCTTGTGTTTTATACTAATGAGAAAGTGTGATCCCCACTAATTCCTTTGACCCACTGTGAGAAAGTTCTTGAGAGAACTTTATTGAAGTTGTGAGGTAGCAAGAAGTTGTTCTTGATTAGAGCTGAAATTGTTGTAGTTGCACAAAGGTGTTTTGTGTAAGAAGTCGTTGTTGTAGTTTCTTACACTAAGTTGTTAGTGTAAGTATAGTAGTTGTTGTTCTTATTAGCTTTAATAAGAAGATTAGCTGTGGAAAATCCACTTTGGCAACAAAGTGGTAGTGGAGTAGAATCATTTACGATTCGAACCACTCTAAATCCGGTGTACTCATTCATTTTTGTCTCATCTCCCATTCTTGCTTTGATTTTGAAATCTTTTTGAGTTGAAGAAAGCCAAAAATCAGAAAAATTACGTAAAATTGTCCAACACTCTATTCACCCCCCTCTAGAGTTTTTTTACGGACCTAACAATTGGTATTAGAGCCTAACCTTGATTGCTTGGCCAATCTTTGCAAGTAGCAAGGTTAAAGATCATGGCAATGACAACATCTTCATCCTACATCTCAACTTCCAAGCCAACTGCACTATTCTCAGGATCAAACAATAAAACATATATGTTTAATGCCCAAAATTATTTTTTGTGGAAATTTTGAATGATAAATCATTTGAAATGCTGTGGATTTGATATATGGAGAGCAGTTGTCAAAGGAATTGAAGTTCCTAGGATTACCAACTCAAAATGAGAATCAATGTTCAAAGATGAGGATGATTACACCGACGAAGAAAAAATAAACTTCGCCATTAATGGTAAAGCATTCGATATTCTTTCAAGTGCTCTAACCACAGCCGAGCTCATAAGACTTCAAGGTCTTGAAATAGCCCATGAAGAATGGAAAAGGCTGGAAATGATAAACGAAGGGACTGAGCAAGTAAGAATGGCCAAAAGACTAATTCTCATGAAGGAATATTAAATGTTCGGGATGAAAGTGATGAAAAGATTGAGGAGACAATCGATCGATTCACTCAAATAGTGAATCAACTTTCCATGGTGGACAAGAAAATCTCAAATGAAGACCTTGTCTCAAAACTCCTCAACTCTTTGCCAAGAGAATGGACACCCAAAGTCACCGTCATCATCGAATCAAAGAATCTCAAAACTCTTACCCTTGATGAGCTATACGGTAATCTTTTTACTCATGAAATTCTTATTTATGGGCAAAATAGAATGAACCCTATCAAGCCCACACAAGCATCACACAACGGATTGGTGGTAGAGTCCGATGAATCGGATGAGGAAGTTGCTCTTCTAGTTAGAAAATTTAGAAGAATGGCCACAAGAAACAGAAACAAGGTTCAAGCAAGGAAGTTTTTCAAGAGACCACCCAAGGATAAAGAAACAAGTGAAAATTGCTATGGATGTGGTCGATCTGGTCACTTCATTGCCAATTGCCACGTCAAGGAACCGCAAAAACAAGAAAAGAAGGTTTTCCCTCAAAAGAAGAAAGCCTTAAATGCGGAGGTAACCACGTGTGATGATCTTCTTTCCGAATCCGAAGGAGAAGAAAGTGAGTGTTAGACTTGTTGCGATAGTTGAGAATCCAAAGGCACAATATACTTGTCTCATGGCAATTGAGAATGACCTTGAGGTAAACTCTAACTCTTCTAATTTACAAGATGAAATAGGAGACTTGCAAGATGATTTTGAAAAACTGAATTTAAAATATAAACACTTGAAGAAAGAATTTTAAAAGTGCATTTTAGAAAACAAAAGTTTTCATAATAAGAATATTTTGATTTATCAAGATCATGACATCATACTCACCATGCATAAAATCGTAGCTCTAGAAAATATGAAGATTAGGAAGGAATGTGAGAAATTAATAATAGACTTACAAAAACTAACCGATGGTAAAAATAACATAGACAAATTGCTTTGTAATCAAAGGATAGGAAATGATAAATTCAATTTAGGATTTAACTCATCATATTCCTCCATTAAGCCCAAGTCATTAAAGAAAAAGCCAAATAAGGGAAACACACAACATGGCTCATAATCTTATAAACCAAAGCATATACCCACTTGTTTTCATTGTAACAAAGTAGGACATGTGAATAGTGCATGTAGAGCTAGATTTGGTAGTATGTACGTTTGGAAGCCTAAGGGTCGACAAGCGAACCCTAAAGGACTCAACCATCAAAGAGTACCAATGCATAAATCTCTTGGTTTTGTAGGTTCTCAAGATAAATGGAATATCAAAAGAAGAAGGAACCAAATAGCTCATGGACAATTGATGTTCAACACACATGACCGGTGACAAAACCTTGTTCACCAAGCTCAAGCTCCAAGATGGTGGAACGGTGCATTTTGGCAATGAGAGAGCTAAAATCCTTGGACATGGAGAAATTGGTAACACTTCTTTCACTATTAATAATGTATTATATGTAGAAGGGCTTAAGTATAATTTGAGAAGTGTTAGCCAACTATGTGATGCTAATTTTCAAGTTGAATTTGTGAAAAGAAAATGCATTGTGAAAAAGAATGACAAAATTGTTTTTGAGGCTATAAAGAAGACTGATGTTTATAAATTTAGCACACATGATTTGATATCACAAAAGGTTTCATGTCTAGTTGCCATAAATTATTTGACACAACTATGGCATAGACGACTTGGACATATTAGTTTCAAGAATTTCAAAGAGATTTGCAAAAATGAAAAGGTCCAAGGTCTTCCAAAACTGAATTTCAAAAACCATGGCTTATGTGACACTTTTCAAAAGGCAAAGCTCGTTAAAGTAAGCTTCAAGCCCAAACGTGAAATCTCCACCACCAAACCTCTACAATTGCTTCATATAGATTTGTATAGGATATTGGTACGACAAGTCTATGTGAAAAACATTACACTTTTGGAGTGGTAGATGACTTCTCTGGGTACACTTGGGTCATGTTCTTAGCCAAAAAGAATGATGCATGTCAAGAATTTATAAAACTTTGTAGGAGATTAGAAAATCAAAAAGAAAATACAATTAAAAAAATTAGAAGTGATAGAGGTGGTGAGTTTGATGGTGAGTTTCAAGAATTTTGTGTATCCAAAGGGTATGGACACAAATTCTTGGCTCCAAGAACTCCTCAATAAAATGGTGTTGCGGAAAGGAAGAATAGAACACTTCAAGAAATGAGTAGAGCCATGCTAAATGAATTTGAGCTACCCAAGTATTTTTGGGCTAAAGCCGTGAATACCGTTTGTCATGTAATAAATAAAGTTTACTTAAGACCATCTGTAGCGCCCTGCTCCTGAGCCCTATCATCGAGAACAGTGCACCCACCGCCGTAGCATGCTATGAGGACTACAAGGCGTCGTTCAAACTTCTTTACACGTCAGAACTGACGTAGAAATGTTTCGCAGAAACGATAATAGAAGAAATAAACGTCTCGATTAAATTAAATCCATCAGAAATAAAATCAAATACAAGGGTTGAGGAAACCCGCTAAGTCAAGTATGAAATATTAAACTCAAATAATAAACCTAGGTGGAGGTCTATCTGACTATCCCATGAAACAAGCTCCTGGTCAACAAGATCCTTTCTCGAGCCCAGCTCACTCTTCTCGGCTCGCGTAATTTGTCTCATCCTCGATAAACATATATACTCATAATCCTGCTCACTTGTGGAGGGAAGGTAGGGGAGTGAGTGATGGGAGTCACTCGTAGGTTACCCGTCTCTCCCGAAAAGGGACTGTCACATATTAAGTCGGATAACAACTAACATAGATAAGCATAACAAGTAATTAAAGCAGTAAAACATAAATAAAAAGATAGCATATACCCGACCCGATCAGTATCCCAACACGTAGCACCGAAACAACTTAATAACAAGATCATCGCTAATCACAACAATAACAAATGCAATGCGCAACTTCATGATGCATGCACTTCTATCTCCATGTCACACGCAGTCATTTAATATCACACATTATGCTCTTTCTTTTCCACGTTTTGCTATGCATGTCTCGGGTCTTATTAGGTGAAGGTAACCATTATTACCAACACCCATCACACGCCTCGTCAGGCCACACGTCCCGTAGGACCACACGGCTCATAGGCCAAATGCAATGCTCGTGCCATAAATGCTTCATACTTTCACACTTCCGTGTCACCTATGTTGCATGCTCCGTTCTATGTTGTGTATTATCTATATTGCGTAGTTACCTTATTTGAGTGGGGTTCATTACTGTATTTTATCTTCTACCGTTATTTTATCTTTCTAGACTTTATTTTAGGTTTCTACGCTTTATTTTATTTTCCTAGATTTTCAAACACTTAAATCTTTTATTTAATTATTTTTATCTTCCCCTACTATTTTTATTTCTTTTATTTTAATTTTATTTAATGGGTTTCTAAATTTTTTATTTTTGAAGCATCTTTTGATATTAAGTTAATTAATTATAATTAATTTTTTTTATTTTTTTCTTTTCTTTCCTTCACTAAGTACACGGCCCCATTCTTTTTATTACTTTATTTATTTTTATTTTATTTTATTTTATTTTATTTTATTACTATTGTTATATTAATATTATTGTTAATACTTACTAAAACCTCATTTATTACGTTAAATTTTTTTAAGAGCCTAGTTTTTTATCCATTTTGTTTTATTCCTGGCCCTTTCCCTTTTCTCCTGCAGCCCGGCCAGCCAGAACTGTTGGCCCGCTGGCAAACCCTTCAGTTTTTTTATATCAACCGAAATTTGGGCCTACCTTTCCAGCAAGATCGGCCCGCTAAGGAGGCAGCCAGCCTGCTGGCCTTTCAGTCCGCCTCCATTTTACACCTTTTTTTTAATATAACAGATTAATGGACCGGATTCTCCTGGCCTGCTGTGGCAGCGGCCAGCCTGCCAGAGTTGGCCTGCTGGCCCTGCAGCCGCCAGACCTGGTTCCCTTTTTTTTATTTAAATTATAATTACTTCAAAAATTTATAACTTATCCGTTTTAACTCCGATTAATCCCAAACCAATTCCATTGGACTCCGTTTAACGCTCTCTACACAATGCATCTGACCTGTCAGCATGTGTACTACACGCCCCGTTCAGGGGCGCGCGTGGGCAGCTGTGCATGTGCTATACGTGCCGCCTATGGACTCGTTTTTTGAAAAATTAAAACCAATACAACCTATTTCTGTGCTATGTGATCTATATCTAAGGCCATTCATGTAATTTCCATACCAAAACTTAAAGAATTCATAATAAACATATAAAGGATAGACATACAGTGATAATCAAATAATCCTAATACAGAATGCGAGAGAATCCAAAGCAATCCGACAGAGGGGAGGGTAACTACCTCTTGACTGCAAACTAACTGACAAAAACGATGTTGGATTTGATGTGGGTGGATAATTTTCCTTCTTGTTTCTCTTTTCTTCCTCTTTTTCTTCTCTTCTCTCTCTTCTCTCACTTTTCTCTTTCTCCCTAGCGTTCCTCTATCTCCCCAGGCGTTTTTTCCTTCAATTTGTGCGTGTGTGAGGGAATGAATAGAGGGGGTTTTCATTAATTAGGGGGGAGGGGCGGTTATGAGGGAGGGAAATTAAGGGAGGGATGCTGGGGAGTTAATGGGGGAGTGGGTTGGGGTAGTTTTAGGATTCATTAATTAATTTTTTTAAATTTAGATTTTTTAATTGAATTAATAATAATTATTATTTTCCATTCTAAAAGTTACGGTTACGACATTCTACTCCCCTTACAAAAAGTTTCGTCCTCGAAACTTGCATATTACATAGTCAACACTTAATTTAGTTCTACTTGATCCTTTCATCTAGATAATGATCAAGCTAAATATCCCTTCCGTTTTATAACATGCTAAACACTTCACTTCTTTATCACATGCTAAGGCCTCAAAATCATCTCTTATACACCAATAGGGTAATTTCTGATCCATTTTCCTTTTACTTATTAAAATCATTACATAATCTATATATGATGATCGAATCAACCTTAAGGGTAAGGTCATCATACTAAGACTTTTACTACCCAATCATCGGTCTATAATTTACTTATCTCTACGGTCATCAACAATCCTTGTAAATCAGTTTTTAAGTGTACTACAATCTTTGACTTAACGCCTTATTCACAATCTTAAATCGTATGCGTTTCCCGAATACGTTTTACCCTAGTATGATTCAATTCAGTTGCGCTAGCATCCCACAAGATGGTCTAGTCCTTATAGAGCTCCATCCTTAACTTAATTCTCTATAATTAGTACGTACATACTTCCACTTATACCGCTTGACGTGTATCATTCAACTTATCGCATTCTACAATTTCGGATTCTTAAACTCATTATATATGGTTCATCCCCCTAGATAATTAACCAACTAATATCCTTGATGTACGCCAGTATAGTACTTGTTACCCAAAACCAAGTCCTCGAAATCAATTCTTATGTACTTACGAACTAACTCTAGATCATGCCCTTACTTCTTCGAAAATATCATCAGCCTAATATACAAAATATGCGTATGGACAATACTTTTCTTTAAATAAAAGCGTGCCCTACGTGGCTATAATTTGAAATATAACTTTAGTTGTTTTAAAATAATACCATTTTTATTTATTATTATTTTTTGAACGCAAGAACCGAAATAATATACTCGTTTTTGCAAGTTGGTGTTTTCAAATGACCTCTTATAAAAAAATAACGAAATAACTTGTTCGCAAAGTATATTTTGGTAAAATTGTGTTAAAACAGTTGAAAAATTAATTAGGTAAGGTTTTATAAAACGATTTGAGTACGGTAACTTTCATTTTCTAAAAAAGGTATATATTTTGAAAGCTACTTTTTTTTGACTTGGAAAAATTTAAGTAAGACCATCGCAAGCTGTTAAATAACTTCGAAAACACTTTAGTAGATAAAATGTTTGCGATATCGATAGTAGTCGGGTAACATTAATTTGACTAAAATGGATGCGATGAAACGAAAATTTGAAATCTTGAGTAAGGAATATATATAAACATATCGCTTTTTCTTTAAGAACATCAGTAGTATAAAAGTTTTTTTTAAGGTTGTCAGAAGAATTGAATTTTTTTATTATGTTGATATTCATATACCGAAAAGAATTTCGTTGTAACGTTTAGTAGACAACAAAAAAACTGAGACTCCATAAGGTATTTCCGAAGATAGGAATTTTTTAAAGTACTTGTTATAATATAGTTATACATTGGTGTACGTGCTTATATAAAATGTCTATTTGTTTGAAAACATATATATATATATATATATATATATATATATATATATATATATATATATCAGTCCGCTATTTCGTATAATTCTATAGGACATCCTCTTCTTCGGATAAGGTCTCCTATGTACAGTTTCTTATAAGTCTAATTTTGTCTACTCATGGTAAAAGTTTTAACTTAAATTGGTCCAATCCTAGCATGGCACACTAATTGATCAACTTAAGGTGTTCTAATTCACCATGCTTCTGCGTGCCACACTGATCCACTATACCTCATTACTTGGTTATTTGAACCATTAATTTTATTCTAATTCATACGAAAAGCAGCCACTACTCGTTCATGCCCGCTATATTTTAATTCAAGCCTACTAAATTCAAATCAAATGTCTCGATGTCAACACTTAACTAGAAGGTTGTGACGATTCATCATTCTCATATACTTGTTATAACCGATTCTCACCTTTCGCTACCGATCAATATCTCTAATGAGACTAATATTGTCGTCCTACTTAATAACTCTAAATTTCAACATCTTAGCCCTAGACTATAAATTCCTTCATATGATTCTCTTACTAAATGCTACTGATTATAATACTTATGAATCTTTACTTAGTTTCTATCGTTTCTCCATAAATCATCTCTTAGTATCTATCATGCTATAATAATTCATTTCTTAGCAGCTATTGTCTCAACTTAGACCTAAGCCTGTTATGATGCTACCGTCCAAGTAGGAATATGGGCCTGTTTTACTTTACTCTAATGGTACCTGGTCCCATGCTGCTGTAATGATGAAGCAGTCCAAAATTGCCTAACTTATTCAAACTAATGTGCCAATCAGCACTTGCGATAGAGCATCTTAATCAACATTACTATTTATGTACTTCAATTATATACTTATTCGCATAGGGTTATTATAGTCACGACTAATGGAATATGCAAAAGGTCATGATCGAACTTAAATATGATATGTAAGTAAAATTACATGGTATACTCTAGGTATACGTGTTCTGTAACCGATCATCTCCTTAAGTCTAAAGTCATAATGTACTTCTAGGATTGTTCTTAGTATCATCATTTCTTAAGTCTAAGATCATGTCTTATTTCTAAAATCATGCTTAGTGTATAATCAACACTTATGACTACCTTCAGTACTTATATCCAAGGTCAACCCTTAATCGGAATCGTTATTTATGTTTATGATGGTGACTTATGTTCAGGATCATCGCTTATAACTGAGAGCAGTACTTATGTTCATGCTCTTTGCTTATGTTCAAATCATCACTTATGTCTAAGATTGTGACTTAGGTCAAAATCGTAACTTAATTCCTACTATCATAGCCTAAATCTATATTCCCGCCATGAATCTAGAACCATTCTTTGAAGATTATACTCTCGACATGTAATACCTCTTGAACTTGTTTCGAAATTAGGTCCAAGTGATTGGCGGTGTTAGTTGTGCCGCAACACCACTCCTCCGCATCTCCTTGTAGAAGAACTTCAGGTCCGAGTGCGGTGGTGGTGGAGGCAGTACCTGCTAGTTCAGCAGCTTGCGCTATTGTGCTGAGGTGTTGGTCATGGTGACTATGGCATTTTCAAGTGCTTTGGGATGATCCCCCTGATTCTGGTGGTTCTCACCACCATTTCCTCTATTACCGGCTTGTTCACATCATGCCGGCATTTTTCCGGAATGTAGATCGGCCAAAATATATTTATTTAAATACAGGCTAAGTTAAAGGATATTTTGGGAATTTCTAACAACTTAGAGGTTTGAATGCAAAGGTTCAGGGGTAATTTGGGAAATTCTGTCGTTTACGGAATTCATGCTAAAAGTTAGGGGCAAAATAGTAATTACGTAAGGAAACGATCGCTCATCCTCATACCCCTTAACCCGATCATAACTTAAGTCTAAGATCATCACTTAGCCCTGTTCTGTTGCTTAATGGTAAAATCGTCATTTTAAGAAAATATCGTAGCTTATGTCTAGGTGATCTAGTTAATCCTACGTTTCTGAGGCAGATCTGGAGCCTCGACTCTGATACCACCTGTAGCACCCTGCTCCCGAGCCCTATCATCGGGAACAGTGCACCCGCCGCAGCCTGCTACGATGACTACAAGACGTCGTTTAAACTTCTTTACACGTCAGAACTGACGTAGAATTTTTTTGCGGAAACGATAATAAAAGAAATAAACGTCTCGATTAAATTAAATCCATCAGAAATAAAATCAAATACAAAGGTTGACGAAACCTGCTAAGTCAAGTATGAAATATTAAACTCAAATAATAAACCTAGGTGGAGGTCTATCTGACTGTCCCACGAAACAAGCTCCTGGTCAACAAGATCCCTTCTTGAGCCTAGCTCACTCTTCCCGGCTCGCGTAATTTGTCCCATCCTCTATAAACATATATACTCATAATCCTGCTCACCTGTGGAGGGAAGGTAGGGGAGTGAGTGATGGGAGTCACTCGTAGGTTACCCGTCTCTCCCGAAAAAGGACTGTCACATATTAAGTCAGATAACAACTAACATAGATAAGCATAACAAGTAATTAAAGCAGTAAAACATAAATAAAGAGATAGCACATACCCGACCCGATCAGTATCCTAACACGTAGCACCGAAACAACTTAATAACAAGGTCATCGCTAATCACAATAATAACAAATGAAATGCGCAACTTCATGATGCATGCACTTCTATCTCCGTGTCACACGCAGTCATTTAATATCACACATTATGCTCTTTCTTTTCCACGTTATGCTATGCATGTCCCGGATCTTATTAGGTGAAGGTAACCATTATTACCAACACCCATCACACGCCTCGTAAGGCCACACGTCCCGTAGGACCACACGACTCATAGGCCAAATGCAATGCTCGTGCCATGAATGCTTCACACTTTCACACTTCTATTTCACCTATGTTGCATGCTCCGTTCTATGTTGCGTATTACCTATATTGCGTAGTTACCTTATTTGCGTGGGGTTCATTACTGTATTTTATCTTCTACCGTTATTTTATTTTTCTAGACTTTATTTTAGGTTTCTACGCTTTATTTTATTTTTCTAGGCTTTCAAACACTTAAATCTTTTATTTAATTATTTTTATCTTCCCCTACTATTTTTATTTCTTTTATTTTAATTTTATTTAATATGTTTCTAAATTTTTTCTTATTTTTAGAGCATTTTTTGATATTAAGTTAATTAATTATGAATAAATTTTTTTTTTCTTTTCTTTCCTTCACGCAGTACACGGCCCCATTCTTTTTATTTATTTATTTTTATTTTATTTTATTTTATTATTATTATATTAATATTATTGTTAATACTTACTAAAACCTCATTTATTACGTTATTTTTTTAAGAGCCGAGCCCTTTATCCATTTTGTTTTATTCCTGGCCCTTTCCCTTTTCTCCTGCGGCCCGGCCCGCCTGAAATGTTGGCCCACTGGCAAACCCTTAAGTTTTTTATATCAACCGAAATTTGGGCCTACCTTTCCAGCAGGATCGGCCCGCTAAGGAGGCAGCCAGCCTGCTGTCCTTCCAGCCGACCTCCATTTTACACCCTTTTTTAATATAAAAGGTTAATGGACCGGATTCGCCTGGCCTATTGTGGCAGCAGCCGGCCTGCCAGAGTTGGCCTGCTGGCCCTGCGGCCGCCAGGCCTGGTTCCCTCTTTTTTTATTTAAATTATAATTTCTTCAAAAATCCATAACTTATTCGTTTTAACTCCGATTAACCCCAAACCAATTCCATTGGACTCCGTTTAACGCTCTTTACGCAACGCATCTGACCTGTCAACGCGTGTACTACACGCGCCGTTCAGGGGCGCGCGTGAGCAGCCGCGCGTGTGCTATACGCGCCGCCTCTAGATGCGTTTTTTGACAAACTGAACCCAATCCAACCTATTTTCATGCTATGTGATCTATATCTAAGGCCATTCATGCAATTTCCATACTAAAACATAAAGGATTCATAATAAACATATAAAGGATAGACATACAGTGATAATCAAATAATCCCAATACAGAATGCGAGGGAATCCAAAGCAATTCGACAGAGGAGAGGGTAAGCTACCTCTTGACTGCAAACTCACTGACAAAAACGATGTCGGATTTGATGTGGGTGGATAACGTTTCTTCCTATTTCTCTTTTCTACCTGCTTTTCTTCTCTTCTCTCTCTTCTCTCCCTTTTCTCTTTCTCCCTGCCGTTCCTCTATCTCCCCAGGCGTTTTTTCCTTCAATTTGTGCGTGTGTGAGGGAGTGAATAAAGGGGGTTGTATTTAATCAGGGGGCAGGGGCGGTTATGAGGGAGAGAAATTAGGAGAGGGATGTTGGGGAGTTAATGGGGGAGTGGGTTGCGGTAGTTTTAGGATTAATTAATTAATATTTTTTTAAATTCAGATTTTTTTAAATTTAATTAATAATAATAATAATAACTATTATTTTCCCTTCTTAAAGTTACGGTTACGACACCATCTCTCAAAAAGATTCTTTATGAGCTTTGGAAAGGTAGAGTATCTAATATTGGTTATTTCAAGGTATTTGGTTGTAAGTGCTTTATACTTAACACCAAAGATAACTTGGATAAACTCGAGTTCAAAGCGGATGAAGGAATCTTTATGGGATATGCTCAAAAAAAACAAGGTATTTAGGTATAAAACAAAAGGAATATGAAAGTTGAAGAATCAGTTCATGTTAAGTTTTGTGAACTCCTTGAGGATGAACCATGCATAAATAATGATGATGATGAAGAAATAATTGAAGTAAGTCATACACAAAAATTTGAGAATCCAAAAAGAAATATTGTCATTGACCTTAAGATTGATCGACTAGAAAATGAACCTAAGGTTGAAGATGAAGAAATGAGAGGAGACACTTCAAATTTACCGGATTCATATAAATATAAGAAAGATCATCCAAGAGAATTGATATTAGGAGAAATAAGTGAAGGCATATTGACTAGGAGAAAATATAATGAAAATGCCTTCATTTCATAACTTGAGCCTAAATATATAAAAGAGGCTATAAATGATGAAGATTGGGTATTAGCCATGCAAGAAAAACTAAATCAATTTGAAAGAAGTAATGTTTGGGAATTAGTGGCTAAACCTAGTGATCACCCCATAATTGGCACTAAATGGGTATTTAGAAATAAAATAGATGATACAGGAAACATCACTAGAAACAAAGCTAGGTTAATAGCTCAAGAATATAGACAAGAATAGGGTATAGACTATGTTGAGACTTTTGCCCCTGTAGCTAGATTAGAAGCTATTAGGATGCTATTATCATATGCATGCTATAAGGATTTCAAACTATATCAAATGGATGTGAAATCCACCTTCTTGTGGAATAATTAAAGAAGAAGTGTATGCAGCTCAACCACCGGGGTTTTAAAATCATGATTATCCAAATCATGTATTTAAACTCAAAAAGGCCTTTTATAGACTTAAGCAAGCTCCTAGGGCATGGTATGAAAGGTTAAGTAACTTCCTATTTGAAAATGAGTTTTTAAGAGGAAAAGTCGATACTACTCTTTTTATTAAAGAACAAGGAAACAATCAATTACTTGTTCAAATTTATATGGATGATATTATATTTGGTTCCACTAATGATTCTCTTTGTGAGCATTTTGCTAAATTGATGGAAGGAGAATTTGAGATGAGCATGATAGGTGAACTCAATTACTTCCTTAGACCTCAAATCAAGCAAACTCAATATGGAGTATACATATCTCAAACAAAGTACACAAAGGATTTACTCAAGAAATACAAGTTTGAGGATGGAAGGAGTGTAAGCACACCGATGAGCATAAGTACAAAGCTTGATAAACATGAAAAAGGAAAGCCGGTCGAGATAACCAAATATAGAGGTATGATTGGTAGTATACTTTATTTAACCGCTAGTAGACCATATATTTTGCATGATGTGTGCTTATGTGCTAGATTTCAAAGTATGCCTAAGGAATCGCATCTAGTTGCCATTAAACGTATTTTTAGGTATTTAAAAGGAACTTTGAACTTTGAGTTATTTTATCCCAAAAATGGGTGTTTTGACTTAAGAGGGTATAGCGACTCCGACTACGCCGGAAACCTAGTCGATAGGAAAAGCACATCCGAGACATGTCGATTCCTTGGAGATTGTTTAGTTTCTTGGTTCTCCAAGAAACAAAATAGTGTGTCACTTTCACCGGTGAAATCCGAATATGTGTTGGCCGCTTCATGTTGTGCCCAAGTACTTTGCATGATAAACACCTTGAATGATTACAATGTCAAGTTTGGCAAAGTTCCTATCTTATGTGATAACACTTCAACCATAAGTATAGCACAAAACCTGGTACACCATAGTAGAACCAAGCATATTGAAAAGAGGCATCACTTTATAAGGGATTGCATTCAAAAAGGATTATTATATGTTGAATTTGTTCCAACGAATGACCAACTAGCTGATATATTCATCAAATCCCTTCCTACCAAGATATTTGAATCCATTAGAACAAGATTAGGGATGATAATGTTTAAAGATCAAAATTACGAAAAAGACAGAAATCAGCATACATTGATCGATTTATGTAGCTGGTTTAGAGACTGATGTAAAATCAGACATCGATCGACCGAAGTTGAAAAGATCGATCGATCGAAGTCCCAAACATTGATCAATTGATGTCATCGGGCACATAAAAATAAAAGCTGCGAAAAACAAAAAATTCCCCACTTTCACCTTCTCAAATGCAAAACCCTAACCCCAATCGCTGTTCTCTCTCAAATCCGACCCTTCAACCACAAATTCTTCCAACAAAAGCTATTTTATCTTCAATTCCATCAATCTCTGCATCAATTTCATAACTTTAATCCACCTTTTCTTGCAAATTTCGTGCCTTCCTTTACAAATGGCCCCAAAAACAAAAAACACCTCCAAAAGGGCAAGAACCTCTCATGAAGAGGAATATGAGCCTCAACAATCCCATACACAAGTCCCAACTGGTTCTAGAACCAAGGGACTTAGAAAGAAAACTGACAAATCTCAAGAAATCATGTTGCAGGAGGTTAGGGAAAGGCTTCAAGTCAACAACTTTCCATGGCTCAAGTCCGGTGAGTATGAGAATGACTTTGAAGAACCATTATGTCCAGGTAAGTTTGCATACATATCACTTAGGGCTCAAACGTTATTTGATGAATGGGAGGAGAAGAAAAGGTCCATCATTCCATATAAATTGCTCAAAATTCAAGACATTTTGAGCAATAAGGAATTGAGACTGATCATCACTTGGTTGAATGATAAAAAATAGAGACCTATTTGGGAGGTTTCGTAAATGGATTACATGTCTACCGTTACACCTGATTATTTTTTGCTAATTTATGGGTAGAATATCTTAATGGGATGCCAATTTCATTGAATTCGATTATAAACGGTCAACTTGTTGAGTTTGATTCAAAAACGACCAATGACCTTCTTGGTGTCCCTGATGAGGGTGTAGATAATTTTGATCTTTGGAAGTGGGATAATTACAAGTACAAGGTGTCCAAAGACGAAGTCAAAACCTTCCTTGGCTTCTATCCCACCCGAAACACTAACGATATGCCTTTTGTTTATCTTGTTTTGCTTGCCATTGTCACTTTTTGTGTCAATGGTAAGTCTGCCAAACTCCCAAGTAATTTAGATTTTTTACATTGCCTATCGAATAGCCATGAGGGAACAATTAAACTTTAGAGAGATAGTCTTTGTGAATGTGTTGGAGGCGGTTACTAAGAAATCAAAAGCGCTCCCATATAGCAATTTAATTTATAGATTGCTAAGAAAGGCGAATGTGGTGTTGGATGAGGCTTATGAAGAAAAGATAGCCACTAAAGAATATTACACCAAATTCAACATCCAAGAAATCCATAAACCCACAAAGAAGCACAAAGAAAGGGCAGTCAAAATGAACCTGAAGAGGAAGAAGCTGAAAACGTTCCTATAGAAGAACCCGTCCTACCAGCACATTCCACCGAGCCTCCTACTGAACCTCAACCTCAAACTCAACCAAGCCCTATCTCTAGAGTAGATAAGGGAAAAGCCTCGAAGGAGGAAGAAAGTGGTTCCGAGTTACCATTTGATGCTGAGGATGAAGTTAACAAGCTACATCATATATTAGATTAAATGGGAGAAGACATCACAAAGGAACAAGTTCGGATTGATGATTTTGAGAAGGACAAAGAAAATCTCCAAAAGAGGGTCAAGACGCTAGAAACTGAGCTCAACGCTCAAAAGACCTAGTATCAGAAGCTCAAGGCCAAACTTAAGGCAGCCATGTCCGGACTATGTTTCTCCTCCGATGAAGAATAGAGCTCTTAGTTCTCCACATTTCCCCCTTAGCTATAGTATAAGGTTTAGAAGTTGAATTCTATTGTGTACATAAAACTTCGTATTATATTAATGATATTTTTGCTTATCCTTCGTTATTGGTTTTTGATGCTTTCAAAAAGAGAGAAAAATTGGCATTGGTATTGGTATGCTTACATTGGTATGCTTGCTTGGTATTGGTATGCTTACAATGTTGTTGGTATGCTTGCTTGCTTGACAGAATATAGTTGCTTGATTTCTTGATGGAAATGTATAATATGCTTGCCTACTTAAAATTTTGGCATGCTTGGCACATAAGTAGAGTGATCAGTGTAAATTGAAAATATGGCATGATGCACTTGCACTTGATGTATGGTTTGATTGAGAGGGAGTATTTTGACATTTTCATTATATTCATTGGTTTTGGTAAGATTACGTGTTGAGGGGGAGTTTTGGATATGTTCACATGTTTCATGTATTAAGGAGCATGGAATGCATGGACTAAGGGGGAGATATAAAATGTCAAGTTTGAAACGTTTAGCTAGCTCAAATGAAAATTTTCAAACAAAAACATCTTTTAAATCTTTGTTTTGAAATCATCAAAAAGGGGGAGATTGTTGAGATATAAAATATTTTGATATGTAAAGATGTTTTAAATGAGTCAAATTTACACTTGGGATTTGATACAAAATGAGAAAAACACATTATGTTAGAAAGGGTTAAGGTTGGAACTTTACTGCCAAGATCGATCTCTCAAAGACTGGGACATCGATTGATCAAAGTGACTTCAGTCTCTAATGAGACTTCGATCGATCGATGTGGCAGATGTTCAAAATCAAAACCTCTCTGTCAGACATCGAACCCTCAAGTTTGGGGACATCGATCGATCGATGTCACTTCAGTCTCTCCAAGAGAGACTTTGATCGATCGATGTCAGGTAGGTTCAAACTGGAACCTTTCTGGAAGACGTTGATCTCTCAGTCAATGATACATCGATCGGCCGATGTCAGGTAGGTTCAAAACTGAACCTCTCTGGAGGACATCGATCTCTCAAGGCAGAAACTTTGATCGATCGATGTCCCCCAAAATTCAAATTTTTATGATCGTTGGAACATAATCCAAGAGAGATTCATGGTGTTTTATCTTTCCAATCTTGCTCAAATTTCTTGTGGACTTTTCTCTAACATTACGCATGTTTTCTTGACTATTATATCCATGACTAAGATATTCTAGGATGGCTATTGAGGATCAAATCACTCCATAAGGTGGCCAAAGACTAATTGAACATTGTCTTGACATTTGATGAAGTTGAAGACATGGTGGAGGCTCCAAAAACGTGGTGAACACATCCTATAAATAGAAGAAGCTCAGATGAGGCAAAATCATACTTTCACCATCATCAAGCTTCATTCTTCGTTGTTGTATATTTCTCCTATATGTGTAAAAGTGCTTAAAGCTTGTTAAGTCTTTCTTTGTTCTTCATTGTTGTATATTGAGAGATAGTGAGTCTAACACAAGAGGAACCATAAACATTTGATCTCTTTCTTGTATTTAGACTAGTGAGAAAGTGTGATCCACACTACTTCCTTTAACCCACTGTGAGAAAGTTCTTGAGAGAACTTTGTTGAAGTTGTGAGGTAGCAAGAAGTTATTCTTGCTTAGAGCTGAAGTTGTTGTAGTTGCACAAAGGTGTTTTGTGCAAGAAGTTGTTGTGGTTGCTTACACTAAGTTGTTAATGTAAGTATTGTTGTTGTTGTTCTTATTAGCTTTAATAAGAAGAGTAGTTGTTGAAAATCTACTTAAGAAACTAATTGGTAGTGAAGTAGAATCATTTACGATTCGAACCATTGTAAATTCGGTGTACTCATTCATTGTCTCTCATCTCCCGTTCTTGCTTTGATTTTGAATTCTTTTTGGGGAAGAAAGCAAAAATCAGAAAAATTCCGCAAAATTGTCCAACACTCTATTCACCACCCCTCTAGAGTGTTTGTTACGGACCTAACACTTTTTACTGTTTTTTACACCAAATAGGTGATTTGGTGCAAAATTTGGTGTTTTGGGTTGGAGATCGCCTAAGATCAGAAAGCATAACAGGGGAAGGACCAAACTTATAAAGTCGATGGAGAATAAAGACTATGGCAATATTGTCGCCATATATATACCTCAATCCATCACCACAAAAACAACAATAACAATCATACCCAGTATATCCCAACAACATCAATCCATCACCATGGAGTGTAATACTATTCTCAGAAAGCCCACAAGAAAAGTGTTGATTCTCATCATTAGATAAGAAATCCAGTAAGGTTGATGATGAAAATGAAATGGGGAAATAATTAAGAACACCAGAAATACGACGTCACTCGAAATACCACAACATATCTTCCAAAAAAAAGGCATTTAAGAGTCGCACAAGATATGAAAGATGTTCATTATTTTAGTTTTTGAAATGAGCACTGGATTTGGTTCCATCTTAATTTTTGAAATGATCTTTGAGAAGTAATAGAGAAAGTTATCTCTAGTATAGGTCTTAATGTCGATGGGTAAACACTTTTATTCCTAAACTAAAGGAGCATTTGGTTGGTGTGTTTCGGAATCAAAAAATGGTCACATTCTTTTTGTTTGTTTGAAAAGTATGAGAATCAATATATAGATTTTACTCAGGTATCAAACTCATAGACTAATATTCGAGTGACTATCAAAACCCATTGATCGATTCTGACATGCCACAACATCACTCAACCACGCCATAGCGTGCCGCCACTATGCCATATTGTGCCACCACCATGCCATTACCACGTCGCCACCCCGCTGCCACTACGTCGCCCTCCCTCCTGTTGCCCGCCACCATCTTGCTACCACTCCACCGCCTGCCACTTCTTTGCCATGCCGCCACCCCCACCACCACTTAGTGGCAAGGAAGTAATGACATTTTCGAGGAATCTACAAATCCCGATCCCCATATATGGTGAATGGGATCCTGATAGACTATCAAGATCTCGATGTTTAAATGATTTGATTACTAAGACTCTATCACCGCAAAAGATTTTTAGAAATATAAACGGGCTTTGGATGATAAAAAAAAGTATCACCAGAACTTTATTACAGGACAATGTTTTTAGATGTATAATTTATGGTACTTTTAGAAAAGAGGAAAAAGATTGTAATATAAAGCAATAACCAGAAAACACTTACTGAAAACAATTCTGGGCCAATATATGCAGTACAGGGCAAATTTTCCATAGTCTTAATTCATCTTTTAACCTGTCATACTTTTTCTCATACAAAAGAAACATCCGCATATTTGATATTATTTGTATGAATCATTTACATTGTATTAAAGAATGCATCTATTTTATAATATCCATATTATACTTTATTTTACCTAATTAAGGGCGAGTAACTTTGAGGTCACGGGTTCGAGCTGTGGAAACATTCTATTGCACCTAGTGTAGGGTAAGACTGCTTACATCAGATCATGAGCAATCCAGCTCTTTTCCGGATCATGCGTAAACGCGAGAGCCTAGTACACCGGGAACACTCTTCAGTTTATTCTATCTAATTAGTTTGCTGGATTGCTTAAAAAGAATTAATGCAAAAAAGTTTGAATGAGATGATTCAAACAGTGATTATAATTGTTTCCCAAGCAGAAATACTAAAGTTTTTTTATCTTTATATTTATACCCATTTTGTAAGTTTTGAAAGAGCAAATCAATTTTCTAAGTGAACTAGATATTATAAGTGTGAAATGTCTGATCAAAGCTTTCTTTTTTACTATCCGAAAAAGTCAAATCTCTCGTTCTGGAATCTTTTATAGTTCCAGTCCTATGGAACTGCATGTATAATGTAAATCAGGAGTTCAACGGTCTCTTAAGTTGTTAAGTCATTGCCAAAACGCACACAATATATCTACTACAAACTGGACCAGCAAGATATAATGACATAGTCATTACTATCTGGATACCAATATAGCAATTACTATAGGCTAAGTTTAAAAGAATGCCCCCCCCCCTCCCCGCCCCAGGGAGTACTAAATTTGCCTGAAAAATGGTGGAGCACTGCGCAATTTGTTCTTATCGAAGCTATATTTCTTTCTTTGTCCACATAGCTGGAGATTCTAGGCTGTTTCTGCAAGGACTACTGTGTAAAGAGGATTAAGGATTTGGTCAGAAACCTTAGCTTTTCCTTTCTCTCTTTAAGGCAGAGCTTTAAGTATCAATATTTCTACTGCAAAAACGTTGACTCGGGAGTTTTCCCGGTCCCATGATCAATGAGGTTACTGAAAAAAATCTAAATTAGAAATCTAGCGTTTTTCTGAATTGGTAATACATTTATCAGACAATCAAAATAAGATGTTAACCGTTGGCTTAACGGGAAAAAATTGAAATATAATGGTAAATATAATTAAACATACAAAAATATCGGGATTTTCGTGTAAATTGCTCAAATAATGAAAACACATTGAGGTTGTGTAGAATTTCGAACACTGCCCATTTTGCAGCAAGTATAAAAGATGTCAAGCGGCTACAGTTGGACATTCTACGTCTGAAGTAGAGCGTATAATCTAAGGTAATATTTTTAACATGGAAATGAAGGCTTAACAATGTCTAGTTATGGCATCCTCTAACATCTCGTATACGCAATGCAAAAAATACCTAGTGTTTTAAACTATTCGCATAGTCATAGGGATAAGATTTTCTCACCTTCAGATCCTTCACTTCCAACCTTACCGCCAGACACATGACAGTCACCCCTCTTCAACTCCACCTCCTTATCTAGCCTCACCATCCTCTCTGCTGCCACGTGTCGAGCGGTAGGGATAGGGATGAGGGATTTGGTGGTGAGGAGATCACATCCCTAATCATAGTGCATTTGCATTATTTGATCAATTAAAAAAACAATTTTGTTATTTTATTTATTATTATTATTATTATTATTATTTTTCGAATGTTTCCTTCCTTCGTGAAATACCAATAAAGGTTTTGTATGCCTCTACGACATAGTTCAGTTGGTATTCAGGTCCGAAAATTGCTCCAAGAAATGTTGCAAGTACGAAACAGAAAACGCACAACGTGGGTGCGATACTGCCGTGTGGGCCAATATTGGCTCTGCCATTGTATCCGGCCCAATTGGGTTAGAGAATTTCTGACACAGTTTACAATAGACATCTTGTGTGGGTTATGATAAAGCCTTATCATCCTAGAAGACCACAGAGCTCTTGTTTTACATCTTCCACAAAGTTTCATAAGACTGGGACGGTAGAGACCCATGGGCCAGGGTCGTTTGACTTCTGCTCCAAGAATAAAGGTTTTGTACTATCTTTCTGGCATTGTTCGAATCAAAATTTTTCTGTGATTGCTTCAAATCTCAATCTTTTGGACATAAATACAAATTGTATTAGTTTACCTGTAATTTCCTATCAAATTTGCATATTATTATCATTATTGCACTTGAATGTTGTATGGATTTCTTGAATGGAAGAAGATAAGAAACCTTAAAATCAAAGAAGAAGAAGAATGAATGAATGGAACAATGTATTTCCAAGAACTTTAACTAACTACGAATGATGAAGTTGGATTTTCACCAAGGATCAGAGATGATCCAGATAGATAACGTCCTTACTCTTCCATCACTGAACTGGGATTATTCCTGGCTGTCCTGCATTAGGAACACCGTTAGAGGTCTTGGGACTATGGTTCCGGGAAAAATCCTCCAATGCTCAAGTCAGTTCTGGACATTTCTCGGCTTAATCAAGCTGTAGAGGTTGATAGGGCTGCTACTCCGGCGAGTTCCTCGTCGGAGCAGGTGAGTCTGATAATGGGTTGGTAGTGGCAAATCCATCTTCTAGAACTGTGTTTAGAGGTCCACCCTATGCTCAGGTGCAGAGCTCAGCTTGCACTTTGAAAGCTGCTGAGCTTGCGATTCTGTGCAGGGTGCATAGGATTAACCGCACTCTCTTTTGCTCTGTTTTGCCCCTTCCTGGACAAACTGCTTACGACCCCCATGGGGTATGAAGTAATCTATGAAGTGTATTTTAGGTCTGGTTTCTATCTCTCTATTCCTGAGCCTCTGTGTCAAATTCTTGACTTTTATAAACTTAGGTTGCCCCAAGTCATGTCCAATGGCCTAAAGGTTGTCATTTGCTTTCTTCTCTATCGGAGGGTGGTTGGGGCTAACTTTGACCCCAGGACTTTTTGGGGTATGTTTGTTTGTAAATCCATTGAGAGCTGGTATTACTTTAGTAGGAGATTTCCCAATAAAGAATATACTCTTGCCACCAACATCCCTACTTTTTACAAAAAAATTGGAAGGGTCATTTTTTCTTTATTAAGAAAGCAGGACTACCTGAGTTGGAGCTCTGGAAGGCTGACAGAGCTAATAATCTAAGGCCGAGCAGAGAGTTCTGCGAGGAAGCATCCGGACTCTTAAGCTTGTCAGAGGTGATTGACTGGCGGAAGGTGGACAGATCAGTTCTGGATGTAGCCGATCTGGACCATTTGATGTCAGACCCTCACTTTCAAGCTCTCAGCAAGGCGAGTTTAGAGGTCGTTAGGGGTAGGTGCCTTGGTCGTCTCCTAACCTTCTAGTTTTTTTTCTTTTTCTTCTCTGTTTAGTTTTGGTAATTATGCTGCTGTATTCTGACATGCATGCTGAGTAAATTGCATGCGCAATGGCATCCAGCATAACAGCTAGTGAAGCTCGGATGAGGGAACTAGCTGCAAGGAGGAGGTGGGTCAGCCCCCTGCAGCTTCCGCTCCAACTAGGGCCCCCAGGGCAAGGGAAGAAGTGCCAACAGCTCCAACTGATGCTCCTGCTGTTGACCTGGAGCAGCCCACGAACATTGATACATGTACTTTTCTGTAGTGTATGGTTGTACTCTTCCTTTACACTTTTCTTTCAAGTAGTCATTTTAATTTGAACTTTTGCAGCTCCTACAGTTCCTTTGGACCATTCTGGTCCTGCAGAGCTTCAACCTCCTACCAATGAGGAGTGAACTTTTGCCGGACCTTCAGCTATGCTGCCCAGCACTATTGGAGGTGAGCCGATGTCAGAGGCAGCCGGGGTGGCAAATGCGCAAAGATGAAGGAGGCACCGAAGCGAAGAGTCTACTCAGGCTGAAGCTGGGACTTTGTCTGCAGACCCCCCAGGGTAACCAGACGCAGGGTCATTGAGTATAGTGACAATGACTCTGTCCTTGACCTTGGGATTGCAAAAAAGATGATTGAAACCTCAGTCCTTCAATCTGACGTGCGTAAATTTGAGCGTATGGACTGGGAGCAGTTACATCTCACTTATCAATCCAATTTAGCCATGGTTAATATTTTCATCATATTTGGGTTGACCAGCTTTATGTAAGTGTTCAAACTGACTTGTTATAACTTGTGCAGATCCGAGATCAAGAACTGAATTATCTTTCAAGAACAAGAGAACTGCGAAAGATAGCGGCTGATGAGAGTCTGAAGTGCACACAGATCACTAGGCACTACGAAGTGCTAAATAAAGAAGTAGAGCCCCTAAAGGCTGAAGTCTCCAAATTGAAGGATGAGAATTCCTTTCTGAAGTCGAAGAATTCCTAACTTCGAGAAGTAAAGGAAGAATCTGACACTCGCCTAGCAACCGCCAACTCACGGGTGGATGAGCTGAACAGCAAAGTTGCAGATCTGGAGCTTACATCCACAGCCCGTCGCACGTTGGGTCCTTGCAGCAGGAGTTGGAGGTGGAAAAAAGGGACAAGACTGTTTGATTCTACAATTCGAAGATCGTCTTGTAAGAGCTCGGAGGGAGTTAAGCCAGTAATTGGAAGAGCGTCTTGAAGACGTTCGAAGGGAAACAATTGCAGAGTTCAAGTAGTCTGAGTTCTTCACTGACAATCTCTTGATAATGCAGAACTTAGTTTTGGAGGCTGCCAGACGAAGGCCATCAATGTTTGCTCAGAGGTGGTTCCTACTTTAGACAAGTAAGACCCTCGGATTGTAGAACTGTACAATCCCTCAGCTTTTGAAGAGTTCGATGGGCAGCTTCAGCAATTTAAGGGTGGAGCTGACCTTAGGAAACTTTAAGTAGACTAGGTTGTAGAGCTGTAGTGATCTCCATGTAATTTCTGGCTCTTATATCAATGAAATCTCAGCACTTGTCTTCGTCCATTTTAGTACTTCAATTTTTCCCTTAGCGAATTTTTGACAAGTGTTTCTTGCTCTTTTGTTAACAACTTTTTGTTGAATAACAAGGCAAACTAAAATTTATCTAAGCATAATACCAAACAGTGTTACCTTGATAATCTTTAAGAGATTGATCACGAATTATCGCACAAGTTCTCCACCTCGGCTGTGCCGAGGTTTTAATCAATCACGTACTTTTGTGGACTATGTCAACCTTTTATCTTGGCTTTACCAAGTTTTAATCTCAGCTCTGTCGAGTTTGAGAAGTAGCATCATTAATTTCTTTTTTATTTTAACCTTGCCAAGGGTTAAATTTTTAATGTGCTCACTGAAGAGCAGTGTTCCCTAGACCTACTAGGTTTCCTGAGATTCATGTACTTTGTCATGTTTTACCTCTTTACCCCTTTATCGGACGATTGTGAAACCTTTTCATAATTTAAGTCCCTCAGCGGGAATATGTCTCCGACCTACCGAGATCATATAGGGATACCTATCCTATTTAGTGTTTTTAGCTCTGATGAGATTATTCGAGTAGTTGTTGAACTCATTAAGAAATTGTATGATACAAGGAATGCATATACATCATTCATGGGAGAATTTCAAATGCATAGAGTGCCAGGTTCGAGGCAGCATCTCGCCCTCCAAGGTCTGCAATTTGTAGGCCCCCGCGGATCGTACTTCAATAATGCGGTAAGGACCTTCCCACCTGGGGTCAAAGGTACTTGAAGGTGATGCATGACTTGTTGCGCTGTTGCACATGACTAAGTCTCCAACTTGATAGACCTGAGAACTATAATATTGGGCGATTAAGTTCTTATGCTGCGCCATTCAGATGTAAACCTGATCTCTTTTATCCCTTGGTCCGGATAAGGGTTTTGGATCCACCTTCAACCCATCCTTCTCCATAACGGACAAGATTCTGTCCTTGGAGGCTAAGAGGGGCAGGCCTTCTCTTCCATCTTTTCCTCGGCTCCCCATACAATCAAACGTACTACGCTGATCTCATCCTCTGCCATCGCGCCGACCTTCCCTAGTTGGATTAGGTCGGTTATCCTGCCGAGCTCCCTGCTCGGCCTCTCTCTTCAACCTATTCGCCTCTTCTCCTCTAGCAAACCGATGTGCTTTTTCCAAACATTCTCTCAATGATGTGAGTCCCTCCTCGGCTAGTTGGGAAAAGAGGCGTCTGGCCCGAAGGCCATTTATAAAATTAGCAGCCTTGACTCCTTCGTTTCGGTCACTGACCTGCACTGATTTGTCTGAAAAGTGCTGCATATATTTAAGCACCGACTCTTCGGGACTTTGTCTCAAGGTCATCAAATGCGAAGAGTTCTTAACAAATGCCATACTTGAAACAAACTATGATTTGAACTTTTGCGTCAATTGCCGAAAAGATCCAACTGATTGAGGTGGAAGTTCTTGAAACCACCTCCTGGCCTTCCCCCGCAGATACATAGGAAAGGTCTTGCAACGTAACGGATCTGGGGCATTTTTAAAGCTCATGACAATCTGGAATTGAAAGAGATGATCTGTGGGATCAGACGTTCTACCATATGTATCTATCTTTGACACCTTGAAGCTGTCTGGTACAATATACTGTGCAATGTCCCAGGAGAAAGGACTTTCCCGTGCCACCCGCAAATATTCTTGTCCATGCATGTCGTTGTGGCTTTCTTGCACATTGCGTGCTACTATTTCACGTGGTACGCTCTTAAAAGACCGTGGCTTTACACCCAGATTTTTTTGGACAGTAGTACAAATTCTGCTATCGGAGCCCTAGTACTACCACGCCTAGCATCAGCCATGAACCCCCCGTGAGGCTGGAAAGACTGCTAAATGTGAACCTTCCTCAAAAGAAGGTGGGAAGGTCTTCTTCCATGGCTTCAGCTTCTAGGCGTTTGCCCTTAAGCCGTTCCACTATGGCCTCGAATACTTCTAGATTCTCAACCACGTATTTCATTGCTTTTCATGCTCCTCGTCTGTAACTCTGGTAGCGTTATGCACACACCGTTCTGGCTCACTGGAGACCTGCACCAATGTGTACTTCTCCATTGACGTGGGTTGGAGGACTCCCCCAACCCGTCTTGTGGAACTCTAACCATTCTGATTTATAGTTTTTGATATTACACAGAAATATTCAACCAACGGAGGTTCATGCCCCTCCTTCTAGCGCCAAATGATGAAGTCAGATCTTCACCAAGGATCAGAGGTGATCCAGATAGATAATGTTGTTACTCTTTTGTCACTAAACTGTGATTATTCCAAACTTGCCTGCACAAGGAACACCGTTAGAGATCCCGGGGACTATGGTCCCGGAAAAAACCCTCTGATGCTCAAGTCAGTTCTGAGAATTTTTATGGTGTTATATATGAGTTTAAAGGTTTTATTCTATGGTAAAAACCTGGTCTTTCCCTGTTTTTACGGTGAAGAAGATGGTGAAATCTCTTTGACTGTTATCTTTCTTTTTTTGACTTGTCCTTTTTTCTCTCTCTAATTGTTTTTATGTGTCCAGGTCAGCCAATGTATGTCTCAGCTGTTGAGCTTGCGACACGTGTTGTGCCAGCAACGGCAAGGTGTACTTCTGCATGTTAGCCATATGGCGCCAGCTGTTGCTGTGCTATGCTCCGTTTGGCATCTGACAGGAGTCTGCTGAGGTGTCCAAGCCGTGCTCAAGAGTAGCTTTCAGTAAAAACCTTGTTTCACTTGGCAGAGCTCAGAGGCCGACTTTAATGGCTGAGCTCGCGAGGGAAAGGTAAAATCTTACAGAATTACGGGCCCGAGACTGTTTAGCTAAGCCGTGGCCGAGCTGAGAATTTGGCCTTGACTTACTGTTAGGCTGAGCTTACCTTGACGCATTGTTGGGCCCAGCTGATCTCAAGGACCAAGGTTGACTCAGTAACGTTGACCCCCTTTGTCCTGACAGAACTTTGTCGTTTTCTTCTAAAAGTAACTTTTACCCCATCAACGAAGTAATCCAATAGCATGAATTGTAAGCATGTTAATAGATGCACGAACAAACTCAATGAGGGAACAGTCGCATATTGTATATGTATATACAGAGCCGCAATTGGCAGTTAAAAGCCATTAGATACACCAGAGGTGTGCAGTTAATGGAACCGCTCGTTCACGGTTCTGAAAATCTTGAATTGAAACTGAAGGTAGCCAGGTATGTCAGTTCTGGCGGTTCTTGGTTCCGCCAGTTTTTGGTTCGAAACCGCCAATTTTCGGTTCTGTCGTAGTTTTCCCCCGTTTTGTTTTCGTTCCACTCTCAGTTTTACTTTCAATTCTAATACGGTTTTTAATTTTTTATATAATTTTAAAGATAAAAATATGTAGTTTCATGTGAAAAATAATGGAATAATAAGAGGGGAGAGGAAAGAGAAAAGAGTGAGCTTGAATTTAATAAATAAAATATCATTTGCAACTAAATTTCGTATATATCATTTATGAGTATACAGAGTGATAATATATTGACATACACTAATGAATCAAAACCCACATAGTTTTTTTATATAAAATGTACCTTCGTTGTCTTCTACAAGTTTGGAATGTTTGGTTCGAATCTGACGGAGAAACAACCCAAGGCCGTTTCAGGCTCTCCACCGATATTAATCACAACAATAATTGCAATGCATCACATAATTCAGTTCTGGTATATTTTTCACAACAATTTCTTTCCAAAAATTCAGTAAACAACCGTTCATACAAAGGACGAAGTTGTTAAGCACCAAAAACCGCTTTCTCTCTTGCGAAAACAGTAACCGCTGTGTAACTGCTGCGCAATTACCGTAACTGCTGTTTTTCTCCGGCGACGAGCTCCGGCAACTCAACAGAGAGGAGAATCATGGATATGGATGTTGTTGTTGATGGTGGCGGACAAAGTACGGAAGAAATTGATCAACTTACGAGGAGTATCAAGAAATATAAAAGGCATGCAGATGGGGCGGTGGTCTTGCAAAGGGATGATCAACCCTCTGTTGGGGCTGCATGGGGTAAGCAAAGTTTCTCTGAGGTTCTGCGGGGGCAGAGTGTGGAGAAACCCATATATATCAGTGATGATGAAGCAATGGGGGACGATATGGAAGATAAGGGCCTTGATGAGGCAGAAGAAGGCAGAGCAGGACGAATTTCACTGGTTATTTCAAGCGATGAGCGCAGAAATCTTTGTAAGCCTTGGAGGCGTGCTTTAATCATCAAAGTCTTGGGGAGGACCATATCTTTCCGTGTCTTGGAACATAGGCTACCATCTTTATGGAATTTGCAGGATGGTTGTGCTATCATTGACTTGGAGGAGGGTTACTATATTGTTCGATTTTACTCTAAGATTGACTAGCAGCACGTACTGGAGGGTGGCCCTTGGTTAATTCAGGGACATTACCTAACAGTGATGAAATGGAGGCCTTTTTTTCAGCCAGAAGGAAGTGTGATTAAGTCCACCATGGCATGGGTTCGGTTGGCAAAGATTCCCATTGAATTTTACAATGAGCAGGTGCTAATGCAGATTGGGAATAAGATTGGTACAGCAGTCAAAGTGGACACTACCACTCTTCGTGTGGAGATGGGCAAGTACGCGAGAGTTTGTGTGGAGGTAGATCTAACAAAACCTCTCACTTCGATTGTATTGCTCAATGGCCGTGAATATAAGGTGGAGTATGAGGGCCTCCACTTGATCTGTTTTGATTGTGGGAGGTATGGCCATAGACATCAGGACTGTGGATGGACTGCACCAGTGGAGCAAACTAAGACTGCTGATCAAGAATACTCGGGAGTGAGGAGAGAGGAGGACCCTTTTGGTCCATGGATGGTGGCAGTTAATGGTAGGAGGAGGAGAAACCCAGCACAAAATACGGGAAGAATGGACAAAGTGCATCAAACAAGGGGCTCTATAGACAAGCATGATGTTTATGTGCAAGGACAAGGTACGAGTAGTATGTCTACCTTTGGGCAGGGCACAAGGCTTGACTATATGCAAAACTCTCATTTCAAGGTCCTTGAGACGGAGGAGGATTGTGGAGATGGTGAGACTGTGTTCCATATTGGGGAGCTTCGTGAGCGCCTTAGAGAGGTCCCAGATATGGGCACAGGGGTCAAATTTTCGACGCTGTCTAAACACCCAGGAGAGTCTAGTAGTACTCAACGTAAGAAAGGTGTTTCTCTAAAGGCTCCCTTGAAGGTCAAAACACAGACCAAGGCCCCTCCACCTGTGAAAGTGGCTGTTACATCATCAAAGACAAATAACGTACGCAAAGGGGATGGTGCTGATAGGCCCTTTCTCTGTGACTTGACTAATAGACCATTGGAGGAGACTAGGCCCCAGTATGCGTTGAAGGTATTCCCACCAAATTCACTGCCTGCAGAGATGCCAGTTCATTTACAGGAGCAAGAAGGGCCCTATGTTAAACAGAAACCTCCGGATATTGCGACCAGCAGCTTGAATGCTAAGGTTATTACGGATCATATGGATGTTGTACAAGATATTGACAAAGCGGACACAGGTTGTAGCATGCGACCTTTTCCCCAGTGGGATCAATTGGAAGTGATCGAGAATACTCAGGGGGAGGCTCTACCCCATTCCTTATAAGGTAACAATATTAATGCAGATATTGTCTTGGAACTGCAGGGGGCATTGTCCCCTGCTTTTTACTTAAGTCTTAAAGTATGGATTCAAAAATATAAACCAGGTGTCTTATTCCTAATGGAACCACGAGTATAAAGCAATAAAGGAAGGAGAATACTTTGCAAGTTTTCTTTTACTGACTTTGTTGCAGTTGAAGAAAACGGGTTTGCAGGAGGGTTGTGGTGCTTTTGGAACTCTAATAAGGTACTTATGGAGGTACTCACTTATTCTGATCAATGTATACATATGGCCATCATGAAGGAAGGATGGGTGGACTGGGTTCTAATGTTAGTGTATGCTTCCCCTAATGAGCCCTCAAGGTACCGGTTGTGGAGGAGTCTGCAGGTGGCTGGAAGAGTGTTTGAATGTCCCTGGGCCCTCATTGGGGACTTCAACGAAGTGCTCTCACAACAAGATAAAAGGGGTGGTAGATGTTTTACTCAGAATAAGGGTCTTCAACATTTGGTTGATAGCAGTGCGTTATTTCAAATGTCATTTTCGTGCCCAAAGTTCACATGGACTAACAACAGGGCTGGATCAGGATGTATTTTGGAAAGAATAGACTACGTGTTTTGTAGCCAACGTTGGAATACAAGGTTTTCGCAGGCACTCTTACATCATCGCCCCGAAATGAGTTCGGATCATCACCCTCTTTTGTTACAGCTGAGGCCAAACCAACGCAACAACAGCAGAGCTCGACATTTCTCTTTTCAAGCATGCTGGTTGAAACATAGTTCGTTTAAGGACTTTCTACGGGATACTTGGTGTGATGCAGGACAAGATTTACATCAACTACTGTCCAACTGCCAGGACAGGTTGCCGTGGTGGAGTGAAAATGTATTTGGATGTATTGGCCGTAGGAAAAGCGGTGTTTGGCTAGAATAGGGGGAATTCAAGAAGCTATGTATTCTAGACCCTCCTCATATTTATTTCACCTTGAGAAGGAACTACAGCAGGAATTACACGATATATTGAATCAAGAAGAGATATTTTGGTTACAACGGTCGAGGGTTAACTGGATTGTTCACGGGGAGCGTAACACCCGTTATTTCCATACTACTGCGGTGCTGAAACGTAGGAAGAGTGTAATTAGCCGACTAAAGAATGAAAATCATGTTTGGATTGAGGATACTGAGGAACTAAAGAACATGGTGTCCGGGTTTTATCGACAATTGTATGCTGAGGATACTCAAATGCAACATGGACAGTATATGCTGAGGTATCCTATGCTAACTCAACTTGAACTCCAAGCACTTAATAGGGATGTTAGTGCAGCCGAAGTATATGACGTAGTTTGTCAAATGGGTGCCTACAAATGCCCAGGCCCGGATGGTTTTCCATCAATCTTTTTTCAGCAAAATTGGGATATTGTTGGGCAGGCTGTGACAAGATTTGTGCTGGAATGTTTTCGTACTCGCAGGTTCCCATCACATATGAATATCTCACTTATAACGTTGGTGCCAAAAATGGAAAAACCGGAGTATGTGTCTCAGTTTAGGCCTATATCCTTATCTAATGTTGTTGTTAAGATCATTTCGAAGATTATAGCAAACAGACTCAAGATGGTAATAGGTAAGTTGGTTGGCTCGAGTCAGTGCAGCTTCATCCCGGGGCGTCAGACATGTGATAATGTCATAGTTACTCAGGAGATTTTGCATACAATGCGTAAGAAGAAAGGGCAGCGAGAAATGATGGCAGTGAAATTGGATCTGGAGAAGGCTTATGATCGGGTTAAGTGGAATTTCCTTCAACATGTACTTCAGGAAATTGGTTTTAGTGAAGGTATGGTGGACTTGATAATGTACCTTGTCACATCGGTGCAGATGAGTGTGTTATGGGATGGATGTAGACTTGAACCATTTCAACCACAACGTGGACTGCGCGAAGGTGACTCCCTTGCGCCATATCTATTTGTTCTATGTATGGACTTTCTAAGCCAAAGCATAGATAGAGCGGTGGAGGCTAAGCAGTGGAAGCCAATGAGGGTATCTCGAAGTGGTCCTGCAGTGTCCCACTTGTTGTTTGCAGATGATGTCTTTTTATTTGGAGACGCAACTGAAGTTCAAGCTCAGACCATGACATCTATATTGCAAGACTTTTGTATGGTTACTGGCCAAAAGACAAGTGTTAGTAAGTCTCAAGTATACTTCTCTTCTAATGTAGAACAATCCCGCGCTCATTGTATTAGTCAACAATTTGGGATACCTGTCACTAGCGACTTGGGGAGATACTTAGGTATGCCTTTGCTGCATGGTCGAATTACGTCATCCACGTATAGTTATTTGATAGACAAGGTCCGGAAGAAGCTTGCATCGTGGACGGGAAGATTACTGTCAAAAGCAGCACGAAATATCCTTATTCAGTCAGTGACCTCGATTGTCTCTTTCTATGCTATGCAACAGTAGCGTTGCCAACTGCGACATTACAAGAACTTGAGAAGCTTAATCGCTCGTTTTTTTGGGGGGGACTGGATACAAGACGTAAGTTACATACAGTTGCATGGGATACGATCTGTCGGCCAAAATGCTGGGGAGGGACTGGTTTAAAGAAGTTGCGTCTGATGAACCGAGCCTTTCTTGCCAAACTGTTCTTGCGGCTGTTAGTAAATGAAGATGTATTGTGGGTTAAAGTCCTTAGAGCAAAATATGGGGACCCTCTTCGGCTTAACCCACCCAGAATGGCCAGCACACATACATGGAAAAGTATTATATCTACTATTCCTGTTATACTTGCTGGGATTGAGAATGAGGAAGAAACGGGTCAGAGACTACCGGATGAGGATACTCACTGGAGGTGGAAGTGTACTGCGAATGGAAAATTTTCTGTATCCTCGGCTTATGATGTCCAGCTAGGCAATGATGCGGCGGGCAACCGGACACTGTGGCGCAAAATTTGGCAACTTAAGGGTCCACAACGAGGTAATTTTATTCTGTGGCAGTCCAGATTAGGTAGAGTTCTGACTGGTGACAGACTATTCCGGTTGAGTTTGCAGCCTTCACCCTCGTGTGCTTTGTGTGGGCATTATAGGGATACCACTTTGTATGCTCTTAGAGATTGTGTTTGGGCAAGACGAATCTGGGATTGCCTAGTGCCAAGTACCTACGTAACTGAGTTCTTGAATAATAGTGGGGAGGTTTTGTTATGGATTGATAGAAATCTAAGTCCACAGCAGAGTAGCTACCAGGGGTGCGACATATGGCCATACATCTTCAGAGAAACTGTGTATAGCATTTGGACGTTGCGTAACAAGACCTTATTTGGGGAAGACTTTCATAGGCCACAACTGTATGTTATATTACAGGATATTTATGATAGAGTACGTAATATTCGGATTGCTTGGCAACTTAGATAATGATGTAAGGAGGTGTAGGAGATGGTGTATGTATTGCTAGAGTACTAGTTTAAGGTTGTACAGTCTGTAATGGCTTTATTCTATTTAATAAAATGATCCCTTCCATGGAAAAAAAAGGACGGAGTTGTTGTTGCAGATTAACTGGAGCCAGAATAATATGATTGTTGCTTTGCATTTTGTTCACCAAAAAAGACTAAGCAAATGATATTGAAAGAGGCAAGAATATAAGAAATTTGGTGGTGGTAGGAAAGTCATGGCTTGGTTTGTTAAAATTATAGATGTAAAACTTAAAAAATTAGAAGGAGGACTTTAATTACTGTTGGAAGAAACTAGAAAGGGAATTTAGAGGGGAAAAAAATAAAAGTAGGCAACTTGTAGCCGTTTGTGTAGAAACTGTGTAAAACCAATAACTTGACAATCGAAATCCCACGTTTCTCTTATTCACCTGTCAATTTATAGAACACAAATGTTATCTATCCAATTTATACAAATCGTATCTATCCTATTTATAAACCATGATAAGTATGGTAAGAATAGGTATCAATCAAATCTAATCAAATCAATCATAGATACGTGATAACTACAAGGAATCAATTAGATAACTACAAAGAATCAAACTGATAAGCCCGCAATCTTTATCAACAATTCTGGCCAATTTTGTCAATGCAGCTCAGCTCTTGACACGGCGAGCTCTGCAAGGTCAGTCCAGATGAGGTGTGGAGGGCAAGGTTGGCAAAGGGGTTGAGGATGAAGTCGGCAGAGGCAATGCGTTGGCCTCGTTTGTGGGCAAAGTGGCCGAGGTTAGATGAGTAGAATCGCTATCATCTTCAGGAATGGCAGATGGCTGTTGTACCAATATATCTGGCGCATGTACACTGGTTGGGTTGGGATTAATTGTGGAGCTTGACAGGTCGGCATATTGAAAGGTATGTTCGACAAAGGTAATATTGCAAGAGGTAAAGAAGGTGCGGGTTTCAAGATAAAAAACATTCCAACCTTTGGTGGCAGCCGGGTATCCCACAAAGATGCATCGACGACTGTGACTCTGGAACTTGTCCCCATGATGTTGGTTATTATGCACATAGCAGAGGCTCCCAAATACCTGGAGATTTTCGTAGGAAAAGGTGTTTTGCCATCCAAAAGAGGATTTGGGGTTCGGTTAATCAAATAGGTTGCAGTCAAGACACGTTCTCCCCAAAAAGAAGATAGGGGACTGGCCTAAAAACGCAAGGCCGAGCTATGTTTAGGATATGTCGATGTTTGCGCTCTACTCGGCCATTTTGCTGGGGTGTATTTTGAATGGAGGTTTGATGAACAATGCCTAGTTCCATGAAGAACGATCGTAAAGGGAGAAACTACGGAAGGTCTCAAGCTGTCAACTAAATTGAGTGCGAATCATGGCGACAAATTGGCGTACCACTGTAGGCACATGGTCCTTTGTTCTAAGCAAGTATACCCATACAACACGTGAATAATCATCCATAAAAGTCAGGAAATAAGGAAGCACCACAAGAAGCCGGTTCTCGATACGGTCCCCACAAGTCACAATGTACCAAATCAAAACAACAATCGGTATTTTTATTACTCAAAGTAAATGGCTATTGGTTTGTTTGGCCTGAAAACATACATCACACGTAACTTTCGACTGACTAATCAAAGGGGTTGTTTTATTATAGATCATATTTAACACACTTTCAGAAGGATGACCAAGGCGATTGTGCCATAGAACAGAATCCGAGGAAGCCAAGAGCGCATGCGTCCGACAAGACGGTGGTGAACGCAGCAGTACAGCCCATCGGCGTGCTCACCCGCTCCAATCCGAGTCTTGGTATTCCTGTCCTGTGTCACACAACAATCATTAATAAACACAGCCATGTAATCACCGTGGTGCATTAATTGGGACACAGACAATAGATTGCACGTTAAGTGCGGTACAAAAAGCATGTTATCGAGAACAAATGTGTCACTGAGATGAGCCGTCCCTTGCTTAAAAGATAGCGTGACTGTCCCATTAGGCAGCGGGACACTACACGGCTTGGTAGAAACACAGTTGCACAAAAGCTTTAAGTTGTCTGTCATGTGATGGGTCACAATGGAATCAACAATCCAGGAAGAATCAGAACACTTACCACTCAGCTGTTCAACCTTACGGGCATTGAGTGCCTTGAGCACTGCTGTGAGATCATCCGCCGACAGCTCGGCCAACGTTCTACTCCTAGCCTCGGCCAATACCACAGAAGGTTTGGTGGTAGTCATATGAGCAGACGCACATGTCTGCTTGGGCCGAGCAGAGCTTCAGGGTATCGAGCCTTTGGAACGAAGAGGTCCCTTGGGCCGATCACCCCACCAGTCTCGATACCCTATAATTTGGAAACAACCACTTACCTCATGTCCTCTACAATGGCAGTGGGAGCACACTGCATCAGCTTTCTGAGCTCGACATTCCCCCCTCGATCTCGTCTGTCTCCAGCTAGTTTGGCTGTTAGTGTCATGGCGAACCTAGCTGGTTCACGTTGCTCCTCCAAGGCCACTTTCCCTAGACTCTCTTCTTGCACCAACATATGGTAAGTGCGATTTAGTGTTGGAAGGGGGTCTTGGTTGAGAATAGATGATCGCACCATCCGGTAGGTGTCATCTAATCCCATCAGAAACTAATGCACTTGATCGGTCTCCTTTCGTTGTGCAAGCACTTTGCAGAGACTGCATGTGCACAGATCACACTTGCATATTGGGAGGTCATCATAGTCCTTGAGCTCATTCCACAACTTCTTCAGCATGCCATAGTAAACCATGACAGGATCATCACCCTAAATGCGATTCGCCAGAGCCTTCTTCAGTTGTTGAACACGAGGCGCGTTCATCACAGCGAAACGCTGCTTGATTTCATCCCACAATTCCTTAGCCACCTCGGCAATAGAAATTGTGGATCACAGACTTGGTTCAATGGTGTTCAGCACCCAAGCCATGATCATGGAGTTGACTGGCTCCCAGTTCGCTGTGTCTGGAGAGTCATCATCTTGTTTCTGTACAGATCCGTCCAGAAAGCCAAATTTCACCCGAGCAAGGAGCGATAATCTGACCACCCGAGCCCATTCCTCATAGTTTGTTCCCGTCAATTGTACTGGAGTGATAAGTTACCTAGGGTGATTACCAGAGTGTAGATCAAATAGTGACATGGTTTTCTTGGTGTGGGAGGTTCCGGTTGCCATGGTTTATATGGTCTAGAAAGTAGTGTAAGCGGGAAATGAAAGTTATGGCTCTGATACCATATAAAACCAATAACTTGGCAATCGAAATCCCACGTTTCTCTTACTCACCTTGTAAAATTATAGAGTACAAATGTTATGTATCCAATCTATACAAATCGTATCTATCCTATTTACAAACCATGATAAGTATAGTGTAGGCTCCGTAACACACTCGAGAGGGGGGTGAATAAAGTGTTGGGCAATTTTGCAGAATTTTCTTGTGTGGCTCAACGCAAATGGAATTCAAAATCAAAGCAAGAATGGGTGATGAGAAACATGAATGAATACAACGGATATAGAGTGGTTTAAATCGTAAATGATTCTACTCCATTACCACTTTGTTGCCAAAGTGGATTTTCAACAACTACTCTTCTTATTAAAGCTTATAAGAACAACCACATCAATACTTACACTAACACCTTAGTGTAAGCAACCACAACAACAACTCTTTGCACAAAATGCCTTTGTGCAACTACAACAATTACAGCTCTAAGCAAGAACAACTTCTTGCTACCTCACAACTTCAACAAAGTTCTCTCAAGAACTTTCTCACAGTGGGTTTAAAGAAGTAGTGGGGATCACACTTTCTCACTAGTCTAAACACAAGCAAGAGATCAAATATTTATAGTTCCTCTTGTGTTAGACTCACTATCTCTCGATATACAACAATAAAGAACAAAGAAAGGCTTAACAAGCTTTAAGCACTTTTATACATATGAGAGAAATATACAACAATGAAGAATGAAGCTTGATGATGGTGAAAGTATGTATTTGCATCATCTGAGCTTCATCCATTTATAGGAGATGTTTACCACGTTTTGGAAGCCTCCACCATGTCTTCAACTCCATCAAATTTCAAGATAATGTCCAAATAGTCTTTAGCCACCCTATGGAGTGATTTGATCCTCAATAGCCACCCTAGAATAACTTAGACATGGATATAATAGCCAAGGAAGCATGTGTGAGGTTAGAGTAAAGTCCATAAGAAATTTAAGCAAGATTGGAAAGAGAAAACGCCATGAATCTCCCTTGTATTTTGTTCCAACGTTCATAAAAATTTGAATTCTGGGGGAACATCGATCGATCGAAGTGCCTGGGGTGAGAGATCGATGTCCTCCAAAGAGTTTCCAGTTTTGAATATGCTTGACATTAATCGATCGAAGTCTCCCCTGGAGAGAATGATGTGGTATCGATCGATCGATGTCCCCTGGACTGAGAGATCGATGTTGGACAGAAACTTTCTAGCCTGATATCGATCGATCGAAGTCTTTTTTGGAGAGACTGAAGTGACATTGATCGATCGATGTCCCCTGGTTTGGGAGATCGATGTTGGACAGAAACTTTCTGGCCTGACATCGATCGATCGAAGTCTCTTTTGGAGAGTCTGATGTGAATCGATCGATCGATGTCCTCAGTCTGAGAGATTGAGTTGGACAGTAAAGATCCAATCTTAACCATTTTTGACATAGTGTATTTTTCTCATTTTGCATCAAATCTCAAGTGTAAATTTAACTCATTTGAAATATCCTCATATCATCAAAACATTTTACATCTTAACAATCTCCCTTTTTTGATGATTTCAAAACTATGATTCAAAAGATGTTTTTGCTTGAAAATTTACATTTGAGCTAGTTAACTAATTCAACTTGACATTTTACAACTCCTCTTAGTTTATGCTCCCTTATTACATAAATCATATGAACATATCAAAAACTCTCCCTCAACATATAACCTTCCCAAAATCAATGATTATGATAAAGATATCAAAATATTCTCCCTCAACCAAAACATGCATAAAATTTCATATTTTCAAATTTTCAACATGTGAGCTATCAACAAGCATACCAATATCAAATGCTATATACCAAGCAAGCAATGTCACATCAAGCAAGCAATGTCAATACCAAGAAACTCATGCTAATTAAGCATATCAAGCTCAAATGCTATATACCAATTTCTCTCCCTTTTTGAAAGCATTAAAAAATTTGCAAGAGCCAAGAAGATGAAGGATAAAGAAAAATATCATTAAAAGAATATAAAGTTTGAGATACACAATGATACTCAACTTCTAAATCATATTTATAGCTACGAGGGATATAGGGAAAAAAACTAGGAGCTCTAATCTTCGTCAGAAGAGAAGCATAGTCCGGATATGGCTGCCTTGAGTTTGGACTTGAGCTTTTGATACTTGGACTTTTGAATGTTTAGCTCTGCTTGTAGTGTTGTGACTTGAGTGTTGAGCTCTGTTTCAAGTGTCTTGACCCTCTTCTTCAGATTTTTGTTGTCCTTCTCAAGATCATCAATTCGAACTGCTTCCTTTGTGAGATATTCTCCCCATTGCTCTAGGTAACGATGTAGATCATTAATCTCCTCCTCCGCATTAAATGGCAACTCCGAATCACTACCTTCCTCTATTGGAGCTTTTCCCTTGTCCACTCGGGAGGTAGGACTTGGCTGTGTTTGTGGTTGTGTTTGGGGTTGAAATTGAGGTTCCGTGGGAGGCTTGGTGGGATCTGTTGGAGGGATTGGTTCTTCGGCTGGAATGTTTTCAGCTTCTTCTTCCTCTGGTTCATTTTGACCTCTTCTTTGGGCATCCTTTCAGGATTTCTGGATTTGTTGAATGTTGGCTTTTGTATAATAGTCTCTAGAGGCTATTTTTTCACCACACTCCTCATTTAACTCCACATTACTCTTTCCTAGCAATCTATAAATGAGATTGCTATAAGGTAACGCTTTTGATTTTTCGTTACCGCCTACACAATCTCTCCAAAATTTAGTTGCTCCCTCATGGCTATACGATATGCAATGTAAAAGTCTAAATTACTTGAGAGTTTGGCCGATTTACCATTGACACAAAAAGTGACAATGGCAAGCAAAACTCGATACACTAAAGGCATATCATTAGTGTTTCGGGTGGGGTGTAAGCCAAGGAAGGTCTTAACTTCATCCTTAGATACTTTATAATTGTAATTGTCCCACTTCCAAAGATCAAAATTGTCTAGACCCTCATCAGGAGCACCAAGAAGGTCATTTATGGTTTTTGAATCAAAAGAAACCAGTTGACCTTCTATAACAGAGTTTAACGAAAAGGGCATGCCATTTAGGTACTCTACCCATATATTGGCATAAAACAGTCAAGTATGCTGAGTGGACATATAACTCATATCTGATACCTCCCAAACAGGTCTCCATTTTTTATCATCAAACCAATTGATGATCGGCCTCAATTCCTCATTGCTCAAAATATCTCCAATTTTGAGAAATTTCAATGGAATGATGGACCTTTTATTGTCTTCCCATTCATTAAACAAGTTTTAAGATCTAAGGGAGATGTGGACAAATTTACCTGGACCCATTGGGTCATTTAAAGCATCCTTATATTCTCCAGACTTAAGCCATGGAAAGTTGTTGACCACAAGCTTCTTCCTCACCTCGGCCAACATAGCATCTTGAGGTTGCTCTACAGTTTTCTTTAGTCCTTTTGTTTTAGAACCAGCTAGGACTTGAGATTGTTGTGGTATATTTTCCTCTCCACAAGAGGTTCTTGCTCTTTTGGAGGTGTTTTTGATTTTGGGAGCCATTTGAAGTTTAGGGCTTGAAATTTGCAGGAAATAGTGATGAAATTGATGAAAGTGATGAAGAGAGTGATTGAATCGAAGAAAAATGGAATTTTGTGCAAGAAATTTGTAGTTTGAAGGTGGATTTTTGGAGAAACTATTTAACAGGGGTTAGGGTTCGATGTAAAAGAGGAGAAAGTGAGGATTGTTTCTGATTTTTGTAAGTATTTATACCTTCAAAACCCGATGACATTGATCGATCGATGTCTAAGACTTCGATCGATTGATGTGTTCCCCTTCGATCGATCGATGTCGGATTTGACATCAGCCTCTGAAATGTTGAGAAATATATGTTTGGATAAATTTCAAAGTCATGATTTTAAAGTGGTAAATACTTAAAAAGATCATACATGGTGTTATATGTGATTAAAAGTTGAAAAAGTTGAAAAAGTTGACATCGATCTCTCAGTTTATTGCACATCGATCGATCTATGTACATAGATCTCTCACATCGATCGATCCATGTAAGGCAGTGAAAGTTCAAGACCTTACAGTGAGACATCGATCTCTAAACCTGAGACACGTCGATCAATCGATATACATCGAACCCTCACTTCGATCGATCGATATAGGTCAGAAACAAATTCTGAACCTTACTGTGAGACATCGATCTCTAAAGCTGAGGCACTTCGATCGATCGATGTCTAGGGTTTTTAGAAATAATTTTCTAAAAAGTGTTAAAATGGTTGTTTTCATTTGTGTATGATTTATACATGTTCATTATGTGAATCTTATGTGTTTTTGATGATTTTAAATGTATTGTGAACTAATGTGCCTTGGAAGTTTCTACAACTTACCAAAAAGAGCAAAATTGGAATTTTGAGTTTTGTAGGAACATCACATGGTGAAAATATTTCAAGGATGTATTCTCATCCTATTTATCATGACAAAGGTGATATCATGATTATTTCTGACCATCAGTGTCATTTTTGGAGTTCTCTCTCACTAAGGGCATTTTGGCCATTTCACCCACAAGGGTATTTTTGGTATTTTCACTCAAGGAATCTCTTGAGCATATTATTATATTCATTCTGGAGCTGAGTTATTATTAATTTGAAGATAATATGGTGATTCTTTATTTTATTCTCTCACATGATGATATTATTGACTATAACTGGATATGTGACGATTAGAGATATCATATTCTATTTTTTCTTGAAGACCCTCTTATATATGTTATGAGAGCATATTTATCATCATTATTTAGAGATATCAAAGGTGTTACAGGTGTGGAAATGATCACAACACATAAGAAGAAATATTGGGAATTTTGGTGTTACACGTTGACATAATCTTGTCAACTATTATCTATTGATTTCTTCTTCAAAAAATCTGAGTTGCTATACATATTTGCAAGCCTCCAAACATGTATAAACAGGTGGAGTTGATGGTGTAATTATTTTATGAGTTGGTGACAAGTGGACCAACCAAAAAGGAGCTAGTTGGCAAAATGCCAACTTGGATATTTTGACTTGGTAGCCAACGACTACTTGCCTTCTTGGAGATTAGTTTTGAGTTTGAATTCTTCTACATTCACATGCCTATTCTTGTGCCTGAAGTTGAGGGTATTTTGGTGGTATTATCCTCTATTATTATCTTCAATTTACAAAGGATTATTAAGGATATTTTTAAATGAAAATTTGAAGTAGCCAACGGCTACTTGTTGTTGGAGCTGATTTTTATTTGAACTTGTCGAATGCCCAAATGCCTATTATCTTGCCAAAGAGTTGAGAAGATGATAGAGTTGTTATGGTCATATTATCTTCACATTCTCAATATAATTCCAAGTCATTTTTGGATCTAAAAATCGGCCAATGAGGTGTCTCCAAGGTGGACATATTATGTTGTCTTATTTTGCCAAGTGTATAAAGCCAACCAATGATTTGAAGACACTTGGACTTGATGATGAAGATAGTGACACATGTGCATTCTTATCTCCAAGGCTCACTTCACACTATAAATACGAGGCAATGATGAAGAAGATGAAACACACTTGAAGCTCACAAGCATTTGTTGAATTGTCTAGCTATCATCTTCTTCTTGTTGTTGTTCTTGTTCCATTCTTTGTATCAAAGGTGTTCTTGTTGTTTTTGTTGAGATACAAGCCTCTTGATCTTCATTTTTAATATTTATTAGCCATTTCTATAAGGCTACATCAATAGGTGGTAGAGGTATTGCAACTAAGTGTTGCTTAGAAGGTGATTATCCAAGTCTTGAGTAGGGTTGGTGTATAACCCAAGGATCAATCTTTGTTCTTGCTATAAGGTGATTCATTGCATAGTGAAATTTAAGAAAAGGTGTTCCTTGGGACTGGACTAGGTCACATTGACTGAACCAAGATAAATTCTCGGTGTTCTTGTCTTGTTTCTTCATTTCTGCATTCTACCCGTTTTTACTGTAGTTTTCACGCAATTTCTCACATTTTGAAAAAATAGCTAAACACTTTCAAAATTTGTGATTTTTGGTGGAGTTATACTTCAGACTGTTAACTTTCATTTACAACAAGAATCACTTGATTTGAGCAAGAGAAAGTTAGTCTTTCAGTCTTTGCAAGATAACCGCTCCATTCTGGCTGCAATCTGACAAGTTTTGAGAAAACTCGAATTCTGTATTAATCAAGAATTGTTTAAGGTCAGAACCTTTTGAAACATCAACTAAACATCCTAAGAAGTGTTTTGATATAAAGATCAACCTTTTTAGTTGAGTATTCAAAAAGAAACACGTTTTTCAAAATCAGTAACATTCTGTCCAATTCTGTCTAGATTAACCATTTGAATCTTTTTATTTGTTTGAAGGGTCAAAAAATCTTATTTTTGTCTGATTTTTGGATAGAGTCTTGTTAACATATTGAAGTTAAATTATGGAAAGTTTCATAATTTTTAGAGTTGTGTACGTTTATTTTTGAATTTTTTCAAAAACGGGTTCTGAATCTGAGGTGGTCTCAGATTCTGTTTTCAAAGAAGATTTTTACAAAGGGTAGTAGCGTAATTTTCGTTAACCACTATTCACCCCCCTCTAGTGGTGTTTATTGCAGGTCCATGGTTCAGCAATTGGTATCAGAGCAAGGTCTACACCACTCAAAGAAGCAAGATTTAACACCGTACGAACAACACAAGGTCAAGAAACAATAGTTCAAAATATCATGCTAGTCTCAGAACAAAGGTATTTATAATGGCAATAGTTTCTCACAAAGGTGAGTTGGAAGGTATGTCAACACAACGTCCTCCTCTTTTCGATGGTAATAATTATGTTCATTGGAAACTAAGGATGAGGCTATTCTTAATGACTATAGACATTGATTTATGGTCTATAGTTGAAGATGGGCCGTAAATTCCAATGAAAGTTGTACAAGTAAGTGGAGTCACGCAAGAGGTTGAGAAATATAAAAGTGAATGGTCATCGGAAGATAAAAAGAAAATGTCAATGAATGCTAAAGCTATGCAATTACTCTTGAATGGACTTACAACTTCTGAAGCAAGATATGTTTCAAATTGCACAAGCGCACACGACATGTGGAAAACACTTGTATTAAAGCATGAAGGAACAAGCGGTGTAAAAGAATAAAAAATAAACATGCTTATGACTGAATTAGAATCTTTCAAAATGTTGCCGAACGAATCCATAACATATATGGATTTGAGAATTACTAACATTTTCAATGCTCTTGAAGCTTTAGGCAAATCATTCACGAACAATGAAAAGGTTCAAAAGGTGTTGCGAAGCCTTCTTGCTGAATGGGATCCAAAGGTCACGGCAATTGAAGAGACGAAATCGATCACAAAAATGGACGAATCGATAGGGTCACTCAGAGTATACGAGGTAAAATTAAACCAATGAAAGTCTGAATCGTCTAAGTCATCCGATAAGTCAATAGCTTTCAAAACAACTGAAATACATGCTAGTAATGATGATAGTCATAGTGATAATGAGTTAGACGATGTCTTGATATTAATAGCTAGAAAACTTCGAAAGTTTTTCAAACGTCCAAATAGGAATAGACAACGTTCTTCTTCTTCTTCTCAACCTAAGAAAAATAACTCTAACAACAATAAATAGTATAATAAAGAGTTAAAGTGCTACGTGTGTGGTCAAAAAGGACACATTTCATATGATTGTCCAACAAAGAAAAGTAACAATAATAACAACAATAATAAACAAGCCAAGGACAAGGAGGCACAAAAAACAAAGGAGTCTAAGTCAAGGAAAGGCAAACGAGCAATGAAGGTGAGCACATGGAGCGACTCATCCGACTCAGAATCTGACACTAAGGAAGCTCAAGTCTGCTTCGTATCCAACGAGGTAAGCTCTTCTTCTGATAGTGATTCTGATAGTGACATGACATTTGATGAAATGTATGAAGAGTTTTTAAGAATGCATGCTCACTGTAAGAGGCTCTCTAAAGAAAAGAAGAAACTAATTGAAGAAAATGACAAGTTGAAGACGTCCAACTTGGAATTTTCCGATCAATTAGAATCTTTTAAACAAGAGTCTACTAATACTCTTGATTCTTTAGAGAATAAAATTGAATCACTTAGGAAAAATGAACAAAAGTTAAAAACAGAAAATAGTATGTTAAAGTCTAAGTTAGAAAGTTGTGAAAATGAGATAGTACAACTTAAGTCTTCTAAAACTTACTTTAGAAAAAAAATGTTAGAACAATTTAAATCTGGTGCAAATATCTTAGATACACTTATATCATCGCAAAAATATGGAAATGATAAAACTAGATTAGGATATAAAGAAGAAAATGGCAAAGTAGGTAAAAAGACTAAGTTTGTATCTTCAACTACTAAACAACCTTATAAAGCTATAAAAACAACTTTGCCTGCTAAATCTTCTTCTACTCCTTCTTCTATTTATTCTAAAGCAAAAATACAACCTGCACCCATAAAAGCACATACATATCAACGTACATCTAGGCAAAACTTTGCATCTAGACAACCTAGAAATTATGCCTATATATATACGAATACAAGTAGAAATAATAAAATGCATTCAACTTATTATAAACCTAAGTATAGACAACACTCATATAAGTCTTATAGAAATGCATATGAACATACATATAGAGCATCATATAAGAAACAAAGTCACATGCCTTATACACATTATAAAATTCGGCCATCCTATAATAATTATCAACCATGGCGCAACATGTATAACAACGCATCTTCACTTATGTGGAATGATCATGTATATGCTAATCTTTCTTATTTTCCAAATTATAACAATGCTAAAAATGTGCCTAGAAAGTATGTTCAAGTTTGGATACCTAAGGGATATCGAAACAAGAATGGTGCCCCTAACATTCAAGGACCCAAATAAAAGGTACCTAAAACTTTGTCTCCATTGTAGGAAAGTCGCAAGGAATGCAAGAAGGAGGCAAAGTCTAAGAATCTAAAAACTAAATGGTTTTTTGATAGTGGATGTTCAAGGTATATGACGGGGAACCCCAAACTATTCATCAAATTGGAACATATGAAGAATGGAGGAAATGCAACATTCGGTGACAACAATAAAGGACAAGTTGTTGGAAAAGAAACAATTAGGGACCCTAACACATTTCAAATACGAAATTTGTTGTTAGTAAGTAATCTTTCATATAATTTATTAAGTATTTCTCAACTTATAGATTGTGGATATAATGTTTCTTTTCTTCCCAATTCTTATGATATAATAAATGAAAAAGGAGAAATATTATTAAAAGGAAGTAGAGATTTTGATGACACACTTTATAGGTCAATGATTGGTTCATTGTTATACTTAACTGCATCAAGACCTGATATCATGTTTGGTGTGTGCATGTATGCTAGGTTTCAATCTTGTCCTAAGGTATCTTATTATAATGCAGTGAAAAAGATCTTTAGATATCTTAAACACACACCTCACTTAGGACTTTGGTATGTTAGAAATGCTAAGTTGGAATTACACGCATATAGTGATGCTGATTATGTTGGTTGCAAATTAGATGGAAAATCAACTAGCGGTACGTGTCAATTCATAGGAACCAACTTGATCTCTTGGTTTTCTAAAAAGCAAGCTAGTGTAGCTCTTTCTACCACTGAAGCCGAGTACATTGCCTTAAGTTTATGTACTGCCCAAATACTTTGGCTTAAACAACAACTTAGAGATTTTGGCATTAAAATGAAAAAGTTTCCAATTTTTTGCAATAGCACAAGTGCGATCAATCTTTCACGGAATCCGGTACTTCATTCTAAGGCCAAACACATTGAGGTACGATACCACTTCCTTCGAGTTCATATTCAAAATGAGGATATAGTTATAAACCATATAAGAACTGATCACCAAATCGCTGATATCTTTACCAAACTCCTTAATCAAACCACTTTTGAAACCTTACGAGCTAAGTTAGGTATGATGACTTACGGTACCATTGCGTAGTTCTATCTTTTGCATGATTTCCAAAATAACGGGGGAAATAGAATAAGAACATGGTTTTAGTTGGTCAGTAATAATTTGGTTGATTGAATAATATGCTAACATGCTAAGTTTCAATTGGTATAAGTTGAGCATAGGTTAAGGGGGAGAGTATAATTTGAGGGAGAGCATATGAATGCGAGCATATGAATACATGAGAGTTGAGAATTTAAAGATAATGTGAAAACAATAGGTAATTGGTTGGAAATAAGTTTCTAAAACAATTGGTACAAATTTGGTGAAAACAAGTGATGGATTTATGATAAGCAATTGGTTATAAGTTGTGACATTAAAATCATGTTAGGTTGTTTTGAAAATCATCCAAAAAGGGGAGAATGTTGAGAAATATGTTTGGATAACTTTCAAAGTCATGATTTTAAAGTGCTAAATACTTAAAAATATCATACATGGTGTTATATGTGATTAAAAGTTGAAAAACTTGAAATTTTTTGACATCGATCTCTCTGGTTATTGCACATCGATCGATCTATGTACATAGATCTCTCACATCGATCGATCCATGTAAGGAAGTGAAAGTTCAAGACCTTACGGTGAGACATCAACTCTAAACCTGAGACACATCGATCGATCGATAGACATCGAACCCTCACTTCAATCGATCGATGTAGGCCAGAAACAAATTTTGGACCTTACTGTGTGACATCGATCTCTGAAGCTGAGACACTTCGATCGATCGATGTCTAGGGTTTTTAGAAATAATTTTCTAAAAAGTGTTAAAATGGTTGTTTTCATTTTTATATGATTTATACATGTTTATTATGTGAATCTTATGTGTTTTTGATGATTTTAAATGTATTGTGAACTAACGTGCCTTGGAAGTTTCTACAACTTACCAAAAAGAGCAAAATTGGAATTTTGAGTTTTGTAGGAACATCACATGGTGAAAATATTTCAAGGATGTATTCTCATCCTATTCATCATGACAAAGGTGATATCATGATTATTTCTGACCATCGGGGTCATTTCTGGAATTCTCTCTCACTAGGGGCAATTTGGTCATTTCACCCACAAGGGTATTTTTGGTATTTTCACTCAAGGAATCTCTTGAGCATATTATTATCTTCATTCTGGAGCTGAGTTATTATTAATTTGAAGATAATATGGTGATTCTTTATTTTATTCTCTCACATGATGATATTATTGACTATAGCTGGATATGTGACGATTAGAGATGTCACATTCTATTTTTTCTTGAAGACCCTCTTATATATGTTATGAGAGCATATTTATCATCATTATTCAGAGATATCAAAGGTGTTATAAGTGTGGAAATGATCACGACACATAAGAAGAAATATTGAGAATTTTTGTGTTACACGTTTACATAATCTTGTCAACTATTATCTATTGATTTCTTCTTCAAAAAATCTGAGTTGCTATACATATTTGCAAGCCTCCAGACGTGTATAAACAGGTGGAGTTGATGGTGTAATTATTTTATCAGTTGGTGACAAGTGGACCAACCAAAAAGGAGTTAGTTGGCAAAAGTGTCAACATGGATATTTTGACTTGGTAGCCAACGACTACTTGCCTTCTTGGAGATTAGTTTTGAGTTTGAATTCTTCTACATTCACATGCCTATTCTTGTGCTTGAAGTTAAGGGTATTTTGGTGGTATTATCATCTCTTATTATCTTTAATTTGCAAAGGATTATTAAGGATATTTTTAAGCTAATTTTTATTTGAACTTGTCGAATGCCCAAATGCCTATTATCTTGCCAAAGAGTTGAGAAGATGATAGAGTTGTTATGGTCATATTATCTTCACATTTTCAATATAATTCCAAGTCATTTTTGGATCTAAAAATCGGCCAATGAGGTGTCTCCAAGGTGGACATATTATGTTGTCTTATTTTGCCAAGTGTATAAAGCCAACCAATGATTTGAAGACACTTGGACTTGATGATGAAGATAGTGACACATGTGCATTCTTATCTCCAAGGCTCACTTCACACTATAAATACGAGGCAATGGTGAAGAAGATGAAACACACTTGAAGCTCACAAGCATTTGTTGAATTATCTAGCTATCATCTTCTTCTTGTTGTTGTTCTTGTTCCATTTTTTGTAGCAAAGGTGTTCTTGCTGTTTTTGTTGAGATACAAGCCTCTTGAACTTCATTTGTAATATTTATTAGCCATTTCTATAAGGATACATCAATAAGTGGTAGAGGCATTGCAACTAAGTGTTGCTTAGAAGGTAATTATCCAAGTCTTGAGTAGGGTTGGTGTATAACCCAAGAATCAAGCTTGGTTCTTGTTGTAAGGTGATTCATTTCATAGTGAAATCCAAGGAAAGATGTTCCTTGGGACTGTAGTAGGTCACATTGATCGAACCAGGATAAATTCTTGATGTTCTTGACTTGTTTCTTCATTTCTGCATTCTGCCCGTTTTTACTGCAATTTTCACACAACTTCTCACATTTTACAAAAAATAGCTAAACACTTTCAAAATTTATGATTTTTGGTGGAGTTATACTTCAGACTGTTAGCTTTCATTTGCAATAAGAATCACTTGACTTGAGTAAGGAAAAGTTAGTCTTTCAGCCTTTGCAAGATAACTACTCTATTCTGGCTGTAATCTGACCAGTTTTGAGAAAACTTGAATTCGGTATTCATCAAGAATTGTTTAAGGTCAGAGCCTTTTGGAAACATCAACTACACATCCTAAGGAGTGTTTTGATATAAATATCAACCTTTTTGATTGAGTATTCAAAGAGAAACACGTTTTTCAAAATCAGCAACATTCTGTCCAATTCTGTCCATATTGACAATCTGAATCCTTTTATTTGTTTGAAGAGCCAAACAATCTTATTTTTGTCTGATTTTTGGATAAAGTCTCGTTAACATTTTAAAGTTAAATTCTGAAAAGTTTCTTAATTTTTGGAGTTGTGTACACTTATTTTTGAATTTTTCAAAAACAGGTTCTGAATCTGAGGTGGTCTCAGATTCTGTTTTCAAAGGGGATTTTTACAAAGAGTAGTAGTGTAATTTCTGCTAACCACTATTCACCCCTCTTCTAGTGGTGTTTATTGCAGGTACACGGTCCAACATGAAACAACTACATAGATCAATCGATGTAAGCTGTTTACTGCCTTTTTGGTAATTTTTACCCTATAAACATTGCTTATCATCCCTAATCTTGTTTTAATGGATTCGAATGTCTCAGTAGGAAGGGATTTGATAAAGATATCCGCTAGTTGGTCTTGTAGAGAAAAGGGGGTTTGAGTGATTTCAAAATAAGTGACTTAAATGCATGATATATACACAAACGTGCATGATATATACATGTAAGCATGATACATTGCTATTACTTGCCTTATTTAGCTTATATATAATGTTGCCGGACTAACGAGCCATGAAGCGTTAAAGCTTACATCATATGTCAAACATTTGTTGTGTTTATACTATTTTCAGGTGCCACCATTAATGAACTAAACTAGTTCATTAAGTGAAGTACTTAGTTTATTGAACTAAGTAGTTCATTAAAGGAAGCCACATTTGGAAAAGGCACAAAGGCAACAAGGCTAAGGAAGGAAAGTTTTCTCCTCCTCCCCTCTTAAATATACACACGCCATATACATATAAAATACATATATTTTCAGATTTTTTGAAAAAGGCACATACACATGTATTCCAACGTACTACTGACACGTTATATATTTTACGTACGTATGTTAACGTCACACCACTATACTTAACTCATATTTATGAGTATATTCATGTTTTATATCATATGATATAAGACATGATGATGACAAATCAAATACGACACGTTAAAAGGTTCAAAACCAAAAATTGTCGTATCGGGCGAATACCGAAACTTCGCCAACGTGTCACGTACTTGCCATAAATAAATGGCCAGCCCCTATACTTCAAAAATCATCATAAATTTCGTGGCCTACATGATATTTTCAGCCAAAAATACTTTCCATATTGACACACACAAATCACCTCACATTAAGGCCAAAATGTGAAGATTCCAATTTTTATTTTGACACATGATAAATGGCGCCACTTTAGACCAGCCAAGTGCTGAGATTTAAAGTATATTATATATATACATATATATATATACATATATATATATACATATATATATATATATACATATATATATACATATATATATATATATATATTATGTGTAACATAATATATATAACATGTGCAAAAGTTGGAATTTAATTAGAGAAAAATCGGGTAATCGATAAATATCGAAAATTCGGTTTTCTACGCACACAACACATGGAACGTTTTTGGTATATCATATGACACGTATCTAGACACTTTTTATATATGTTATACATATTAAAGTGTTCTAGAAAATTAAATTAAGGGCTGAATTGGAATATAACATGTGTGTATTATTAAATGTGTACTATTTTACAAAGTTAGCAAAAATAAATTTCAGCACATGCACATACACTATGCAACGTCCCTACAGCTGAGATGGAGCTTATTTGGAGCCTTGTTGGCATATTGATTGGTCAAGAATCAATCATACAATGTTGGTGAATTAAAGAAAGAAGCTACAAATGGTAAGATTTCAAACTTTGTCTCACTTATACCACATGCTGAAATTTTCAGCATGTGTAAGCTTGGCTGGCCGATTTTTGCATGTTAATGTGACTTATTTTATCATCTTAAATTATGTGATTGATTGGAAGAAGAAATGGAAGCATTTGAAATATTTTTCAAAGCCATAAATAGTGATATATTCAATATCACAAATGCTGAAATTTTTCAGCATGTGTAGTATGTACAATGGCCGAAAATGAGGCCAAGTGGGAGTTCAAATTTCATTCCAAATTGATAAAGATAATTGCTATCAATTTATGATTTATTTTAAAAAGAAAAATCAAAGAGAAATGGTAATATTTTGAACTTTATCTCCATGAATCATATGCTGAAAATTCAGCATGGTATATGTTCATAATGGCCGATTTTTTGCTTGGTTGGGAAGGAATTTTGTCTTGCAACATTTATGTGATAATCTTGAGCTTTATGGAAATTATTTTGTGATTGATATTGACATATGTTTAAGTGATATATTCAGATTTTTCCAAGTCATCAATGATGACAACATCCAACCAATCATGAAGTGCCAAGTAAGCAAAGCTTAAATGATCATCCAATAAGAAGATGCCAAGTAAGCAAGACCATGTCACAATGATGTCTTACATTCTCCCAAGGACTTAGAAGATAATTTTCAAGAGGGGGAGGCACCAAGGGTGGACGGCCATGCAAGGTTAAAAGGAAAGAAGTTGAGCAAAAACAAGACAAGCACAAGCATTGCAAAATCAAAGTGAAAAACGCCTAGCTCTTCTTCTTCTATATTCTCCTTCTTTCTTTCTTCTTGAAAGCCTATTGTATTCATATTTTTCAATCTTGAATAGGCTTGATATAGACCACCACATATTCCATATCTTTGTAAAAGATTGATCAAGGTGTGATCAATCTTCATTCTTGCGAGGTGGTGGTGTTCGTGCGTATTGTATTCAACGTACAAGGTTTGTAAAGGGTTGGAGTTGGTGTGTTACTCCATCAACCCCGTGGTAAGGTGTATTGCGTGTGTGTGATTAGTGTGAACCAAGGAAGGTGTTCCTTGAAGACTGGAGTAGGTTGTTTATAACTGAACCAGTATAAAATTCTTGGTGCCATTTACTTTCAGCATTTACTTTCTGTTACTGCACAATTTACTCTTTCTGTTGGCGTTCGTAAAAATAGTAAACGAATTTAAAAAATCACAAATATTTCCAGAAACATAGCCACACGTTCTAGGGTTAATTTGGCACAAGTTTCAACCCTTTTGGATAAGTATAAATCGATCAAACATCAAAAGTTCTGAGACTAGTGCAGTCTGATTTTCAGACTTGCAAAGGTTGAGACTTTGATTGTAATTGACCTACTTCCCAAAAGCATTTTGCAAAACTGTTTCAACCCGCTTAAATATAGTATATAAGGAGTTAGTAGTTAAATTTTTAGAGCATTTGGACATACACACAAATAGGAATAAAATTTTCAAGACCGTCTACCGTTTTTGGCAGATTCGCGCAATCTGATCACCAATGGTTTTTGAAGGGGTTAAAGGTTGAATTTTAATTTGAAATTTTTAGGAGACCCTCATAACATCTGAGGCTAAGTTCTCTCAAAATTTCAGAATTTTTGGAGACCTATAACCTGATTTTAAAAACGTTTTAAAACTGGTCCTGAAAACAGAATCTGTTTTCAGAAGTTGAGTTGTTTAGGTTTAAACAAATTTTAAAAACCACACTTTCCGCACCACCTATTCAACCCCCCCTTCTAGTGGTGCCTTGCAGATCCTACAAGTGGTATCAGAGCGCAGGAACACTCACTTCAAGGAATCCAACGATTCAGTGAGATGGCAACCACAAAAAATCAAAACCAAGCAAGAAGGTATGTCGAGCCAAAGGCCTCCACTTTTTGACGGTGAGTCGTTTATTCAGTGGAAACTTAGAATGAAGCTTTTTCTTATGGCTATAGATATAGATCTTTGGTCGATAATAGAATATGGCCCTTATGTCCCATCTAAGTTATCTACCATAGCCGGAGTCACATTAGAAGTCGTTAAATCTAGACAAGAATATACGAGTGATGATAAAACGAAACTTAGTATGAATGCTAAGGCTATGCAATTGCTCCTAAACGGATTAAGTAAAAGTGAGTCTAGTTATGTGTCAAACTGTTCAAGTGCACAAGAAATGTGGAGGATACTAAAAATGAAACACGAAGGCACGAGTCAAGTAAAAGAGTCAAAAATAAACATGCTTATGTCCACACTTGAGTCGTTTAAATTATTGCCTAATGAGTCTATTGTTGATATGGATCTTCGTTTGACTAACATCTACAACTCTCTTAAGTCTCTTGGTAAAGCTTTTACCACGCAGAAAAAGGTACAGAAAGTCCTACGAAGTCTTCCATCCGAATGGGACCCTAAAGTGACAGCAATAGAAGAAAGCAAGGAAACTAAGTCAATAAAGATGGAAGAATTAATCGGATCACTTAAAGTTTATGAGAATAAACTCACCATACGGAAATCGGAATCATCTAAACAAGGTAAAGCTATTGCTTTTAAATCAAATGAACACGTCTCCCCTCCCTCCGATCACGTAGATGATAGTGATTCTGAATCGGATAACGATGACCTAATTCTATTGGCTAAAGGCTTAAGAAAATTTATGAGAAGGTCGTTTAGAAACAAAAATAAGGGTACTACAACCAAGAGAAATAAGAACAAGTCAAATGATAAAGACGTTAAATGTTATGAATGTGGCAAACTCGGACACTTATCATATGACTGCCCCAATAAAGAAAAGCAAACAAATAAATACCCTGACAAGGAGCGAAACAAAAATAGACTCGTCTCAGAACCCAAACAAAGGAAACGTGCTCTAAAGGACTCCACCTGGAGTGATTCATCGGATTCTGAAACTGAGACCGAAGAGGAGACTGCACAAGTATGCTTTGCATCCAAAGCATCTAATGAGGTATCATCTGATTCTGACTCTGACTCTGAACCTTCTTATGATGATCTTTTTAGTCAGTATTTAGAATTGCATAAATTCACTAAGACTCTCGCTAAGGAAAAGAAGCGATTAATTGAAGACAAGAAACTGTTAGAATCTTCTAACGAGAATCTTGTCGCTCAATTAAGCGATTCAATGAAAGAGTCATCGTGTGTCATCACTACATTAAAGACAGAGATTTCATCATTGACCACTCAAAATAATGAAATGAAATCCGAGATTCAAGTTTGAAATCAAGGAATACCGATTTAGAGAAAATGATGAAACAGTTTGATACGGGGTCCAACATGCTGCATCGCATTATATTATCACAAAAGCATGACAACGACAAAATGGGTTTGGGATACGTTGATACAAATGAAGTATCAACCAAACCAACTAAGCTTGTGGTGTCTAAGAAAGTAGACACCCCTAAGCCTCAAGTGGCGTCTAAGATGTCACAAAAGCCGTCCCTTTCCTCATCACGCCCCACTTCTTCTTCATGTCATGTGAAATATAACTTTGTACCATATAGATATGAAAAGAAAAGAATAATGCATACACGAAATTCATATCATCCACGCACTACGCATACACACACAAGGACATATCAAAAACGTCCTTCATTCAATGAGTATAAAGGAGTCCTTGGGCAAAGGCCCAAAGTGTATGCACCACATGTCTACTATATCGCACCTTCATCTACATTCTTGCCATTTGATAGACCGAGAAGGATCACCCAAGTATGGGTACCGAAAGGTACTTTTACCAAGAGGTGATTAACTAACTCGAAAGGACCCAAAGTTAAAAGGGTACCTAAATCATCTTTGCACATTACAGGGAGCCCACACATCGAAAGATACAACTATTAAGTAGTTCCTTGACAGTGGATGCTCGAGACACATGACGGGTGACCCGAGCCTGTTCACCAAACTAAAGAAGGTCACAAAAGGCAGATCCGTGACCTTTGGAGACAACAACGAAGGCAAGATCATCGGAAAAGGTACGACTGGAAATCCAAGCACTCTCCAAATCTCCAACGTATTTTTGGTAAGCAACTTATCCTACAATCTTCTTAGCATTTTTCAATTTGTTGACAACAGTTTTAATGTGTGCTTTACTCACCCTTATTGCAATATAATAAATAAAAATGGAGAAACCGTTTTAAAAGGAAAACAAGAAGGTAATATTTTTACGCTTTCTATGGATGATGTGGTAGACGCTAAAGTTAAGTGCTTTATGTCAAATGAACCCAATGTGAATTTATGGCATAGACGTTTAGGACACATTGGAATTTTCACACTAGAAAAACTTCAACGAAAGAACCTAGCATGAGGATTGCCTACGCTTGATTTAGACAACTTTCAGTTGTGTGAATCTTGCATAAAAGGAAAACAAACACGTGAGTCACTTAAGCCTAAAAATGAAATAAGCACGACTAGAGTCTTAGAACTATTGCATATTGATTTGTTTGGTCCTAGTCGCACTACAAGCCTTGGTGGGCGCCACTATGCATGCGTGATTGTTGATGATTTTTCTCGTTATACTTGGACTCTATTTCTTGCACATAAGGATGATAGCGCCATTGAGATTGCAAAATTAAATAGACAACTTGAAAATCAATACGGTGTAAGTGTGAAAAAGATAAGAAGTGATAGAGGCGGTGAGTTTAAAAACAAAGAGATGATTTCATTTTGCGAAGAAAAAGGAATCAAGCATGAGTTCTCGCCACCTAGAACTCCACAATTAAATGGAGTGGTAGAAAGAAAGAATCGTATATTACAAGAAATCGCTCGGACTATGTTTTGCGAAAATAAATTGCCTAGATTTCTGTGGGCGGAAGCCGTAAATTGTGCATGCTATATTGTAAATTGCCTATCTATAAGAAAGAAAATAAACAAGACGCCTTATGAGATTTTGAATGATCGCATGCCTAAGATTGACTATTTTCGTGTGTTTGGATGCAAATGTTTTGTTTTAAATACGAAAAATAATTTAGACAAATTTGAATCCAAATCAATTGAGTGTATTTTTGTTGGATATTCTATAAATTCAAAGGCATATAGGTGTTATGATCCTCTCACTAGACAAATCATGGAATCTATTCATGTGAAATTTAATGAATTTGATGAGATTGATAAAGATAAGGAATATGACGATGACTTTGAATTGAAACCCGTGTTGAATGAAGATGATGGTTCTTTTGATATGCATGATATGAATGACACACTAGAAATGCATGATCACATAGAAATGCATGATAACATAGAAAATAATCAACCAAGATAGCATAGAGATCACCCACATGATCTCATCATAGGCGACCTCACTCATGGTGTGCGACAACGTAGAAGAATTACTTCGGACGAAATAAATGAATTTCATGCTATGATTTCTGAAATTGAGCCCAAAATGTGCATGATGCTTTGAGTGATTCTTCTTGGATTGATGCCATGCATGATGAACTTAATCAATTTGTTAGAAACGATGTATGGGATTTAGTGGCACGACCACAAGATAAGACTATAATAGGCACAAAGTGGGTGTTTAGGAATAAAATGAATGAAGAAGGAAAGGTCGTTAGAAATAAAGCGAGACTTGTAGCACAAGGCTATAATCAAGAAGAAGGAATTGACTGCGATGAAACATTTGCACCCGTAGCACGTTTAGAAGCCATACGACTATTATTTGCTATTGCTTGCATGAAAGATTTCAGATTATATCAAATGGACGTAAAAAGTGCATTCCTAAACGGATTTATACAAGAAGAAGTATACGTGAAGAAACCACCCGGTTTTGAAGATTTGAAACATCCCGATCACGTGTACAAACTAAAGAATGCACTATACGGCCTAAAGCAAGCACCGAGAGCATGGTATGATCGTTTTGCTACTTTCCTTTTAGAAAATGATTTTAAACGAGGTACTATAGATAGTACACTATTTTTGAAACAAGATAAATCGGATTTACTTATTATCCAAATCTACGTTGATGACATTATTTTCGGTTCTACCTCACATAGACTTGTTGAAGATTTTGAAAATTGCATGAAATCCGAATTTGAAATGTCTATGGTTGGTGAACTTAATTATTTTCTTGGCTTGCAGATTAAGCAAACGAGTAAAGGGATTCACATAAGTCAAGCAAAATATGTCAATGACATGATTAAAAAGTTTAACTTTGAAAATTTGAAACCATCCCCCACCCCTATGAGTGTCACTACTAAATTGGACAAAGACGAACATGGTAAAGACGTTGATAATGGCTTATATCGATCTATGATAGGTTCTTTGCTATATTTAACTGCTAGTAGGCCTGATATCATGTTTAGTGTATGCATGTGTGCACGATTTCAGAGTCAACCTAAGGTGTCTCACTATAATGCGGTAAAAAGAATATTCCGTTATATTAAGCACACGCCCACCTTAGGAATTTGGTACGATAAGGATTCCACATTTAACCTACATGCTTATACTGATGCAGATTATGGTGGCTGCAAAATAGATAGAAAGAGCACGAGTGGGACTTGCCAATTTATAGGAAACTCACTCATTTCACGGTTTTCCAAAAAGCAAGCAAGTGTTGCTTTGTCCACTACTGAGGCTGAGTACATGGCACTTAGCCTTTGTTGCACACAGTTGTTGTGGATAAAACAACAACTCTCGGACTTTGGAATTACCGTAAATAGAATTCCTATATATTGTGATAGTATGAGTGCCATTAATTTGTCTAAGAACCCCGTGTTACACTCTAAGGCTAAGCATATAGAAGTACGTTATCACTTTCTTCGTGATCACGTAAACAATGGTGATATCGCCATAGAGTACGTACGCACAGAAGCACAAGTAGCGGATATCTTTACAAAAGCCTTAAATCAAGCCACGTTTGAATCTCTTCGCTCCAAATTAGGCATGATTCCCGTTGATATGATTTGATTTGACGTGATTTGATTTTCTTTCCTTATTGATAGGAATCTTTTGATTTACTTTCCAAAATAAAGGGGGAGAGAAAGCATGATTTAAGGGGGAGAGAGACAAAATCGATACTGATTGCACAAATCAAGGGGGAGCCGGATTTGAAATTTGAAATTCAAATTTCAAATTTGTGCATGTTTGAAGGGGGAGCGATGACATTTAAATCATGTGCATAAGTTATTTTGAAAATCATCCAAAGGGGGAGATTGTAGAGAAAAGAGGGTTTGAGTGATTTCAAAATAAGTGACTTAAATGCATGATATATACACAAACGTGCATGATATATACATGTAAGCATGATACATTGCTATTTGTAAGTCTAATCTTAGTTTCTCACATTCTTTCTTAATTTTCACGTTTTAAGAGATACAATTTTGTGCATGGTGTGATGTCATGATCTTGAAACATCAAAATATTCTTATCATGCAAGCTCTCGTTTTCTAGTATGCATTTTTTAAATTCTTTCTTCAAGTGTTTATATTTTAAATTTAGCTTTTCAAAATCATCTTGCAAATCTCCTATTTCCTCTTGTAAATTAGAAGAATTAGAGTTTACCTCAAGGTCATCCTCGATTGCCATGAGACAAGTATGTTGTGCTTTTGGATTCTCAACTATTGCAACGAGTCCAACATCCTTGTCTTCACTTTCTTCTCCTTCCGATTCAGAGAGAAGATCATCCCACATGGTTACCTCCACATTAAGTGCTTTCTTATTTTGAGGAAAGACCTTCTTCTCTTGCTTTTGCGGCTCCTTGACGTGGCAATCAGCAATGAAGTGACTGGGTCAACCACACCTATAGCAATTTTCACTTGCTTCTTTGTCCTTGGATGGTCTCTTGAAAAACTTCCTTGCTTGGGCCTTGTTTCTTGTGGCCAGTCTTCTAAATTTTCTTCCTAGAAGAGAAACGTCCTCATTTGATTCATTGGATTCTACCACAAATCCTTTGTGTGATGTTTGTGTGAGCTTGATAGGGTTCATCCTATTTTGTTCATCAATAAGAATTTCATGAGTAAGAAGATTACCAGATAGCTCATCAAGGGTAAGAGTCTTTAGATTTTTTTATTTTTCGGTGATGGCGGTGACTTTAGATGTTCATTCTCTTGGCAATGAGTTGAGGAGTTTTGAGACAAGGTCTTCATTTGAGATTTTCTTATCCACCATGGAAAGTTGATTCACTATTCGAGTGAATCGGTCAATAGTTTCCTCAATCTTCTTCATATCAAACATTTCATACTCCTTCATGAGCATAAGACTTTTGGCCATTCTTACTTACTCAGTCCCTTCATGTATCATTTCTAGCCTTTTCCATGCTTCATGAGCTGTTTCAAGACTTGAAGTCTTATTAGCTCAGTGGTGGTAAGAGCACTTGAAAGAATATCGAATGCTTTGCCATTGATGGCGAAGTTTATCTTCTCTTCGTCAGTGTAGTCATCCTCATCTTTGAACATTGATTCTCCTTTTGAGTTGGTAATCATAGGAACTTCGATTCCTTTGACAAAGGCTCTCCATATATCAAATCCACAGCCTTTCAAATGATTGATCATTCGAAATTTCCACAAAGAATAATTTTGGGCATCAAACATACGTGCTTTAGTGTTTGATCCTGAGAATGGTGCAGTTGACTTGGAAGTTGAGGTGTAGGATGAAGAGGTTATCATTGCCATGATCTTTAACCTTGCTACTTGCAAAGATTGGCCAAGCAATCAAGGTTAAGCTCTTATACCAATTGTAAAGTCCGTAACACACTCTAGAGGGGGTGAATAGAGTGCTGAGCAATTTTGCAAAATTTTCTTACGTGGCTCAGTACAAATGGAAATTCAAATTCAAAGCAAGAATGGGCGATGAGAAACAATGAGTGAGTACACCGGATGTAGAGTAGTTCGAATCGTAAATGATTTTGCTCTACTGCCAATTTGTTGCCAAAATGGATTTTCAACAACTACTCTTCTTAGCTAATAAGAACAACCACATCAATACTTACACTAACACTTTAGTGTAAGCAACCACAACAACAACTCCTTGCACAGAATGCCTTTGTGCAACTACAACAATTACAGCTCTAAGCAAGAACAACTTCTTGCTACCTCACAACTTCAACAAAGTTCTCTCAAGAACTTTCTCACAGTGGGTTTAAAGAAGTAGTGGGGATCACACTTTCTCACTAGTCTAAACACAAGCAGAGACCAAATATTTATGGTTCCTCTTGTGTTAGACTCACTATCTCTTGATATACAACAATGAAGAACAAAGAAAGGCTTAACAAGCTTTAAGCACTTTTACACATATGAGAGAAATATATAACAATGAATAATGAAGCTTGATGATGGTGAAAGTGTGTACTTGCATCATCTGAGCTTCATCCAATTATAGGAGATGTTCACCACGTTTTGGAAGCCTCCAACATGTCTTCAACTCCATCAAATATCAAGATAATGTCCAAATAGTCTTTAGCCACCCTATGGAGTGATTTGATCCTTAATAGCCACCCTAAAATAACTTAGACTTGGATATAATAGTCAAGGAAGCATGTGTGAGGTTAGAGTAAAGTCCACAAGAAATTTAAGCAAGATTGGAATAAGAAAACACCATGAATCTCCCTTGGATTTTGTTCCAACGTTCATAAAAATTTGAATTCTGGGGGGACATCGATCGATCGAAGTGTCTGGGGTGAGAGATTGATGTCCTCTAGAGAGTTTCCAGTTTTGAATCTGCTTGACATCGATCGATCGAAGTCTCCTGTAGAGAGACTAATGTGACATTGATTAATCAATGCCCCCTAGACTGAGAGATCGATGATGGATAGAAACTTTCTGGCCTGACATCGATCGATCGAAGTCTCTCTTGGAGAGACTAAAGTGACATAGAACGATCGATGTCTCCTGGTTTGGGAGATCGATGTTGGACAGAAACTTTTTGTCCTGACATCGATCGATCGAGTGACATCGATCGATTGATGTCTTCAGTCTGAGAGATCGATGTTGGACAGTAAAGATTCAATCTTAACCATTTTTGACATAGTGTATTTTTCTCATTTTGCATCAAATCTCAAGTGTAAATTTAACTCATTTGAAACATCTTCATATCATCAAAACATTTTATATCTTAACATATGGTAAGAATAGATATCAATCAAATCTAATCAAATCAATCACAGATACATGATAACTACAATGAATCAATTAGATAACCACAAAAAGTCAAACTGATAAGCCCGCAATCTTTATCCGCAATTCTGGTCAATTTCGTCAATGCAGCTCAGCTCTTGACACGTCCAAGGTCTGCAAGGTCAGTCCGGATCAGTTCAGCATCTGAGCTCTACGAGGTAGGTAGCTCAGCACAGCCAAGCTCACAAGGTCAGCTCGGATCTTAACAAACTGATATTTAGAAGAAAAAAATAAAGTTGGTTAAAGGCTTTTTTATATAAAGAAAAACTTTAATTGCAAAATACTAAATATTATGTGTAAAATAGTTATAATAGTATGTATGTAAGTATAGTACACATATTATTATATATTAAAATAACTTTAAACTAGAAAAATAGCTATACAAATAAATGGATTGAGGGGAGGGGAGGGAAGAAATGAAAGGCTTGAGTTTAAGTTTAATAAAACAATTTCATTTATAAATAAATCGCCTACTATAATTTATGTAAATATAGAAATAGCATACTATATAATACATAAATGAATCAAATCCTACATAGTTCTTGGAAGAAAAAAGAATACTTACTTTAATTACTTGTGGTGGATCGGTGGTTGCTGAATCCAAAGAAATTGGACATGACAGTGTTGCATTTGTGCTTCCACTACCATCTGCTTCCTATATGTCCAATAGATCCTCGTATTCATCCTGCGAACTTTCTTAGTCTCTTGTTTATGCCTTTACCCAATCGTTCAAGCATGTTTGAAATTATAAGTTTATTAGATGCATTGCAGTACGACGTTCTTCAAGTATGTAACCTCCTACACGAAATGTTTGTTCTATGACAATTTTATAAGCAAGAGCCACTAGAATTTCTTTTGCAATACAAGATAAAGCCGAAAATTTTCGTTTTCTAAGTTTCCACCAACCAAGATGTCAAAGTGGTAGTCGAATTCATCTGATTCTGTCTGTTGATTCACAATCTCAAAAAGTAGTGTGCTGATAAGCTTAGACGACTACTACTAGAACTGCCACCACCACTACTTTCAGTAACACATTTGTTTTTAACAACACCAAATTTGTTTGACATTCGGAATACAATAAATTGAACAAAATTTTGACCTTATTCAAAACCGTCTTACAACCGTGTTTGCATCTACTAAGTGTGCATACTAATTGTGTGACCATGATTTTAAGTCATCGGTGTTATATCATGGGTCTAGTAAGGAGGCAATGAGATGAATTTCGGGTATGTGAACAAGATATTTGCATCATCTTTTTTAATAGCATCTAAACTTTTACTTAAAGTAATTCCAGTTTCAAACATTTGAAAAATTACCATTACACTACAACAAATATGAACAACCAGGTATGAAGTGGGTTCATATGCATATGATAATATTTTTGTGAATACACTAAAACACTTTAATAATTACAAAATTCCAAGTTGTTCCAATAGCGAAGAAATAGACCCATTTAGGGATATTTTTTATTAACAAAATTACACAATACATCTTTATAATCCATTGTTTGATTTAGTAATTGAGAAGTAGAGTTCCAACGGTGTTGAACGTCATGTCAGAACTTAATTTCTAGCTTTGTCACCTTTACGTTCAAAACGTTAAACCTTTCATTCATAATCTTTTGCTAGTTGATATTTGTTTCACGGTTTATCTAATAGGATTAATGCTTATATCAATACATTTTAAAGCATCTTGTACGCATCAATTTATAACATTACACATACATTTAATACGAAAAAATGACCATCACAAACCGCTTGACACTTTATTTTTCAATCCTCAATGCTTGCATCATTACTAGAGGCTTTATCAAGTGATATGCTAATTTTTTTTTTTTTTTGCAGAGCATATTCTTCTAACATTCCTAATATCATTTGAGTTATATTAGTGGCATTATATGCTTCATACAACATCCTATATGATTTGCCTGTTTTTCTGTATATTCCACTCTCTATCGATCCAATGAGAAGTTATTCACATGCACCTATGAGTTTGAAAATGGTTGGACAAGATATCACAACATATAGAAACTTTTTGACTTGCTATTTCAAAAAAATAAATTGTATAACAAACTTTATCTTTTTTTAAAAAAAAAATTAGCAATATCTCTAGTGTGTGTAGTACCCCATACTTATCTCACCACAAAAAAAAAAGCCTATAGCGACAGCCAAAAAACGTCGCTATTTCGTCGCTATAGGCATATTGCGACGAAATAGCGACGAAAAATGAAGGTCGTTATACGGCTTGTCGCAAAGCAAATTTCGTCGGCACTGCGTCGCTATATTGTGACGAAAACAATTTTGTCGGTGTATCGTCGCCAAACTGCGACGAGAAACTGTCAGGTCTGCGACCTGTTTTCTGCTGTCGCTGTTTCGTCGGTAAAATATTTTCGTCGCTATTTTTTATTTTTTTATTTTTTTATTAAGGTTCTGCGACAAAGACACTCGTCGCAAAAATTTCGTCGGTATAAGTATTGCCGTCGCTATTTATTATTTTTTTATTTTTTGTTTCCGTTTTATTTCGTCGCAAAATGTCGTCGCTATATGTCTTTTCGTCGCTAATTTTAAATTTTTGTTTTTTTATTACCGATCTGCGACAGTACAATTTCGTCGCCGGTTCGTCGGTATTTGTTATTTTTAAAAATATTAAATTTACTAATAATTATTTTAAAATACATTATTTAATATTAATTTTAAATTTTTTTTGATTTATTAATAATATTAATACATTATTAATTAAAAAGTTTTTATTGTTATTTAATTTCTATAATATATTTTATTTTGTATATTAAATCATTTGTACGAATATTATACAGTAATACGGTATTTGCGCATTCAAGTTCGTATAATTAAACAACACAAACGAAATAGAATCCGTAAAATTGTCAGATAGAATATAAAAGTACAAAGAAAATGTCAATACAACAAATGAAATAGACTGTACAAACAATGAAAAATAAAAAACTATGCAGAGGAAGATGGAGGGGGATCATGCGGAGAAGAGTGACCATCAGGAGGGCGAGGCTGAGGCTGAGGCTGCGAGGAGCAGGAAATGAAAGTCATGACTACCTGCGACAGGTGCGAGATTTGCTGGTTCGTTGCCTCCTGCACCTGCATCGTCTGCCGATGCGCATGCTCAAACGCCTGTTGAAGCGCCTGCTGGCAGCGCCTGCTGCTGCGAGTGCAGTGCCTGTACACTCTCCTCATGCCTCGTCCTGATGGTCTCTATCTCACGCTGCAGCGGCCGCATTATCTGATTCCAGGCGCGAAATATCCTCTGGCGTCGCAGAAGGCGCGGAGGTGCTGGCCTCGGAGGAAGCACCTGCTTGTAGAACTTCGGGAAAGAATCGCGGCGCTGCTGATCCAACCCCGTACACCTCCCTGTTCTTCTTATTCTGAGGGCCGACGGTCCGAACCGCATCCCAATAAGCGCGGTTCTTGTCGGCCTGTTCGCCCCTATCTGCGAGTAATCTGTTGTACTCGTCCTGAAATGAGAATAAGAATTGTTATGGTTTAGCAATAAAACAAACTAAGGAAAAAACAAATGATATCGTAGTCTACTTACACTGATGTCGCGGGCCTTCGTCGTGATCCAGTCCTCCGTCCCGTCGGAGGCTTTCTTCCGATGCGTCTTGTAGAAGAGATCGTAGGAGGCTGGCCACTCCCCCGTCTCCTCGTGCTGAAAGAATGAAATAAAATATGTTAGTGAAATCCAGAATTTTAAAAATTTCGGCATGACCTATTCGTTTATCGGAGGTATCCCGGCCTTAAAGGCCTCTCCCAAGTCAAATCAAAAATAAAATAAAAAGGCAAATGAACACATGTACCACTTAAAGTAACCATATACGAATACCAAAAAAACAACAGCGCAACATAAGAAATCAACGAATATAAATAATCCAATTAACTCAATGAATGTAAATAATCCACTTAAGTCAATGAATGTAAATAATCCAATGAAATCAATGAATCTAAATAATCCAATATTAAAATACTCACCATAGAACGCATCGTGGTGGCGTGGGAAACCGAACCACCTGAGTGTGTGGCAGGGTGCTGGGCCCTGTACATTGCCGCTGCGCCGGTTCGCCGCGTTCCGGGCGCTGCGGGCTTGGTAAGCAGGGTCCCTCCACCCTTCTACCCACGCCGCCCAGACGGCCCTCGGATACGTAGGCAGGCCTTATCCACGTGGGGTCACGCTCCGACTTGGTCTTGAGGGAGTTGACGAAGTCGCCGTAGCGTTTGGCGGCCCTATGCCGCCAGGCCTGCTCCACGTCGTGGGCGATGTCGGCTGGCCAGCTGTACGCCTTCTGGCAATTATCATACGGAGGAATAATAAAAGTGTGGTTAGAAAGTAATGATTGATTACGCATCAAAAAGTGAAATTCATCAAATTTGAATACCTGAAACTCATCCAGTAGAACCTACGTGTCCTCCGGGTGACCGGGCCCAGGAATATCCAGATGGGTCAAGCCTCAGGTGGAAGGACCGGGTGATGCAACCGGAAAGCGCGTCATTGTCCGATCCAAACCTGAAAGAGGTGAAGTTGTTAGGAAAAAATAACGCGTGAAATATATTTGAAAACATGTTAAATAAATTAATCATTACTTACGTATGGGTATCATGTGACCAGGGAGGGGACGACGCCCTGGTATGACACCCTGGTCTGATGCCGCATCAGACGCCGGATGAGGTGCTGAACCGCTGGGTGTGGGTGGCGTCGTATGTCTGGGGGGTGCGGACATGTCGGCAGACCGTAAAAGGTCTGCGTCCGCAGCCAGAGCGGCGGTCGAAACCGAGGCATACGTATCATGCTGAGAAAGGAACATATCGAACTCTCCTTGAAGGTCCTGTGTAGCTGGTGGGTATGTGGATCTCGTCGGGTAAACCCTCACTAGCCATCAGATCTGAGAGGAACATATTAATAATTTTTAAACGTTTCGGCATGACCTAAGCGTTTATCGAGGTTTCCCAGCCTTAATGGCCTCTTCAAAGACAAATCCAAATCCAACAACCTTGAACTAGTATCATACCGAAAATCATATGCAAACCTCTTACAAAACAGGTTTGTACATATATATACCCGTATATGCATATATATACCATATACATATATACCCATATATACATATATATACCCGTATATGCATATATATACCATATACATATACCCGTATATACATATATATACCATATACATATATATACCCGTATATGCATATATATATATATATATATATAATATATATATATATATATATACCCGTATATAACATATATATACCATATACATATATATACCAAAATAGATTATATAATTATAAATATATTTAAATACGAAAAATATACATACATACATAATTCTACCCAAAAAAACATTTTCTAATAATTTTACATATATTTATATGTAAATACGAAATTAACTTATATATATAATTATATACCCAAATACGAAAATTAACTACAAAATCCATAAATTCATAATAAAGAAGCAATGTTTTCATGGTTTAGGGCCAAATATATATATACACGCACGTACATAAACATATATTATATACCGTATATACATATATGTATATATGTATACCGTATATACATACATACATATATATATATATACCGTATATACATATATATACCATATACATGTATACCCATATATAGATATATACACTATATATACCGTATATACATATATATACTACATACATATATACCATATACATATATATACATACATAATTCTATACACATATACATATATATACCACACACAGCCCACCCACACCCAGCCCCGCACCCAGCCCCGCACCCAGCACCCACTGCCCATCACCACCCAGCCCCGCCACCCAGCCCGCACTCCAGCACCAGCACCACCACCCAGCACCACCACCTAGCACCACCGCCCAGCACCACCCAGCCCCGCACCCAGCACCACCGCCCACCCACACACCCAGCCCCACACCCAGCCCCGCACCCAGCACCCACTGCCCAGCACCACCCAGCCCCGCCACCCCCAGCCCCGCACCCAGCACCACATCACCACACGCCCAGCCCACACCCAGCACCACACCCAGCCCCGCACCCAGCACCACCACCCAGCACCACCACCCAGCCCCGCAACCCAGAACCACCACCCCAGCACCACACCCAGCCCACACCCAGCACCACAACCCACCCCACAAGACTTTAAAAAAAAAAATTAAACAACATAACTAATTAAAAATCAGTAAAAACGAAACAGGAAGAGAAACGAACCGAAGAAGGGAGGGTCAACGGAGAACTTCGCCGCGGGAGGGAGCTTTCGCCGGGGGAGGGAGGGAGGTTTCGCTGGTGGGGGGAGCTTTCGCCGGGGGGAGGGAAATGGGGAAGGAGGGAATGGGGAAGAAAGAGGGGGAGTTCAGCTTATCTGCGTAATTTTGCGACGACATAGCGACGAACGTTCGTCGCTATTTAGTTTCGTCGCTATTTTCATGTGTCGTCGTTATTTCAAATTTAGCGACGCAACATTTCGTCGGTAACTCGTCGTGTTTATAATTTTTGAAAAAAAAATACAAAATATAAGTAGTATATACATGAATATAAGTACATCAACACATACACACTTTCATATAAAGAGGTACATAAAAATTTTGGCTAATGTCAATCTTCCTGGTCATCTGCATCCTCATACGCATCTTCATCTTCATCTTCATCTTCATCTACATGCTCGTCGTCCTCTTCATCCTCGTATTCGTCTTCGACTACGTCTTCATATTGTCAGGCGGTTGTATGTTGAGATGAATTTCGATGAAACCGCCGTTGGGGTCATTAGAAAGGGAGGTCGTGCAGTTCAACATGTGTCGTATCTAGAACGGACGGGTTTTCTGTCTTGAAATGCGGCGTCCTACCATCTGAACCTGTCTGTATACTAAATCAAACTTGCTCGATTTCACTTGCACACATCGGCTCGCCAGTCTTTTGAGCTCGCATTCATCCTCGTTGTTGGATACGATAGATAGTACACCTGAGACGCTTGACTAGCCAAAACGTATGGATCGTATTTTCTGTACCGTCGCCCTTGGTGTATGTCTACCAACTTATATTGGTCGTGAACCTTTGTGCCAACGCGATAACCTTCTCGAGTTGGATCGTACCATTCGCATTTGAATAGACCACCCGCTTTATAGGCAATGCGGATATTCGAGCTCAATGATGTCAGTAAGGTAGCTGTAGAAGTCATCCTCGTCCGGCTATTGTCATAACCGCTTGACACACACTCCGCTGTTCTCCGACGATTTTCGGCTGGCATGGGAGACTGTGTGGAATCTATACCCGTTGACAAAACACATGTCGTGGCGCGTGACTCTGTTAAATGGACCCTCGGCTACTGGTGTCAGAATGTAACCGTACTCATCGCCAGCCAGATGACCTTTGCTCGCCTGTAAAACGACAAGTAAGTATACATCAGCGGGGCAATAAATGCGTATCACAGTATCGTACACGTAACAGGCAAATATGTAAACTTACATGCCACCTGAACCAAACAGCAAACTTGGAATCTAACTCATTGTTTATTGCATCGCTCGATATACCCGGTGAACGGTGTTTGCAATAAATCAATGAACAAGCTGAAGCAAATTACGAATGAGTACCATGTATATCTTTGTAACATAATGGATAGAGTATCGCAAGGTCTTTACAAATAAAATTGGATATCGTGTACAAGTTGCAGATGTAGACGCCCCTCATATTCGCCGTGACAGTACCATGTATGGTAATTGTGGACGAAACCTTGTTTCATAAGTGAACCCTCACGTCACCCGGATCCTTATATTTACGGTTCCTTGCATTTCCTTGCACGGACATCTAATCTGCGTTCCACTTTCATTACTCGTCGCAAAATCCATAAATTCTTCGAGACCTTCAACAAATCTAAAACACCACTCCCCGTTGTTTACTCTCTGGTACATCCACTTTCTATCGCTTCTCCTCGTATCCATTTTCTCGATACACACCTTCAAAATAACAGCAGCTATCTTTTTTCGGTGGTAGAAAAAATCAAAATTCCACACTTCGGTTTTTTTGTTCAAAATTGATGATTGATGTGTTTGAAATGAGAGAGAAGAATGGGAGAAGAGAAGAAGAAGGAAAATGGTTTTATCGTTCTCAGCCTGCAATTGTTACCGACGCAATAGCGACGAGATAGCGACCACAAACAAACACAAATCTCGGAAACAAACAAACACAATACCGACGATGTGTTGCGTGATTCGTCCGCTACGTCGTCGCGACGTCGTCGCTAAAAGGCAGTCCGTCCAGTTCCCAATGCTTACAACTTACGATGTGTTTGCGTCGCTAATTCGTCGCTATGTCGTCGCTGATTTCACTATATAAACAGTATCAGCGTGCCCACAACAACATATAAAACAACCTCTTTTATAATCCAAAATGGTTCGTACTAAAGCGCAAGCACGACGTGGTGGACGTGGTGGTAGAGCGCAAGACCGCCAACTGAACAACCTTCTTCTTCAACAGTTCCTCCCCCACCAGAGCCCTCTGAGCCTCGCCGGGATCGCCTCATTGGCGATCTTCAAATAGAAGTACGAATCCTTAATAATTATAACACGTGTTTAATCTCTTACGATCCTGACGACGCACCTGTATACGCGAAATGTGGTTCAGAAAAAATTTCATCCGACTAATTCACCGACTAAACATCAACTATATACCGACGAAACCTAATACAACGACGAAAACCTACTAACTATATCTTCGACGAAACTTAATAGAACGACAAAAACCTACTAACCGTATCGTCGAAACCTAACTATATCTTCGACGAAACTTAATAGAACGACAAAAACCTACTAAACCGTATCGACGAAAAAACTGAATACAATGAGAAGAACAGGCTACGCGCGAATTTTTTTTGAATTTACCGACGTTTATAAACCGACGAACACAGCGACGGATAACGTCTCTTCACATTATTCGACGCGGTTCGTCGCTACTTTTCTTCCGTCGCCAAGTAGTCGCTATTCGGCAGTGCCAGTTCAGTTCCCAACGGTTGTATCGTACGATAAATATACGTCGCAAATTCGTCGCTACGGTCGTCGCTAAAACAGCCGAAAGGTCATCACTGCACATTCCTAACGTTGACAAAAACGTCGCTATGTCGTCGCTATGTCGTCGCTAATTTTACTATTTATACCCCAAACATCCGCACATATACATACACACATATAAGGTTATAAATAATCAAAATATGCCGCGTCGTTTTAAAAGAACCCCAAGGCGTGGTGGACGGGCAATCAGTGCCCCTCCAGAAGGGCCTCCTCCTCCTCAAGTACCATCGTTGAAGCGAGAAGGTTCCGTATCTGTCTATGGCCCACCGCAGCATCAGAGTGATCAAGAACAAAACGCCGGTGCAGGACGCCGACTTCCGTATGCTGATGGCAAACATGCAGCAGCAGTCGCGGCAACTGCACAACATGACTAGAAGGCTGCGGAAGATGAAATTTAGATATTACAAGCTCAAGCGCCTTCTCAAAGAGTTTGCGGAGAATGTCGCGGCCACTCTTTCGTCCGATGACGAAGAGTGAACGGCACATCTCCGCATCTCTTTTTAGATTTTTTTATTTTTTTCGTTTGATAATGTAACTTTTTACTATTGAATGAATGAGTATTTTTCCCAATCACCGCTTTCTTTTTTCTTAATCAATACACGTGTTTAATTCTCGATGTATCTGCGACGACACAACGACAAATCGAATTACGAACGGAAAGTAAAACAAAACATTTGCCACATGCGGTTTCATTGACAAAAAAACGACGATACACAACGCCAAGAACTTACTAAACGACGAATTTATTTATTTGGGCTAATTTTAGCAACACAATTGCGACGACATAGCGACGTAGCGTTACAAACTAAATAGCGACGAATAAAAACACGCAGAGTAGCGACGAGACAACCGACAAATCACCGACGTAATTCACCTGACTGACTATTTTTCTTTATAGCGACAACGAATTTCATCGTACTTTCGTCGCAATTAGCGACGACATTAGTTTTGTCGCACAGTCGTCGCTATTACCGACGAAACAAACGACTATACGTTGTTCGTCGGTGATTTTTTCGTCGGCAACCACAATTTTTTTGTGGTGTCTACACGTGTGGTTAAATATTTGTGATTTTTTTAAATAATTTTAACTTTGCAAAACTAAAATGAAGACCTTCCAAACACGTTAAATATACTAGGCCTTACCTAGTGTCATTATAATTGTATCAGAAACAAGTATTAGGAAGACGTACCTCTATCGTTTACCTTTAATCGTTGACGCTACTAGTATAACCCTAGTTATTAGAGATTTGTATTTAACTAGGATCAAGACCGATGTCCCTCGAGTGTCTTGACTTGAGATTTTTGGTGGGCGATCCATAACGGCCAGCACGTTTGAACCAGAAAATTGCTTAGCATGTGCAGCATATAGCATGATAACGTCCTTTGACTTTTAATGGATTTGGAAATTTATAAAAAAGATTACGTAAATATACAATAATTTAGCTTAGCATGGTGATGAAGCCGGATCTTCACCAAGGATCAAGATGACCTCAAATTAACGTCGTCAGCTAACTTAAAGAATTGTTAACTGGATTGAAGGTTGTAGCTGGAATAGCCCTATAAAATATCCTGCACAAGAAAGCACATAGCAGAGGTCCCGGGGGGTTGGCCACGGGAAAACCCTCCGACGCTCAAGTCAGTTTGGGTCATTTCTCACTGAGAATATAATTTAAATGGTGAGTTCAGAGTTTTCTCACAGTATGGGCCGAAGAGCAAAGTGTATGAATTTGGCTTTAGGGTATGAATGTTTGAATTCCGGATTCAATCTCGATTGGTCTGCTTTATTAACTTTTTCCCGCCTTTAGTCTCTGATGGCGGAGATGAGATGTTTGCTTGGGGCAGAAAGCCTAAGACATTATAGGTTCTGCTGATGTGACTGGTAGACCGGCTGATGTGACTAATAGGCCTGCTGGAATGACCTTGGCGTGTTCAGACCAAATAACCAGCTGTAATCATTATATTTGAACTGCACTTCTGCCTGATGATTCCTTGATGTAACGCTGTGCTTGATTCCTTTGCTGATGTGCCCAACTAAGCCTTGTTCGAAGTGTAGGATTAGGCCATTGCCGAAGTGCACAGTGGGATCCAACTGAAGTGGTCTGAAGTGCGGCACTTGGACTTAAGCTGAAGTTTGGTGCCGAGGTGCAAACCTTGACATATTCTTTGATATTATAAAGGGTATCATGTTGTCCCGCTGAAGTGCAGCCAGGGCTGAACAGCAATGCTTGGACGCTGAACTGCTGAAACTGCAGTATTTGAGTGCTGAACTACGAGAGTTGAACCGTTGACTGTTGTTGACTAACAGATGGTTTAATTATGGTTTATCATTTGCCCCCAGATTTTGTGTGGCTGAGCTGAACTGCGAAGGCGGACAAATCTTGTGTAAATAAGTCTGTGACGCGTCGGATCTTCATTAACTGAGCATTTTCCTTTTATTTGCGCAGTAATTCTCGCTTTTAATGTAAGCGTTAATTCCAACACTTCATCCTTGTCTTTTCGGCGGTTTCAGTCCCGAGGGAGGAAAATGTCTGAACCACTGTCTTTTCGAATTTCAAACGAAAAGGTGTAACCTTTCGTTTTCTTTCACTTATAAATAGGGACAATTACCCCAACCCTTTCTTTTCTTCTTCTTCTATTCTGCACGTCTGCATTTTTGTTCATCTTCTTCGCCTTTGAAGCTTTTCTCTGTCCTTATTCTAGCACTTTTCAGCTCAAGTCTCCAATCTTTTGTAAGCTTTCCTTTATCTTACTCATGGCTTCCGTTATTTCTTCTTCTTCTTTGGTTGCCTCAGAATCTATGGTGTCCTCCTCATTGGTGCAAAACTCAATGTGCACCTTGAAAACCACTGACCTTCCTGAACTGTGTCAGCATTATAATGTTGATAGGAGCACTTTTGCCACCATTCTTCCCCTTCCTCATCAAACTGCTTATGATCCCCCAACTGGGTATGAGGCAGTTTATGAGGAGTATTTTAGGTCTGGTTTCAGTCTTCCCATTCCAGCCCGCTTACTCCAAATCCTGTTCTCTTACAAACTTAGGTTTCCCCAAATAACGCCTAATGGACTGAAGGTTATTCTTAGTTACTTTCTCTATCTGAGAGCAGCTGAGAAAATCTTCTCACTTGCAGTCTTTAGAGAAATATTTATGTGTAAACAGGAGGGTAGTTGGTACTGTTTTGATAGGAGGCCCCAAAATATTGAAAGGTTTTATGTCATAAACCTTCCCTCCTCTACCAAAGATTGGATGGGGCGTTTCTTTTTTGTTAAGAGTATAGGATTACCCGAAGGGATCCTTTGGAATACTGGTAGTGCAAATAACAGGAGGCCAAGTGAGCAATTTCGCAATGAAGCCTCCCAATTGTTACGTTTGCCCTTAGTCGTAGATTGGAAGAAAGTTGAGAGGCACATTGTAAGGGTTGCTGACCTGGAACACTTGTGGCCAGAACATAACTTTCGTCCTCTCATTCCCATTGCCTTGAGGATAGTTCGGGGTATATAGCACTATTTTGGTGGTCCTTGACTTGTTCTGGTGTTTTGTCTGAGCTTTGACTGTTTTGTTCTTCAAATTTTGTAGGAATCATGGTGTCTGTCACCCTTGCAATGTTGAAGAACTTGGTCCCTAAAAGAGAAAGTGGACAGAATCCAAACCTCCTCTTCGGGGCTGGCTTCTACAAGCACTTCGTCCGAGGCGCAGATAATTCCAGCTAGAATTTTGTGCCCTGCATTAGTCTTGGATATGTTTGATTTCTATTTATTCATTTGATTTTTTTCCTCTTCAGTTGGAACTTCTGACAATCCCATTCAGGCTGAAGCCTAAGTTCCTGTCTCAGTCTCAGTCTCAGCTCAACCTTGTGATGGGAGTGGGGAAATTGATGCCCCCATTTTAATTCCTTCCTCTCCTGCTGCCGAAGTGGAAACTATACCCCCTCCAAGGTGGGTTTCTGATGAGGCTATCCCCTCCTTCGACCTTTTAGGAGAGACTTCCGGGATAAACGCCTCGGAGGGAGAGCCTTCTGAAAGGTATGCACCTGAAGGAGAGGCTTCTGAGGCGAACGCATCGGAGGGGAGCCTTCTGAAAGGAATGCACCGGAGGGAGATCCTCTTTCCCGAAATCGCCGGGGTATGAGGACATTGCAGTTCTCCCTTACTACCACTACTGCAGATCCTGAAGTAGCTAGGAAATTGACTGAAATGTCAATACTTCCTAGGGATTGGCAGACATATGGCAGTCTGGGCTGGGATACTGCCATGAATTCATTTGAAAGGAACATGGCCATGATAAGATTTTCCCATACTTTCCAATTTTTTAACTTGATCCCTTATGTTTTTTCTAACCAGTCTGACTTCTACAGTACTGGGCACAAGAATACAACATCCTCAAACAAGCTGAAGAGCTGCGTGTCAAATTCTCCCAACTCTCTGAGATCAATGCCAATCTCAGAAATGCTTATGACGGGTTAGCTGATGTGGCAAGATCCAACAGCACGAAATTGGCCAGGCTGGAGGCTGAAGTGAACAATTTGAAGTCTCAAGTTGCCACACTTACTGAAAACAATTCCAGACTTCAGGTGGTAAAACCGAGATTCAGATTTTAAACTAGCCTCACTTATGGAGAGAATTCCAGACTTCAAGCTGAGGGAAACGAAGATTCTGACGTCAAGCTAGCTGCTGCAAAATCCCAAGTGATAGAGCTGAAGGACACACTGGCTAATTCTGAGTTGGTTTCTTCCAATGCCCAAGCCGAGCTGGAGTTCTACCAAAAGGAACTTGATGCTTTTGATCAAGAATTGTCCAACAGCAAGGCTGAACTGAACCAGCAATTGGAGGCAGAAAAGAAAATCAAGGCTGATCTCCTCCAACAATTTGAACTTCAAGCTGAGGAGATAAGAAAAATGACGTTGCTGAGTTCAGGACAATCCGAGTTCTTCACTGGAAATTTCTTGAAGATTCAAGGCTCAGCAATTGCTGTTGGGCAAACTTGGGCAGTTGATACTTTTTCTGAAGTCCTGCCCTAGCGTGGACAAGAATCATCCTCAAATAGCTGAACTCTATAACCCCGAGGCTGGTAACTTGCTTGAAAAACCAGATTGCCCATTTTCAAAGTGGGGCTGATCTCAGAGAGGATGAGGATGTTGTAAAGTAGAAGAATATGATTTTCTTTGTAACTTCTGTAGTTGTAATAGATATTCTTTTAATGAAAATCCAACTTTCTTCAACTTGTGCTCTTTAGCTTGTTCTAATTTTCTTGACTTTGCTTTCTGTATGCAAAGTTTTACTTGTTCTATTTCCTAGTTGATGCATTTATCTTCAGATTTGAGAAACTTTTCTTGCTCTATTTTCATAGTTTGCAAGTATCTGTCTTCGGCTTTGTCAAAAGAGTTTTTCAATCTCTTCTATGTTGGCTCTTTGCCCAAGTATTAGGCTTCAGCCTTCATCCTTGGCTTTGCCAAAACTGTAAGGTTATCAAACTGAACTGCAGCTCTGCTCTGCTTTAACGAATTTAAGATATAGGAAAACCTATACCCCAATGTTGAGCCCCGCTCATTCTCTCAGTCTTGCTGAGTTAGAATACTAAAGAAACTTATCCCGTTGTGTTGAGACATGCTCAACCTCTCAGTCCTGCTGAGTTATAATATAAATAAACTTATCCCGTTGTGTTGAGACCTGCTCAACCTCTCAGTCCTGCTGAGGTAAAATATAAGGAAACTTATCCCGTTGTGTTGAGACCTACTCAACCTCTCAATCCTGCTGTGTTATAATATAAGGAAACTTATCCCGTGTGTTGAGACCTGCTCAACCTCTTAGTCCTACTGAGGTAAAATATAAGGAAACTTATCCCGTTGTGTTGAGACCTGCTCAACCTCTCAATCTGCTGAGTTATAATATAAGGAAAATTATCCCGTTGTGTTGAGACCTGCTCAACCTCTCAGTCCTGCTGAGGTAAAATATAAGGAATCTTATCCCGTTGTGTTGAGACCTGCTCAACCTCTCAGTCCTGCTGAGGTAAAATATAAGGAAACTTATCCCGTTGTGTTGAGACCTGCTCAACCTCTCAGTCCTGCTGAGTTATAATATAAGGAAACTTATCCCGTTGTGTTGAGACCTGCTCAAACTCTCAGTCCTGCTGAGGTAAAATATAAGGGAAACTTATCCCGTTGTTGAGACCTGCTCAACCTCTCAGTCCTGCTGAGGTGAAAGATATAGTGGAAACATGTCCTAATTGTTGAGACCCTGCTCAACCTCTCAGACCTTCTGAGGTGAATATATAGGGGAAACCTGTCCCATTGTTGAAACCTGCTCAACCTCTCAGTCCTGCTGAGGTGAAAGATATAGGGAAACCTGTCCCATTGTTAAGACCTGCTCAACCTCTCAGTCCTGCTGAGGTGAAAGATATAGGGAAACCTGTCCCATTGTTGAGACCTGCTCTACCTCTCAGACCTGGTGAGGTGAAATATATAGGGAAACATGTCCCATTATTGAGACCTGGTCAACCTCTCAGTCCTGCTGAGGTAAACGATATTGGGAAACCTGTCCCATTGTTCAGACCTGCTCAACCTCTTTGCCTGCTGAGGTGAAAGATATAGGGAAAACCTGCTCCCATTATTGAGACCTGCTCAACCTGTCAGTCCTGCTGAGGTGAATGATATAGGGAAACTTGTCCCATTGTTGAGACCTGCTCAACCTCTCAGTCCTGCTGAGGATGAAAGATATAGGAAACATTGTCTCATTGTTGAGACCTTGCTCAACATCTCAGTCCTGCTGAGGTTGAAGATATAGGGAAACATGTCCCATTGTTGAGACCTCCTACTGAGGTAAAAGATATTAGGAACCTTGTCCCATTGTTGAGACCTGCTCAACCTCTCAGTCCTGCTGAGGTATGCCTCTTATTTTCTTTGCGGGGCTATAGATAGGCATAAATTATTGCTTCATGCACGTATGGTGACTTTAACTTTCCTGGCTGAATGCCGAATAAGAATACTCAGCTGAATATAAGAGATTATCCTTTGATAATATAAGGCTGAGCCAAAAGACACCGGATGAGCACAAGCAATAAATAGACCCTGATTCGAATGAATCACGGACTTTTGCTGTACGTCAGTCTTGTATGTCCAGGAACCCGTAACCCCTTTTCATCAGGATCTGAATCCTCATCACTTGGCAACCCATGATGAGACTCATGTTTACAACTCTCATCCAGAGGGGGTTTACCAAAGTCCAGCCTGTTGTGGAGCCTAGACCTCGGATTATAGAAACGTTTGTAGGTGACCAAGCTCAATAAGACGTCCAATCTCCTGTCCGAGCTGCCTACAGTCTTCTGTATCATGCCCAATATCATGATGATAAAGGCAGTACAGTCGGCGGTCTCTTTTGTGGATTTGTCCAGCCAGGGGCTGAGGTTCCTTTTGCTAGAGACTTTTTCCTCATGTAGGAAAGGATATGGGCTTTTGAAGCCAGCAGAGAGTTTCTTTCCTTTCCTCGGCCCTCCTAACCGAATCTTGACAGAGCACCTTTCCTGCAACGGTTGCTTTGCCTTTATTGTCAACTTTTCTGCCATGTTTGAATGGCAAGGAAGCTTTCTGAGTACATTTTAAGCTCTGGTGCCTAGACTTTTGTTCCGGACGCCTCGCCTCGGCCATAAATTCGGCCTAATGCCTGGGGTAATAGCCAGGCCGAGTGGGAGAGTACTCCAGGTGTCTCCTGTGGGTGAGAGTTACGTGGAATGAGACCCACTGGACTTTGCCGCAGAGAGGCTTTCTCCTTCATTTCCCTCACCACAGCTTGGAACACACCTGGGTTTTGAGCCACATAGCGTATGGCTCAAATATGCTCTTCATATGTAAAGGTGATGGTGGGAGTTGAGGATTCTCCTGGCTCCGTATAACACTGTTCAGTTTGCTGTTGAGAAGACCTTTGGCTCCTCTTAGACGTCGTAGGTCGCTTGGACCCTTGTCCATCTTTTTTTATTCATTTTTCTCTCAATAGCTTGTTAAGGTAATTAAAAAGCTTTGAGTGACTGTTTTCTGGATTAACGGACTAAGAGGCCCTCCTTCTAGCGCCAAATGATGAAGTCGGATCTTCACCAATGGTCAAGATGACCTCAAATTAACGTCGTCAGCTAACTTAAAGAATTGTTAACTGGATTGAAGGTTGTAGCTGGAATAGCCTCTAAAATATCTTGCACAAGAAAGCACAGATCAGAGGTACCGGGGGGTTTGTCCCGGAAAAAACCCTCCGACGCTCAAGTCAGTTTGGGCCATTTCTCACTAAGAATATAATTTAAATGGTGAGTTCAGAGTTTCTCACAGTATGGGCCGAAGAGCAAAGTGTATGAATTTGCTCTAGCATATGAATGTTTGAATTCCGGATCTTCTTCTTCATCTCGATTGGTCTGCTTTTATTAACTTTTTTCCGCCTTTAGTCTCTGATGGCGGATGAGATGTTTGCTAGGAGCAGAAAGCCTAAGACATCATAGGTCTGCTGATGTGACTGGTAGACCGGCTGATGTGACTAATAGGCCTGCTGGAATGACCTTGGCGTGTTCAGACCAAATAACCAGCTGTAATCATTACATTCGAACTGCACTTTTGCCTGATGATTCCTCGATGTAACGTTGTGCTTGATTCCTTTGCTGATGTGCCCAACTAAGCCTTGCCGAAGTATAGGATTAGGCCTTGCTAAAGTGCACAGTGGGATCCAACTGAAGTGGTCTGAAGTGCGGCACTTGGACATAAGCTTAAAGTTGGTGCCGAGGTGCAACCTTGGCATATTCTTTGATATTATAAAGGGTATCATGATGCCCCGCTAGAAGTGCGGCCAGGGCTGAACAGCAATGCTTGGGCGCTGAAGTGCTGATTTGCAGTATTTGAGTGCTGAACTACGAGAGTTGAACCGTTGACTGTTGCTGACTAACAGATGGTTTAATTATGGTTTATCACATGGCGCTCTCTTCATTTTCCGAGCCGGTAGGATTAGGATTAGGAGTAGAATGAAGAGGTGGAAGTTGATCATTTCTACCATGACCAGGACCACGTTGTCCATTATGACGAGTACGACCATGATTACTCATACTCATAGTTGAATTATTTGGAATTGATTCTAGTAATAATTGTTCTTCAAATTCATTAATATCATTTGCATCATAATCACCACCAATAGGCGGTATATAATTTGGATAGAACCGGTCATATTAGAATGTATCATCTTCTCTAATTCCGTCGGATGTTGAGCAACTGGTTGTAGTCGGAAGAGAATTTTTGGAGGGAATGAAATATTTGTATTGAAGGGTATTTACATAATTGAAAAAAAATCAATTGACCATTGGAACCACTGGTTCTAGCAGTTGGAACCTCTGGTTCATCCGGTTCCAAAGGCCATATTTATTTTTTTTTCCTCCAACGGCTTTCTTTTTAAATTAAAGATCCGGCAGCTCACTGCAATCGGTGAAACCACTAGTTGGTGAAACCACCGGTTGACGTTTCTTAAAAGTTCAAACTGGGACCAGACCGTTGAACCAAACCGCCAGTTCCAGGAACCCACGGTCTGGTTGCAGATCCAAAATGGTCGGTTAGCCTGTTCCCAGTTCATGTTGAACACCTCTAAATAATTACAATAAAATCTTAAACATAAGCCGAATATATCCCTCAAGTTGGCATATGTAGATCGCGAATTGTTAAGGAATCTACTCCAGCTGGACACATGCAGACGTCCAGCACTCCAATTCCTCCAGGCGGTTATAACAAATAGGCGTTAGGCCAACAAATGTTGTTTTTATCCTGTAGGTTTTTGTTACTATTTTTGGTTATTCTTGTTGTAACAACTAGTCCTAGTTGTATCGAAATTCTTTATTGTAAACACACATAGAGGGGGCCGAAAACCCTATATAGTAGGATACAAGATGTACATGTTTTGTGTGAATGAAAAACAATCTTCGTGATAACTTTTATATGGTATCAGAGCCATTTTTGACTCAAACGAGTTTCTTTTGATCCTGCCTTACTCTTCTTCAACATGGCCGACGGATCTTCCACCAAGCATGGCTCCCTTGATGGAGTTACAGCCATTAATGTTGCAGCTCAACTGCCCCTTAAGCTCAACAAGAACAACTTTCCCTCTTGGAAAGCCCAGTTTGATGCGTTACTCTATGGGTATGATCTCATGGGGTACCTAGATGAGAGTCACCCATGCCCACCGCGCCATACGAATGATAAGGATGGCAATGCCCAGCCGAATCCCGATTATGCTATCTGGGTTCGACAAGACAAGATGCTACTGCATGCTCTGCTAGCATCGGTCTCTGAAACTGTAGTTCCTCTCATCGCTACGGCTGCCACTTCTCGTGATGCTTGGACAAAGCTCCACAAGCTGTATGCCAACAAGTCTCGGTCTCGCATAATGAATCTCAAGGAGAGACTTACTAATATCACATGTGACACCCAATCTGTCGCGGATTATCTTCAAAGTATTAAAAGCATTGCAGATGAGTTAGCCCTCGTTGACACTCATCTCAGTGATGATGATCTCACTATTTTCGCACTCAATGGACTTGGCAGCAACTTCCGTGAAATTGCTGCTGCTATTCGAGCCCGAGAGACTCCACTCACCTTTGAAGAACTCCATGATAAGTTAGTCGAGCATGAAACCTTTCTTAAGCGTGAAGAAAATCGAAGTCCTTCTTCTGTCACTGTGCATGCTACACACCTTAAATCTTTCCGAGGAGGTCATAATTCTACCCACGGTGGGTCTCGCCAGGGCTCCAATCGGTCCTTTTCTGGAAAACAGCCTTTCAATTCGCACATGCAGCAGTCAGCTTTCCCTTATGCCTCAAATTCGCCTTCGCCTGGCTCACGCAACCCACGGTCTACGTCACAAGCTGGGGTAACTTGTCAGTTTTGTCAGAAGCGCGGTCACACAGCAAGGCAATGCTATTCCCTCAAACGGTCGTTGCAGCAAGCGCAGCAGCCCGAAGTTCATCTCACTGCCCCTCGCACCACTCAGCCTAGTTGGATCCTTGACACCGGTGCATCTCACCATGTCACCAATGATCTTAATACCCTTTCTCATCACCAATCATACGAAGGGCCCGACGATGTTCTTTTAGGCGATGGCACTGGTCTCGCCATCACTAATACTGGTTCCTCTGTTTTACCTTCTGCATCTAAATCTTTCCTTTTATCTGATGTCTTACATGTTCCATCCTTATCTACAAACTTGGTCTCTGTCTCTAAATTTTGTCAAAACAATGATACCTCTATTGAGTTTTTTCCGTTTTCATTTGTTGTTAAGGATCTCAAGACGGGGGCGCAGCTTGCTCACGGGCAGACCAAGGATAACCTTTACACATGGGACGTGACCCCAGCACCAGTTCCGCATCACCATGCAGCCACCACTTCTTCGTCCAAGCAGGCTTTTATCAGCACAACGCCGTCCCTCTCCACATGGCATCATCGCCTTGGCCATCCTTCCCTACGTGTGTTTCAGTCTCTGCGTCAGAATAAAATTCTGCCTGGTTCCCTTGATGTTTCGGTTGATAAGTTTTTTTGTGCTTCATGTCTTAGCAATAAGAGTCATAAGCTGCCTTTTCACAGCTCATCAGTAGTTAGTCGTGGACCGCTTGATTTGGTGTATTCAGATGTATAGGGACCCTCTCCTGTGGAGTCTGTTGATGGTTTTCGTTATTACATTTTGTTTGTGGATTACTACACTAAATATGTTTGGTTATTCCCTATGTCTCGTAAAACTGATGTCGCCACTATTTTTCCTAAATATAAGCGCATGGTTGAGAAATATTTTCATCGTTCACTCGTTACACTTTATACAGATGGGGGCACTGAGTACAAGGGTCTTAAATCCTTCTTTGAGTCTGAAGGCGTTCAGCATCGTGTCTCACCTCCGTACACTCCTGAACATGTTGGCTCTGCTGAACGCAAACATCGTCATGTGGTAGAAACTGGGTTAGCTCTTTTACATTACTCGTCTATGCCTGCTCAGTTTTGGTCCTATGCGTTTCTTACCGCAGTTTATCTTATCAATCGCATGCCTACTCCAACGCTTCATAACAAAACGCCGTATGAATTATTGTTTGCCAAGTTGCCTAGCTACACTGCCATGCGAGCTTTTGGTTGTCTATGCTTTCCATGGCTTCGTCCATACTCCGAACACAAACTTGCTCCTCGCTCTAAACCGTGTGTTTTTGTTGGTTATTCTAATACTCATCACGCGTATAAATGTCTTGACATATCATCCAATAGACTTTATCTTTCTCGTCATGTGCAGTTCGTCGAACATCAGTTTCCCTTTGCCTCTCTTTCATCCTCTGGTGAGTCCTCTACAGATTCCGCTGTATGGGCTGCTTGCTCCCCTGCCCTTGCAGCATCCCAGCCGCCTGCTCAACTGGTACCCGCATCCCCTCTGCCTGCTCCGCCTCCTGCGCCGCCCGTCGCGAGTCCCGCGCCACCCAGGTATGGTCTCTCTACTTCGCCTCACCGTCCCACGAATTGTTCTGCCACAGGTCCGTCTGCACTTCCTGACTCCCCTACCCCGCACCTTTGTTCCCCCGCTGGTCCAGTCCAAGCCGACCCTCCAGCACCCCCTCCCCGTCCTCATCCCATGATTACTCGCTCACGTGATAACATGTCTCGCCCTAAGACATTTCCTGACTATGTCACCTTGTTTACCACTACAAAGCACCCACTTCCGCCCTCCCTTGAGCCTACCACCGTTAAACAAGCCCTTCGTGATCCTAACTGGTGCAATGCGATGGATGCCGAGCTTGCTGCTCTTGCGCGCAATGACACTTGGGTACTTGTTCCTCCCCCTCCGGGTCTTAATGTTGTTGGGTGTAAATGGGTCTTTCGTGTCAAGCGTCATCCGGATGGTTCCATTGCTCGTTACAAGGCACGTTTAGTTGCTAAGGGGTTTCATCAGCGTCCTGGTATAGATTATCATGATACGTTTAGTCCTGTTGTTAAACCTACTACTGTGCGTGTTGTGCTCTCCGTTGCTCTATGTCACGGTTGGACCATTTCCCATTTGGATGTTAACAATGCCTTTCTTAATGGCCACTTAACTGAAGATGTTTATATGACTCAACCACCGGGTTTTATTGATCCAGCTTTTCCCAATCATGTGTGTCGCCTTAAGCGTGCGCTCTATGGGTTAAAACAAGCTCCACGTGCTTGGTATACTGAGTTGAAAGTTTTTCTTGTCCAATATGGGTTCACAAAGTCACAATCCGACACCTCTCTCTTTATTTATCGTTCTCACGGTGCTGTTATCTACTTCCTTGTATACGTTGACGATCTACTTGTTACAGGAAACTGTCCAACTATCATCCGTGATTTTGTTACATCCTTAAGTAAACGTTTTTCGCTGAAGGATCTTGGGCCACTGCACTATTTCTTAGGCATTGAGGCGGTGTTCACCTCAGATGGACTTCATCTCTTTCAAAGTAAGTACATTCGCGATCTCCTTGATAAATTTCATCTTGCAGGCATCAAGGATTCCACTACCCCTATGTCTGCTACTGGTCGCTTAATTCTTCAAGATGGCACTCCACCTGCTGATTCGAACCAGTATCGTAGTCTTATTGGTGGTCTTCAATATCTTCAACTAACACGCCCGGATATAGCCTTTGCTGTGAACAAGTTAGCTCAGTTTATGCATGCGCCAACTCAAACACATTGGACCGCAGCAAAACGTCTTCTTCGCTATCTTAAGCACACTATTCATCATGGTCTTCTACTTCGTCGCCATCAACCATTTACTCTTCGAGCCTTTTCTGATGCTGATTGGGCTGGTGATCGTGATTCATACCGCTCCACTACCGCCTATGTTCTATTTCTTGGCGATAACCCTATCTCTTGGTGCTCAAAGAAACAGCGCACTATCGCCCGCTCTTCTACTGAAGCCGAATATCGTGCCGTTGCCTCTGCCGCTGCTGATGTCACGTGGGTCACCAATCTCCTTCATGAACTTGGCGTCCCACTTCCAAAAGCTCCAACTATCTATTGTGACAATTTGAGCGCCACTTATTTATGTGTTAATCCGGTGTTTCACAGTCGCATGAAACATCTCGCTCTTGACTACCACTTTGTCCGGGAAAAGGTTGCCGCCGGATTACTTACAGTCGCTCATGTTTCCACAACTCATCAACTTGCCGATGTGCTTACTAAACCTCTACCTAAGGCCAGGTTTGATTCTTTACGATCCAAGATTGGCGTTTCCGACGGAACCCCCATCTTGCGGGGGCGTGTTAAGGAATCTACTCCAGCTGGACACATGCAGACGTCCAGCACTCCAATTCCTCCAGGCGGTTATAACAAATAGGTGTTAGGCCAACAAATGTTGTTTTTATCCTGTAGGTTTTTGTTACTATTTTTGGTTATTCTTGTTGTAACAACTAGTCCTAGTTGTATCGAAATTCTTTATTGTAAACACACATAGAGGGGGCCGAAAACCCTATATAGTAGGATACAAGATGTACATGTTTTGTGTGAATGAAAAACAATCTTCGTGATAACTTTTATACGAATGCCCAACTTGACAATAAGATCATGAGCTATCGTCTGCAAAACACATTTATTAGAAAATTTGTTATTGTGCACATGAGAAACAACTTTATTTTATGATAGGAAGGCTTCGTGACTCTTCGGATGTGAAAAATTGTAAGTCGTAGCTAATCATGTCTTTGTATATGACACATGTCGTGGCAATATGTCTATACCAAATAGTTGACTCACCAAAAGTGATTTTAAAATTATGAGCAACCGAGCTTTGCTAATAGTTTCAGATACTTATTAATTCACAAGGTGGTTCCACAAATTTTTAATGGCCATGACATGTGATGCTTTGCGGAGTATGAATGACTTTCATGTTTCGAGGAGTTGTGGCAAAAAAAGAAAATAGAAATGTAGAAAATGGAAATGTGATTCTTAGATGAAGTTTATGGACGTTTTAGGTAGACTACTAGGCTTCTGCGTTTATGCAGAGTCTAGAAAAGGACGAGATTGTTTCGTGATTTGTCACCAGAAGTGGAAAAGAGATCGCTCTGAGGCAGCATTCGTTCGAGGCCCTCATTATTGCTCCTCTAGCGGTAGTAGATTTACCCAGCTCAGCATCAATATTCAACTTGAGCTTGCCAGTCGGAGGCAAGCCCTACTTCAAGATTTGCACATATTTGCATTTTGGCGGGTTGGGGTGGGAGAGGGAATGCCTGCTTGGACGAATTGGGGTATGGTGAGCCTCCAAAGAACATGCACCATGTCTACAGAATGAACGAGTGTTCTCAAGTATGCGCATATGATTCCATTTCGCATTACCATACAGAATACCTGCATAGGCATTCCAGATGTCCCAACAAATAATCCCCTGCGTTGTGATGTGAATGAGTCCTTTCAGACTCCTTCCACGGCAATACATCCACCAGTGTATAAGAGAGCTAGGCTTTTAGAGAAGTATGCCTAGGATGATTCCCCTCTAGGATAATAGCATACTTGTTCCCGATGGCTCTAATTTCTGGACACTGTAAGAATAGATGATTTAGTTCCTTTGTGCATTATGACAGAAAAGACATATGGAAGGCTGTATGTCCATAAATCTGGCTAAGCTGTCCGGAATAGGTAAAGCTCCATGATACAGCTTCCAGAAAAATAGCTTTACCGGTGCCTATTGTGTGTTTTCCAAAATAAAGTGATGAGAGAGTAAGGAGAGCTTAGATTTTCTGCATGCATCATAAACAGTTTTCAGTGTGAAGCTTCCATTAGCAAAAGGAGTCCCAGAGGAGCCTAACTTCCTCGTATGTACAGTTGGCTTCACAAAATTCATTTATAGAGAAGAGCCTTTTCCATTTTGGAGAGTCATAGCCGTGGAACATAGTCTCCCTTGTTGGAAAAAATATGTTAAAATATTTTTAAATATGCTCCAAACTTATATAAAAATATGTGTAATGTTGTTTGGGAGTTTGATTAATGATTTGAACACTTTTAACTTAAAGAATATCACTTGGATCGATCCAAGTATGAGTTGGATCGAACCAAATGAAAGCTGAAATAAAGTTAAGTGTTCTGGAGGACATGGATCGATCAATGTAAGAGACATCGATCGATCGATGTAGTGCGATGCAATACTGGAACCTTTCTGTCCAACATAGATCGATCACATCGATCGATCGATGTAACATCGATCAACACATGGATAGATCTATGTGAGACAGAATGAATGAAGAAATGCTTATGTTCGACTTCGATCGATCACAACGATCGATCGAAGTGACATCGATCGATCGATGTGATCGATCAATGTGCCAACGGACAGAAACTTTCATGCTGAGTTGCATCTTGTGGTCCAAGAATCATCTCCCTTCAAAAGTGAACGTTATACAACTGACTTGGGAGGTCTGAAAACTGCTGAAACATGTTTAAAACAATGTCTTCATCTATCCAAAAGCCTATATATACAAGGCTTGACTATTTTACAAGAGATAGAAAAATTCTTGGAAAATTAGTGCAGAATTTTCAGCAGTCTTCTTCCTTATTCTCCTCTACATTCAAACACTTCTACTTGCAAGGTTATTTCCTCTCTCGTAGAGCAAACGAACAAGGGAAGCCGTTAAATCCTGGGAAGCATTCGCTTGTAGTTCACCTTGCTCACCGGTGGAGGCGAAATTACTTTTAAGGACAGTGATACTTATCACGTCTCGGCAATCTTTCGTGTTGTTTGTTTGTCTGTTCTCAATCATATTTTTCTAACATTCTTAAAAGCAAATTTCTGCAATGGCAATCAAACAACCTGTTGTTCCTGATATGTCAAGACTAATATGGGGGCAAAGTGATGAGACTAAAATCTACCTGCTCAGATAAGACAAAACTTTCCAGTTAGTTAATAATGGCCAACGTGACTCAGGCTCAGCTATTTGACCAGTCAACATCGGCTAGAAGACATTAGCCTCGGCCTCCATCATCAACAGTCGAGGTAGGTCAACTAAGGTAATTAAGGCAGGCTCAAGTATAACTCTTGGTCAGCTGGACCACACATTTAAGGCAGGTCGGCAAGTACTTGATCCGGTCAGAACATGATCAGACCTACCGCATGCTTGCTCAGCTCGGCTCGACATATCTCACTATTACTCTTGGCCAAACCACACTCAGAACAATTCAGCTTGGCCATACTCCTAGCGGAACTCTAATTGCACCTCGGTCCAGCAATGTACTGGTTAACCAAGGCAACCGCTTTTGGTCAGCCTCAACAAGTAAATATTCAAATATCAGATCAACAGTGCATAACCTCACAAGGAATCAGGTTCTGCTCGGCCTCGGAACATCCTCGGCCTCCGTTTCCTGACTGTCCCGAGCCCTAGCCTCGGCCTCAGTCTCATAAGGGTTTTTGCCCTTAAACAACTCGGCTAGTTCAGACAAGATATTTATCAACTGTCGCCTGGGACCTACCAAGACAATTCTGCAAACTCTTTCCAGGTGTAAAGCATTGCTTGGCTGAATGAAGAGTCATTATTGCTGGCCGCCTACGTGTCATAGACTCAGCTACTTGCGCAGCCCTTTGCGCATGCATCTGTCCAATCACACTGCACACCTACGACCGAGTAGCCTTTCTGCAACACGGTATTCTACTGCAACACGCATTGGTCTAATCAGCTTTATGCATAAAAGGCCCTCGAGACAGACGGAAGAAGAGGAGCCAAGATAACTTTCAGGGTCTTCTTCTTCTCTAAGGAAAGAACACCATATTCTCCAACAATCTAAACACTCAGTGAGAAAGCTCCAAAACGGCGCCTCAGCCAACATATAGACAGCCATCCTCTCAGTGAGAATTTTAGGCAGATTTGTTCTTAACCTTTATTCCAACATAAATTGCATACAAAATTATCCATAACTGACTTGAGCGTCGGAGGATTTTTCCAGGGCAGTGGCCCTGGGCCTCTAACGTCTCCTTTCCTTCTCAGGCTCCATTGAGGACCCAAACGGAGAGCTAACGACATACTACAAGGATCGTCTCCGATCCATCTGGTGAAGATCCGGCTTCATCACTCATGACATGTAACTCTTTCCTAAAATGCCAAAATAAAAATTCAACTTAAGTAAATTAGCCATAAAATACAACAGATGATAGACCTATGCTAGTGCTTTAAGTCATGGCAAGATAAGAAGTATATTTGAACTTGCATAACTAAACATCTCAATCTAAACAAGCTAACAGCCAGACTTGAATAAACAAACATACAGACATGAACAAGCCAATCGTTATAAAATAAGTTTATAGATGGTAGAGACTCGTGATGATAACGTACTGTGACATCTATGGAAACTAACACAGAAAACAGAGGGGCCAAGCACGGAGAATGTCATTTAGAAGTAAATGAGATTTATTCTGAAATTGTTACATAAAATAAACTCAAGAGCCTTCTCATTTACAGAGAGTATGCATGCCACTAAAACACCCTGCTAGAACAAGAAGCTGAGTTAGCTGATTTTATCATATTCATGTTGATATAGGCTACCCAATATACTTCTCTTATTCTCATTTAATATTATCTATATGTCTATATTTTTTTTGGATAAACATCTACACAAATGGTCATGAAACCATGCAACAGAATGTGAGAGAGAGTTGAACTTAGTATTGTTTAAATCTGAAGTTTGATAGCTGCTCTACAACTCTTAAGAGTTTCTGATATATCCAATCCACTAAAAAAAAAAAGAAATTATTCCGTTTGTAACTTTTCGTGTTAAAAGACAATTTAAAATTGAAAAAGCAAAGAAGTTATTAGAAATTACACAACTCTTAAATGCAAAATAGAAGTTAGAGCATTTAAGGAATATCTTAGAAAACTTCTATTCGAACACTACTTTGAAACACACTTTAGATAAATCAATAAAAAGAGGAGAGAAAGTATGAAAATATTTGTTTTCACATCTTCTGTCATTTTTTTATTAGTCCACTTAAAATATTTTTCAAAACAATATTCTAAATAGAGTGTTCTTCATCAACATTCATTATTTAAAACATTTCTTTTTGTTTTTAGAAAACTGAATCAAATTTAAACTTTTATCATTTGATGTTTTACTTGCTTATTGATAAACCATAACTAAATCGTCTGTTAGTCAACAACAGTCAACGGTTCAGCTCCAATAGTTCAGCATTCAGAGTATCGCAGTTCAGGGGTTCAGTACTCAAGTATGGCTGTTCAGCCTCGGCTGCACCTCAGCAGGGCAACATGACGCCCTTGTAGCATTGAAGAATATGCCAAGGTTTGCACCTCGGCATCAACTTCAGTATATGTTCAAATGCTGCACTTCAGACCACTTCATCTATACAATGCCTAATCATGCAATTCGGAGAGGCCTAGTCACACACTTTGACAGAGTTCAGCTGTGTACCACAGCAAGTCATGCACTTTGGCAAGGTTCAGCTGTGTACCACAGCAAGTCATGCACTTCGGCAAGGTTCAGCTGTGTACCACAGCAAATGAACTAAGTAAGATATTACTACGTGGGACCCTCAAACAGAGGTGCTCTTCAAGTATAGTGACTACAGCTGGTTATTCTTCCTGAACACGCCAAGGTCACAACAGCCGGTCTACTAGTTACATCAACCAGGCCGACTTATTAGTCACATCAGTCAGACTATTGATCACATCAGCAGACCTATAGCGTCTTAGGCTTTCTGCCCTAAACAAGCGTCTTCTCCAAGCCACTACCAGGGGCTTAAAGCGGGAAAAAGATCTATAAAGGCAAGCCAACCAAGACAAAGAAAGGAGCAAGACCCAGCTCCGGAACTCAAACATTCATACTCTAAAGCAAGATCATACACTTTGCTCCTCGGCACATACTGTGAGACACTCTAAACTCACCCTTAAATTATAAATCTCAGTGAGATATGGTCCAAACTGACTTGAGCGTCGGAGGGTTTTTCTCGGGGCCAACCCTCCGGGACCTCTGACATATGCTTCTTTGTGCAGGATATTTGGCGCTATTTCAGCTACACATCTTCAATCCCAGTTAAAAATTCTTCACATTAACTGACGAAGCTATTTTGAGGTCATCTAGACCCTTGGTGAAGATCCGGATTCATCATTTGGTGCTAGAAGGAGGGCCCCTTAGTCCCTTAACCTAGAAAACAGTTACTCAAAGCTTTTCTGACGATTACTCAGACCTTTTCTAATTATCCTTGGAAGCTATTGAGAGAAAGATGAGTAAAAAAGATAGTCAAGGGTCCAAGCAACCTATGACATCCAGGAGGAGCCAAAGGTCTTCTCAGCAACAAACTGATCAATGCTCTACAGAGCCGGGAGAATCCTCAACTCCCATTGCCTTCACATATGAAGAGCACAAGCAAATCATTCGCTATGTGGCTCAAAATCCAGAGGTCTTCCAAGCTGTAGTGAGGGAGATAAAGGGGAAGGCCTCTGCAGCAAAGCCCAGTGGGTCCCGTCTCAGTAACTCTCACCCACTGGAACACATGGAGTATTCTCCTACTCGGCCTGGTTATTGTCCCAGGTGTCAGGCTGATTTTATGGCCGAGGCGAGACGGCCAGAAAAAAAATCCAGCCACCAGAGTTTAAAATGTACTCAAAAAGTCTCATTGCCATTCAAACATGGCAGAAAAGTTGACAATAAGGGCAAAGCACCGCTACAGGAAAAGTGCTCTGTCAAGATTCGGTTAGGAGGCCGAGGAAAGGAAAGGAACTCTCTGCTGGCTTCAAAAGCTCATATCATTTCCTACATGAGGAAAAAATCTCTGGCAAAAGAGCCCCAGCCCCTTGCTGGACCAGTCAATAAAAGAAACCATCAACTGTAGTACCTTTATCATCATGATATTGGTCATGATACAGAAGATTGTAGGCAGCTTGGGCAAGAGATTGGGCGTCTTATTGAGTTGGGCCACCTATAACGTTTCTATAATCCGAGGTCTAGACTCCACAACAGGCTAGACTTTGGTAAACCCCCTCCTGGTGAGAGTTGTAAACCTGGGTCTCATCAAGGTATCTTAAGTGATGAGGATTCAGATCTTGATGAAAGAGGGATACGGGTTCCTGAGCATATAAGGCTGACATAACGACAATAGTCCCTGATTCAATCGAATCATGGTTTATCTCTTCTTGTGCTCATCCGGTATCTTCTGGCTCATCCTTACGTTATCAAGGGATCAGTTTCTTATATTCAACTAGATATTCTTATTTGGCATTCAGCCAGAAAATTTAGGTCACCTTATGGTGTATGGAGCAATAATTTATGCCTATCTATCACCCACAACGAAAGTGGGGGCATATATATCTTTACCCCAGCAGGACTTGGAGGTTGAGCAGGTCTCAACAAGATGGGACAGGTTTTCCAATATTCTTTACCTCAGCAGGTCTGAGAGGTTGAGCAGGTCTCAACATTATCTTTACTCCAGCAGGTCTGGGAGGTTGAGCAACTCTCAACAGGATGGGATAGGTTTCCCGATATTCTTACCCCAGCAGGTCTGGGAGGTTGAGCAGGTCTCAACATTATCTTTACCCCAGCAGGTCTGGGAGGTTGAGCAGGTCTCAACAGAATGGGACAGGTTTCCCAATATTCTTTATCTCAGCAGGTCTGAGAGGTTGAGCATGTCTCTGTTATACCGTGCACCTGCAATAAACACCACTAGAGGGAGGGTGAATAGTGGTTAGCGGAAATTACACTACAACCCTTTGTTAAAATCCCTTTTGAAAACAGAATCTGAAACCACCTCAGATTCAGAACCCATTTTTCAAAAATTCACAAATAATTGTAAACAACTCCAAAAATTATGCAACTTTCCAGAATTTAACTTCAATGAGTTATCAAGACCCTATCCAAAAATCAGACAAAAATAAGATCGTTTGTCCCTTCAAATAAATAAAAAGATTCAGATGGTCAATCTGGACAGAATTGGGCAGAATATTACTGATTTTTCAAAACGTGTTTCTCTTTGAATACTCAACCAAAAAGGTTGATCTTTATATAAAAACACTCCTTAGGATGTGTAGATGAAGTTTCCAAAAGGCTCTGACCTTAACCAACTCTTGAAAAATACAGAATTTAAGTTTTCTCAAAACTGGTCAGATTGCAGCCAGATTGGAGCAGTTATCTTGCAAAGACTGAAAGACTAACTTTCCCTTGCTCAAATCAAGTGATTCTTGTTGCAAATGAAAGCTAACAGCCTGAAGTATAACTCCACCAAAAATCACGAATTTTGAAAATGTTTAGCTATTTTTTCAAATTGTGAGAAGTTGTGTGAAAACTGCAGTCAAAAACGGGCAGAAAATAGAAATAAAGAAACAAGAGAAGAACACCGAGAATTTATCCTGGTTCGGTCAATGTGACCTACTCCAGTCCCAATGAACACCTTTCCTTGGATTTCAATATCAAATGAACACCTTACAACAAGAGCCAAGCTTGATCCTTGGGTTATACACCAACCCTATTCAAGACTCGGATAATCACTTCTATGCAACTCTTGGTTACAACACCTCTACCACCTATTGATGTAGCCTTATAAATTTGGCTAATCAATTATACAAATCTAACTCAAGAAGGTGTGTATAGTGTAGCTGGACAACAAAGAAAATTGTAACACCTTAGCTACAAAAATTATGAACGAAAATATGAGAAGAGAATAGCAAGACAACAATCTTCAATTTTGCTTTCAAGTGTGTGTCTTCTCTTCTTCACCTTGCCTTCTATTTATAGAGTGAATTGATGGCATATTCCCTCCAACTTTTAGACCATGTGATGGCTTAGAATTTTGAATTAAAACACCTCCATAATCATCTCCAACAATCTTGTCTCCATTACATTCAAATTTGAAATTTCAAGTTGGCAACTTTTGCCAACTAGCTTGCTTTTGGTTTGTCTTCTTGTCTCCAACTCATAAAATGAGAAAAACATCATCTCCACCTGTATAATCACGTTTTGGAGGCTGTGTATATGTATACCAACTCAGATTTTTGAGGAGAAATCAACAAATAATAGTTGACAAGGTTATTTCAACATATAATATCAAAATTCCCATTTCTCCTTGACATATTGTGATGAATCTTGCACCAAGGACACCTTGTAATCTCTGAAAGATGATGATTAAGAACCTCCAATAACACATATATAAGAGTCTTCAAGAGAAAATACATCGAATACCGTCACATATCCCGCTACCGTCGATAAAATCATCAAATGAGAGAATAAAATAGAAAACCACCAAATAATCTTCAAGAATATACTAAATGAACTCCAGAATGAATATAATAAGATACTCAAGAGATTCCTTGAGTAAAAATACCGAAACTTTCTTCGGGGGTAAAATGACCAAAATGCCCCTAGTGAGATAAAACTCCAGAAATGACCCCGATGGTCAGAATTAAATATAATAACACCTTCTTGATAATAAATAAAATGATAATATCTTCTTGAATCATATTCACCATGTCGAGTACCTACAAAACTCAAAATATCACTTTTGCCCTTTTTGGTAAGTTGTAGAAACTTCGAGGGCATATTAGTCACAAGATATTATCATCATAAAAATCACATAATCACAACATGATAAACATATATAAATTATGTAAAAATAAAAACAACTATTTTATCACATTTTAGAAAAATATTTCTAACAACCCTAGACATCGTATCATTTTTCTTCACTTATTCAACTCTTTCATTTATAACACCATATGTGACATTTTTAAGTATTCATCACTTAAAATCATGACTTTGAAAATTATCCAAACATATTTCTCAATATTCTCCCCCTTTTGGATGATTTTCAAAATAACCTAACATGATTTTAATGTCACAACTTATAACCAAAAGTTTAACCAAATGTTTTCAACTATGTTTTCAACTTTCAAATAGTATGCCGCTCCCCCGCAACTCATACTCTCCCCGTTTACCTATGCTCCAAAATTTATACCAATAAAAACTTAGCATATGATTCATCATGACTTACCAACTAAAACATGACTTACCAACTAAAATCATGTTCTTATTCTATCTCCCCCTTTATTTTGCAAATCATGCAAAAGATAGAACTATACAATGGTATCGTAAGTCATCATTCCTAATTTGGCTCGTAAGTTTTCAAAAGTGGCTTGATTAAGGGGTTTGGTGAAGATGTCAGCGATTTGATGATCAGTTCTTATGTGGTTTATCACTATATCCTCATTTTGAACATGATCATGAAGAAAGTGATATCGCACCTCAATGTGTTTGGCCTTAGAATGAAGCACCAGATTCCGTGAAAGATTGATTGCACTTGTGCTATCGCAGAAAATTGGAATCTTATTCATTTTAATACCAAAATCACTAAGTTTCTGTTTAAGCCAAAGTATTTGGGTAGTACATAAACTCAAAGCGATATACTCGGCTTCAGTGGTAGAAAGGGCTACACTAGCTTGCTTTTTAGAAACCAAGAAATCAAGTTGGTTCCTATAAATTGACAAGTACCGCTAGTGGATTTTCTATCTAATTTGCAACCGCCATAATCAGCATCACTATATGCGTGTAATTCCAACTTAGCGTTTCTATCATACCACAGTCCTAAGTGAGGTGTATGCTTAAGATATCTAAAGATCTTTTTAACTGCATTGTAATGTGATACCTTAGGACAAGATTGAAACCTAGCACACATACACACACTAAACATGATATCAGGTCTTGATGCAGTTAAGTATAACAATGAGCCAATCATAGATCTATAAAGTGTATCATCAAAAGGTTTACCATTTTTATCCTTATCAAGTTTGGTACTAACACTCATAGGGGTAGTTGTAGGTTTCAACTCTTCAAAGCCAAACTTCTTAATCATATCATTGACATACTTAAGTTGGCTAATGTGAATTCCTTTAGAGGTTTGTTTGATTTGAAGTCCTAAGAAATAATTCAACTCTCCTACCATTGACATTTCAAACTCTGACTTCATACATTCTTCGAAGTCTTTTACTAAAGTAGGGTTGGTTGAACCAAAGATTATATCATCTACGTATATTTGAACTATTAACAAATCATTACCTTTTCTTCTTAGGAATAATGTGTTGTTGATGGTCACCCTTTGATAATTATTTGCAATAAGAAAGTTTGCAAATCTATCATACCAAGCTCTTGGAGCTTGTTTTAAACCATATAGAGCTTTCTTAAGCTTATAAACATGGTTCGGATTCTTCGGATCTTTGAATCCAGGAGGTTGTTTGACAAACACTTCTTCTTGGATGTATCCATTCAAGAACGCACTCTTGACATCTATTTGGAAGAGCTTAATTTTGCTTATACTTGCAATCGCAAGTAACAATCTAATTGCTTCTAGTCGTGCAACAGGTGCAAAGGTTTCTTCATAATCTATTCCTTCTTGTTGATTATAACCTTGTGCGACTAGTCTAGCCTTATTCCTTATAATATTTCCTTGTTCATCCATTTTATTCCTAAAAACCCATTTAGTTCCTATGATAGACTTGTCTCCAGGTTTAGGTACTAAGTCCCACACGTTGTTCCTTGTGAATTGATTTAATTCCTCATGCATAGCATCTATCCATGATATGTCACCTAAGGCTTCCTTTACGTTCTTAGGTTCTAATTGTGAGATTAAGCTATGTCCTTCAAGTTGACTTATATTTCTACGTGTTTTAACCCCAACACTTGGATCCCCAATGATTAGTTCTCTAAGGTGCCACCAATTCCTAGATTGATTAAGTTCACCCTCATCTTGTTCAAATATTTCATTAGTGTGAACGTTATCATATGTAATTGGATCATTAGTTGTATCTTCTAATTGCAGAGTCTCTTGATTTATTTCATCTAAGGGTTCATGTTTGTCTTGTTCAGAGGGAGTTGGTTCTAGATGATCAAGTACAGGCTCAAGTAATACATCATCATCAAACATATTTTCAACATTTGTTTCTTGTTTATGTTGATGTTTATCACTAACTTCAAAACATGCATTTTCATTGAATTTCACATGTATGGATTCAATTATTTTTCTAGATGCAGGATTATAACACCTATATGCTCTTGAGTTAGTTGAATACCCAACAAATATGCATTCAATAGACTTTTGTTCAAATTTATCTAGATTATCCTTAGTGTTCAGCACAAAGCATTTACATCCAAATACTTTAAGATAATCTATCTTAGGTTGTCTATTGTTTAGCAATTCATAAGGCGTTTTATTTAATTTCTTTCTAATAGTGAGCCTATTTATAATATAGCATGCACAACTAACAGCTTCAGCCCATAAATATTTAGGTAATTTATTTTCACACAGCATTGTCCTAGCAACTTCTTGAATCGTTCTATTTTTACGTTCAACAACTCCATTGAGTTTTGGTGTTCTAGGTGGTGAGAATTCATGTTTGATTCCATATAGTTCGCAAAATTTGATTATGTCTTTGTTTTTAAATTCTCCACCTCTATCGCTTCTAATTCTTTTAACATTTTCTTCATAAATGTTTTCAAGTTGCTTAATAAGGATTTCGATTGCTAATGGAGCATTGTCTTTGTGTGTTAAGAACAATGTCCATGTGTAGCGTGAGTAATCATCTACTATGACACACACATAGTAGTGTCCACCTAGACTTCTTGTCCTACTTGGACCAAATAAGTCTAAGTGAAGTAATTCTAGTACATGACTAGTACTCACTTCATGTTTCGGTTTTAAGGTTTCTTTAATGTGTTTTCCCTTAATACATGTTTCACACATTTGAAAATTATCTAAGTCTAACTTACGCATTCCTCTAATTAAATTCTTTTTAGACAATTTCTTAATAGTTGAAATTCCTATATGGCCTAATCTTCTATGCCATAAATTTACATCTAACTCATGTGATATTAGACACTTAACCTTAGCATCTAACATGTTATCTAAGGTAAGAGTATAAATATTTCCATCTCTATTTCCTTTTAAAACCGTTTCTCCTTTTTCATTTATTATATCACAAGAATTGGGAAGAAAGGAGACATTATAACCACAATCTATAAGTTGAGAAATGCTAAGTAAATTACAAGATAGATTGCTTACTAATAACACATTTCGTATTTGAAATGTGTTAGGGTCCCCAATTGTTCCTTTTCCAACAACTTGTCCTTTGTTGTTGTCACCGAATGTTACTTTTCCTCCATTCTTGATATGTTCCAATTCGATGAATAGTTTGGGGTTCCCCGTCATATGCCTCGAACATCCACTATCTAAAAACCATTTGGTTTTTAGATTCTTTGACTTTGCCTCCTTCTTGCATTCCTTGCGTTTATCCTACAATGGAGACAAAGTTTTAGGTACCCTTTATTTGGGTCCTTGAATGTTAGGGGCACTATTCTTGTTTAGATATCCCTTAGGTATCCAAACTTGAATATACCTTCTAGGCACATTTTTAGCATTGTTATAATTTGGAAAATAAGAAGAATTAGCATATACATGATTATTCCACATAAGTGAAGATACATTGTTATACATGTTGTGCTATGGTTGATAATCATTATAGGATGGCCGAATTTTATAATGTGCATAAGGCATGCGATTTTGTTTCTTATATGGCGCTATATAAGTGTGTTTGTAGGGATTTCTATAAGACTTATAAGAGTGTTGCATATATTTAGGTTCATAATAAGTTGTATGCATTTTATTCGATCTAGTTACATTTGTATACATGTAGGCATAATTTCTAGATTGTCTAGATGCAAAGTTTGGCCTAGATGTATAGTTATGCGTGTGTGTTTTTATGGGTGCATGCTGCATTTTTATCTTTGAATAAGAAGAAGAAGAAGGAGTAGAAGAAGATTTAGCAGACAAGTTTGTTTTTATAACTTTATAAGGTTGTTTCGTAGTTGATGATACAAACTTAGTCTTTTTATCTAATTTTCATCTTCTTCTTTATATCCCAATTCAGTTTTATCATTTCCATACTTTTGTGATGATATAAGTGTATCTAACATATTTGCACCAGATTTAAATTGTTCTATGATTTTTTCTAAGGTAAATTTAGAAGACTTAAGTTGTACTATTTCATTTTCACAACTTTCTAACTTGGATTTTAACATTTTATTTTTCATTTGTAACTTTTGTTCATCTTTCCTGTATGATTCAATTTTATTCTCTAAAGAATCAAGAGTATTAGTAGACTCTTGTTTAAGAGATTCTAGTTGATCGGAGAATTCCAAGTTGGACGTCTTCAACTTGTCATTTTCTTCAACTAGTTTCTTCTTTTCTTTAGAAAGCCTCTTACAGTGAGCATGCATTCTTAAGAATTCTTCATACATTTCATCAAATGTCATGTCACTATCGGAATCACTATCAGAAGAAGAACATACCTCGTTGGATACGAAGCAGACTTGAGCTTCCTCAGTTTCGGATTCTGAGTCGGATGAGTCGCTCCATGTGCTCACCTTCATTGCTCGTTTCCCTTTTTTTGCCTTAGACTCTTTTGCCTTTGTCGTTTGAGCCTCCTATCCTTGGCTTGTTTATTATTGTTGGTATTATTATTATTTTTCTTCGTGGGACAGTCATATGAAATATGTCCTTTTTGACTGCATTCATAACACTTTAATTCTTTATTATACCATTTGTTTGTGTTATTCTTCCTAGGTTGAGAAGAAGAAGAAGAAGAAGAAGAAGAAGAAGAATTACGTTGTCTATTTCTATTTGGATGTTTGAAAAACTTTCTAAGTTTTCTAGCTATCAATATCAAGTCATCGTCTAATTCAGTATCACTATTACTGTCATCGTTACTAGCATGTGTTTCGATTGTTTTGAAAGCTATTGACTTACCGGATGACTTAGACGATTCAGACTTTCGTTGGTTTAATTTAACCTCGTAAACTTTAAGAGACCCGATCAATTCATCCATCTTAGTGATTGACTTGGTCTCCTCGATTGCAGTCACCTTTGGATCCCATTCAGCAGGGAGGCTTCGTAACACCTTTTGAACCTTTTCAGTGTTCGAAAATGACTTTCCTAAAGCTTCAAGGGCATTGAAAATATTAGTAATCCTCAAATCCATAGATGTTATGGATTCGTTTGGCAACATTTTGAAAGTCTCTAATTCAGTCATAAGCATGTTTATTTTTGACTCTTTAACACCACTAGTACCTTCATGCTTTAATACAAGTGATTTCCACATGTCGTGTGCGCTTGTGCAATTTGACACATATCCTGCTTCAGAAGTTGTAAGTCCATTCAAAAGTAATTGCATAGCTCTAGCATTCATGGACATTTTCTTTTTATCATCTGATGACCATTCACTTTTACATTTTTCAACCTCTTGAGTTACTTCACTAACTTGTGTAACTTTCGTTGGAATGTACGGCCCATCTTCAACTATAGACCATAAATCGATGTCTATAGCCATTAAGAATAGCCTCATTCTTAGTTTCCAATGAACAAAATTATTGCCATCAAAAAGAGGAGGGCTTTGTGTAGACATACCTTCCAACTCACCTTTGTGAGAAACAATAGCCATAGTATGTACCTTGGATTTGAGACAAGCAGTATATAATGAATCGTTGTTTCTTGGCCTTGTATTGTTCGTATGGTATTGAATCTTGCTTCTTTTTAGTGGTGTTGGTCTGGCTCTGATACCAAATGTTGGACCGTGCACCTGCAATAAACACCACTAGAGGGGGGGTGAATAGTGGTTAACGGAAATTACACTACAACCCTTTGTTAAAATCCCCTTTGAAAACAGAATCTGAAACAACCTCAGATTCAGAACCCGTTTTTCAAAAATTCACAAATAATTGTACACAACTCCAAAAATTATGAAACTTTCCAGAATTTAACTTTAATGAGTTATCAAGACTCTATCCAAAAATCAGACAAAAATAAGATCGTTTGTCCCTTCAAATAAATAAAAAGATTCAGATGGTCAATCTGGACAGAATTGGACAGAATGTTGCTGATTTTGCAAAACGTGTTTCTCTTTGAATACTGAACCAAAAAGGTTGATCTTTATATAAAAACACTCCTTAGGATGTGTAGATGAGGTTTCTAAAAGGCTCTGACCTTAACAAACTCTTGAAAAATACAAAATTTAAGTTTTCTCAAAACTGGTCAGATTGCAGCCAGATTGGAGCAGTTATCTTGCAAAGACTGAAAGACTAACTTTCCCTTGCTCAAATCAAGTGATTCTTGTTGCAAATGAAATCTAACAGCCTGAAGTATAACTCCACCAAAAATCACGAATTTTGAAAATGTTTAGCTATTTTTTCAAATTGTGAGAAGTTGTGTGAAAACTGCAGTCAAAAACGGGCAGAAAATAGAAATAAAGAAACAAGAGAAGAACACTGAGAATTTATCCTGGTTCGGTCAATGTGGCCTACTCCAGTCCCAAGGAACACCTTTCTTGGATTTCACTATCAAATGAACACCTTACAACAAGAGCCAAGCTTGATCCTTGTGTTATACACCAACCCTATTCAAGACTTGGATAATCACTTCTATGCAACTCTTGGTTACAACACCTCTACCACCTATTGATGTAGCCTTATAAATTTGGCTAATCAATCATACAAATCTAACTCAAGAAGGTGTGTATAGTGTAGCTGGACAACAAAGGAAATTGGAACACCTTAGCTACACAAAGTATGAACGAAAATATGAGAAGAGAATAGCAAGACAACAATCTTCAATTTTGCTTTCAAGTGTGTGTCTTCTCTTCTTCACCTTGCCTTCTATTTATAGAGTGAATTGATGGCATATTCCCTCCAACTTTCAGACCATGTGATGGCTGAGAATTTTGAATTAAAACACCTCCATAATCATCTCCAACAATCTTGTCTCCATTACATTCAAATTTGAAATTTCAAGTTGGCAACTTTTGCCAACTAGCTTGCTTTTGGTTTGTCTTCTTGTCTCCAACTCATAAAATGAGAAAAACATCATCTCCACCTGTATAATCACGTTTTGGAGGCTGTGTATATGTATACCAACTCAGATTTTTGAGGAGAAATCAACAAATAATAGTTGACAAGGTTATGTCAACATATAATATCAAAATTCCCATTTCTCCTTGACATATTGTGATGAATCTTGCACCAAGGACACCTTGTAATCTCTGAAAGATGATGATTAAGAACCTCCAATAACATATATATAAGAGTCTTCAAGAGAAAATACATCGAATACCGTCACATATCCCGCTACCGTCGATAAAATCATCAAATGAGAGAATAAAATAGAAAACCACCAAATAATCTTCAAGAATATACTAAATGAACTCCAGAATGAATATAATAAGATACTCAAGAGATTCCTTGAGTAAAAATACCGAAACTTTCTTCGGGGGTAAAATGACCAAAATGCCCCTAGTGAGATAAAACTCCAGAAATGACCCCGATAGTCAGAATTAAATATAATAACACCTTCTTGATAATAAATAAAATGATAATATCTTCTTGAATCATATTCACCATGTCGAGTACCTACAAAACTCAAAATATCACTTTTGCCCTTTTTGGTAAGTTGTAGAAACTTCGAGGGCATATTAGTCACAAGATATTATCATCATAAAAATCACATAATCACAACATGATAAACATATATAAATCATGTAAAAATAAAAACAACTATTGTTTACATTTTAGAAAAATATTTCTAACAACCCTAGACATCGTGTCATTTTTCTTCACTTATTCGACTCTTTCATTTATAACACCATATGTGACATTTTTAAGTATTCATCACTTAAAATCATGGCTTTGAAAATTATCCAAACATATTTTTCAACAGTCTCAACATTATCTTTACCCCAACAGGTCTGGGAGGTTGAGCATGTCTCAACAGGATGGGACAGGTTTCCCAATATTCTTACCTCAGCAGGTCTGGGAGGTTGAGCAGGTCTCAACAAGATGGGACAGGTTTCCCGATATTCTTACCCCAGCAGGTCTGGGAGGTTGAGCAAGTCTCAACATTATCTTTACCCCAGCAGGTCTGGGAGGTTGAGCAGGTCTCAACAGGATGGGACAGGTTTCCCGATATTCTTTACCCAGCAGGTATGGGAGGTTGAGCAGGACTCAACGGCGGGATAAGTTCCCTATATCTTCACCTCAGCAGATCTGAGAGGTTGAGCAGGACTCGACAAGCAGGATAGGTTCCCTATATCTTCACCTCAGCAAGATTGAGAGGTTGAGCAAGTCTCAACAATGAGACAAGTTTGCCTATATTCTAACTCAGCAAAACTGAGAGAGTTGACAGAAAGGGGATAACGGCTTTCCCACCTCTCAAAATTCATTAAGGCACAACAGAGTTGAAGAGCCAAGCATAAAAGCTGAAGCTTAGTACTTCGGCGAAGAATCAGCATACAAAAGGTACTCATTTGGCGAAGCTGAAGACAAATACTTGCAAACTATTAAAATAGAGCAAGTGAAGCTGAAGACAAATACTTACAAACTATCAAAATAGAGCAAGTGAAATTTCTTAAGCTGAAGACAAATACTTGCAAACTATCAAAGAAGAGCAAGTGAAGTTTCTTAAGCTGAAGACAAATACTTGCAAACTATCAAAATAGAGCAATTGAAGTTTCTTAAGTTGAAGACAAATACTTGCAAACCATCAAAATAGAGCAAGTGAAGCTGAAGACAAACACTTGCAAAATACGAAAAAAGAGCAAGTAAGGCTTTGCAAAGCCGAGGACAAATGTTCGCATTCACTATTGAGACGAAGCAAATACAACTTCACATGCTGAAGACAAAGACAGTTAAAGAAGCTAAAGGAAGCTGAAGAGCAAAAAGTTGGTAAAAATGGATTTTCATTGAAGTACAAAATCTATTACAACTACAACTATCTATAGGAAAAATCCTATTCTACTGTACAAATCTCCTCCTTCTCTCTGAGGTCAACTCCCCTTTGGAACTAAGCACTATGGTTTACAAATGCAACTCCAGTCTTAGGATTATGGAGGTCAGCGAGACCAGAATGCTCTTTATCCCTCTTCTTCCAATGAAGCAAGAAACAATTGCGACTACATTCTTCGCATTCCATCTTCAATACATGGTAGCAGTATAATAAACTCCGGAAAAGTTGGTCAACCACTTAAAAAAGCAAGGCTTAGCATAAATAAAACTCAGGCAAGGACTATGTTGGATTCGACGCCAGGGCAACAAATTTCAAGCACTGCAATTCCAGCAGAAATAAACTTGGAAAATGATGTCAACTACCCTTCGGAGGGTGATTCTTTGAAACTTAACTTCTGCAGTGCAGTAAAGTTTTGCTCTGCCATGTAACCATAGATCGGGATGCTTGTTTTGCAGAAAGTGAAAAGAGGACTGATTTATTTGACCTATCCATGTTTGAAGTACAGCAAAATGAATCCTTTGCTGGAAAGGGATGTGTTGAAGGAGAATCCCTATCAAGAAATGGCAGGGGTACTAAAACGAAGGATATGGTAATAACCGAAGAAGGTCCGCCAGCAAGGCGTAACTTCCTTGAAAGACGATAGTCCCCATCAGAATCAAATATTTCGTGAAAGGATTGAACCTCACGGTCACCCTCCAGATCCTCTGGATAAGAGGGAGTATACATGTTTTGGGGATGTTTACATAAAAATGAAGGGCTGGATTGAAAGAAAGGGCACTGTAGAAGACAAGGATAGGCTTTAAAGACCGGGAAGATAAGTCGAGAATGCAGAATGAATGGAGGAAATCGTCTCTATTTATAAGTGAGGGAAAGTGAAAAGTCGTTCCTTTTCGTTTGAAATTTGAAATTCAAAAAGGCTGAGGCTCACGCATCTCCCTCCCTCGGGGAATGGAATCGCCGAAAAAGTAATGATAAGGCATCGGAATTAGCTTACACTAAAAGCGGGAATTACTGCACAAGTAAAAGGATAACCGCATAATTAATGAAGGATTGCCATGTCACCGGTTCACTAGAACAAGATTTGTCTGCCTTCGTAGTTCAGCTCAGCCACACAAAATCTGGGGGCAAATGATAAACCATAACTAAATCGTCGGTTAGTCAACAACAGTAAACGGTTCAGCTCCAATAGTTCAGCATTCAGAGTATCGCAGTTCATGGGTTCAATACCCAAGTATGGCTGTTCAGCCTCGGCTGCACCTCAGCAGGGCAACATGACGCCCTTGTAGCATTGAAGAATAGGCCAAGGTTTGCACCTCGGCACCAACTTCAGTATATGTTCAAATGCTGCACTTCAGACCACTTCATCTATACAATGCTTAATCATGCACTTCGGAGAGGCCTAGTCACACACTTCGATAGAGTTCAGCTGTGTACCACAGAAAGTCATGCACTTCGGCAAGGTTCAGCTGTGTACCACAGCAAGTCATGCACTTCGGCAAGGTTTAGCTGTGTACCACAGCAAATGAACCAAGTAAGATATTACTTCGTGGGACCCTCACACAGAGGTGCTCTTCAAATATAGTGACTACAGCTGGTTATTCTTCCTGAACACGCCAAGGTCACAACAGCCGGTCTACTAGTTACATCAACCAGGCCGACCTATTAGTCACATCAGTCAGACTATTGATCATATCAGCAGACCTATCGCATCTTAGGCTTTCTGCCCTAAACAAGCGTCTTCTCCAAGACACTACCAGGGGCTTAAAGCGGGAAAAAGATCTACAAAGGCAAGCCAACCAAGACAAAGAAAGGACCAAGACCCAGATCTGAAACTCAAACATTCATACTCTAAAGCAAGATCATACACTTTGCTCCTCGGCACATACTGTGAGACACTTTAAACTCACCCTTAAATTATAAATTTCAGTGAGATATGGCCAAAACTGACTTGAGCGTCGAAGGGTTTTTCCCGGGGCTAATCCCCCGGGACCTCTGACCTGTGCTTCTTTGTGCAGGATATTTGGCGCTATTCCAGTTATACATCTTCAATCCCAGTTAACAATTCTTCACGTTAACTAACGGAGCTATTTTGAGGTCATCTAGACCCTTGGTGAAGATCCGGCTTCATCAGTTATCATTAATACTTCAGTGGTTGTTACATGATCAATTTTAAAACCAAACAGAAGTTAATACGTGTGGTTGTTACAAGATCAATTTTACAAAAACAGAAGTTAATAGACAAATCATAGAATGTAAACAGTACACGACAAAAAGAATTTCGATTAACGACGAAAAAGTCACCGACGTACCATGTTTAATCGGTATTTCGTCGATAATTTGCGACGACATAGCGATAAACGCAATTTCGTCGTTAATTGCGGCGAAACTACGATGAAATACATTGTCGCTAACAAAAAAGTAGTCTGGTTAATCCTTTCGTTACAATTTCGTCGGTGCTTTGCCGGTGGTTCGTCGCTACTCTGTGTCTTTTGTTTGTCGCTATTTAGTTTGTAGCGTTTCGTCGCTATATCGCCGCTAATGTGTCGCAAAAATTCCAGAAACATAAACACGAATAAACAAGGAAATAAAATCGTCGGTTAGTAGGTTCTCGGCGTTGTGTATCGTCGGTTTTATGTCGATGAAACCCGCGTGTCACAAATGTTTTGTTTTACTTTTCGTTCGTATTCCGATTCGTCGTTGTGTCGTCGCAGATTCGTCGAGGATTAAACACGTGTATGAATTAAGAAAAAAGAAAGCGGTGATTGGGAAAAAATTTATTTATTTAGTAATAAAAATTTACATTATGAAGACGAAAAATTAAAAAAAGAAATCTTAAAGAGAAGTGGAGAGGGGCCGTTCACTCTTCGTCATCGGAAGAAAGAGTGGCCGCCACATTCTCCGCGAACTCTTTGAGGAGGCGCTTCAGATTGTAATATTTGACTTTCAACTTGCGCAGCCTTCTGTTCACGACGTGCAGTTGTCTCGACTGCTGCTGCATGTTTGCTATAATTGTACTGTAATTGATCTGTTGTTCCGGTATTTCTTGGGGTTGTGGCTGAGGAGGAGGCCGTTGTGGTTGAGGAGGAGTCCGTTGTGGAGGTGCACTGTTTGCCCCTCCACGCCTTGGGGTTGTTTTATAACGACGGGGCATACTTTGTATTTTGTTTATGAAATGTAAGGCTGTGGGGTTTTATATAGGTAAACAAAGCGACGACATAGCGACGAATCCGCGACGAAATTTTTTCCCGTTATTCAACACCGGGAGATGTGCAGGCGTGACACTTTGTTCGAATTAGCGATGACTTAGCGACGACTTAGCGACGTAAATGCATCGTACGTTGTAACCATCGGGCACTGTGCGGACACTGCCGAATAGCGACGCCTTAGCCACAAAACGCGTCGTATGGTGTGAAGAGACGTCGTGCATCGCTAGTTCGTCGGTAAAGCGTCGCTAAATTCAAATGCCATATTCGTTGGTTATTAGGTTCTCGTCGTTGTATTAAGTTTCGTCAGTATATAGTCACTGTTTAGTCGGTGAATTAGTCGTCCCAAATTTTTTCGAACCACATTTCATCTGTATTTTAGCGTCGTCGAGATTCGTAAGGGATTGAACACGTGTTTAAATTAAGAAAACGAAAGCGATGATTGGGAAAAAAACTTCATTAACATAGAATTATAAATTACAAAATACATAAGGAAAAAACGAAAAAAATCTAAAAGAATAGCGGAGAGGAGCCGTTCACTGTTCGTCATCCGAACAGAGAGTAGCAACACTCTCCACGCACGCCTTCAGGAGGCGTCTCAGCTGCGCAGCTTTGGCTTTGATGCGCATCTGCCTTGTGTGCAGGTACTCGAGACGCTCATCCTGGTCGTTAAGCACCTCCCTCATATTCTCCACTGTTTTCCACAGCTCCTGTATTTCTACACGAGGATCGCCAATGTGGCGATTCTCTTGCCGCCTTGGCCCCTGCACAGTGGGTTCGGAGGAGTCAGCCGGCGGGGGTGCTTGTGGTTGTGGAGGAACCGGTGCAGGTGCCGGTGGTTGAAGACCCCGTCTTGGGTATGTACGACCACTACCACGTCGTGCCTGGGCCTTAGTACGAACCATATTTGTCTTTTTTATATGATTATAAAGGAGATTTTGTTTTTTATACTATGAGAGTCACGGCAGGTTGTTTATATAGGGGAATTCAGCGACGACATAGCGACGACTTAGCGACGTAAATGCATCGTAAGTATTAACAATCGGACACTGTACGGACACTGGATAGCGACACCTTAGCGACGTAAATAGCGACAAAATGCATCGTATGGTCTGAAGATACGTTGTGCGTCGCTATTTCGTCAGTAAAGCGTCGGTAAGCAATGAATGCAGACATTAATACACGCACACCATACGATGAAATTCGTCGCTAAGTCGTCGGTATTTGTGTTTGTTTCCTTTTAAGTGTCGGTATTTGTGTTTCTTGGTCGTCGGTATAGCGTCACTAAGACGTCGGTAATATTGCAGGCTGAGAACCATAAAACGCAGTTTTCTTCTTCCACTCTTCTCCCATTCTTCTCCCCTTTCAAACACATAAATCATCACTTTTCAACAAAAATATAGAAGGAAGATATCTTATTGTGTGGGATTTTGAAGTTTTCCACACCGAGAAAAGATAGCTACTGTTATTTTGAAGGTATAGCGAGAAAATGGATCCGAGGAGGAGCGATAGAAAGTGGATGTACGAGAGAGTAAACAATGGGGAGTGGAGTTTTAGATTTGTTGAAGGTCTCGAAGAATTTATGGATTTAGTGACGAGTAATGAAAGTGGAACGCAGATTAGATGTCTGTGTAAGAAATGCAAGAACTGTAAATATATGCATCCGGGTGACGTGAGGGTTCACTTATTGAAACAAGGTTTCGTGCACAATTACCATACATGGTACTGCCACGGCGAATATGAGGGGGCGTCTACATCTGCAACTGTTCACGTCGAAGGGGGACCCGGTCAGGTTGATGTCGAAGAAATAGGCGAGGGATCTCACAACCCATACGTGCAGATGGTGCAAGACGTAGCCACCGGCGCATTTACGGGAGAGCAGTACTTATAGTCTCATGTCGGGTACGAACGTGCATAGGATCCAAACGAACAGCCGCGTATATTCGTGGAGGAAGATCCGAACCCTCAGGCGAGACAGTTTTTTGAGATGCTAAACGCCGCCAACACGCCGCTGTATACCGGTTGCGGTAGTCACACACAGATGTCCATGATCGGTCGGATGACGAGCATGAAAACGGAGCACCTCATGACGGATAGATTGTACGATGAGATGTGTCAGCTGATGAGGGAATCTCTTCCCGAAGGGAACACGATGGTCGACAGTTTTTATTCGACGAAGAAACAGCTGCACACGTTGGGACTGCCGGTTCAGAAGATCAATTGTTGTTCGGAGGGGTGCATCATATACTGGGGCATCAACGAGGATAAAGACAAGTGCAGGGTATGTGGGACACGCAGGTGGAGAACGAACAAAAGAAATCGGAACGTGTCAAGAAAGCAATTCTACTATTTACCTCTCGCCCCTAGACTGCAGAGGCTCTACGCATCCGGTGCCACAGCTAGCCAGATGAGGTGGCACGCGGAGCACTACACAAAAGACGGTGAGATGTGCCATCCATCTGACGGCGAAGCTTGGAGGACGTTCGATGCGACACATCCGGGTTTTCGTCAGAGACAAGAAACGTTAGGTTGGGGTTATGCACCGACGGGTTCAACCCGTTCGGACAGTCGGGAGAGCAGTATTTGTCGTGGCCTGTCATCGTGACGCCGTACAATCTACCACCTTGGATGTGCATGAAGAAGCCGTACATATTCTTGACTGTGATCGCGCCGGGGCCTAGGAATCCGAAACAGAAGATCGACCTATACCTGCAGCCATTGATACAGGAGCTGAAGTGGTTGTGGGAGTTTGGCATGGAGACGTTCGATGTATCCATCAAACAAAACTTTCAGCTCCGCGCTGCGCTGATGTGGATGATCAGTGGCTTTCCGGCTTATTCTATGTTGTCGGGGTGGAGTACAGCGGGGAAATACGCTTGCCCTTACTGCATGAAGCAAGCGAAGACGATGTCCTTGAAACATGGACGTAAGATTTGCTGGTTCGACAGCCATAGAAAGTTCCTGACCAGACGTCATTTGTACAGAAAGAACGTGACGGCGTTCATGCTTGGCATCGTCGAGAAGGACACGAAGCCCAAGCTTCTCACGGGTGCGGAGGTGGTGGAGGAGATAGACAGTTGTGGATCCGTGGGGGTCGCTGATGATCCGGACGGTAGCCACAACGCAGACCTGGCCCATGACTGTATCGGGTGGAAGAAGAGAAGCATATTATGGGAGTTTTCGTACTGGAAGAGCAATATGATCCGAGACAACCTGGATGTCATGCACATTGAGAAGAACGTGTTTGACAACATCTTCAATACAGTGCTGAATGTGCCTAGAAAAACGAAAGACAATTTGAAGGCACGACTTGATATGCGCGACCTCAAAATGCGACCGGAGCTGCATCCCACTAGCACATCCTACATGCCGAAGTCCTCGTACACGCTGACTGCGGAGCAGGTTAGTGCGTTGTTATCGTGGCTGGGGACGGCTAGATTTCCTGACGGTCATGTTTCGAACCCGTCGAAGAACATCGACGTGAATAAACGCGGTTTACACGGGATGAAGAGCCACGACTGTCACGTGTTCATGCAACGGTTGATGCCCATTGAATTCCGTGAGCTGCTTCCAACCAATGTATGAGAAGCACTTACCGAGATGAGTCTGTTCTTCAGATGTCTTACATCCACGAGACTCAGGACGGATGATATGTCAAGACTGGAGGACGAAATCCCAGTGATCCTATGCAAGCTGGAAACTGTATTCCTTCCGGCCTTCTTTGATTCAATGGAACACCTGCCAGTTCATCTACCATACGAGGCACGCGTTGGTGGTCATGTTCAGTACAGGTGGATGTATCCGTTCGAGAGGTACTCTTATTTGTTACGTGACGTTCTTATATGTCTAAGCGCGAGCATGCTTACCAATTTGTTTCATCATGTGACGTTGGAGTATTCACTATATGAACAGATATCTCAGGCATTTGAAGCTGAACTGTCTCATTACTTCCAGCCAGATGTCCCGTCGAGGTGCAGAGATGTTCCCCGGAACGACGATGGCATTTCCAGATCCGGTGTCCTCCTGATATTCACACATCCGATCAGGTTTCACGGACAGGGAAAGGAAATGATATTGGGGAACAGCGATATGAAGATTGCTCATTCTTATGTTATGCGCAACTGCCGTCAGGTTGACCGTTTCCAGAGGTATAAACGATATCCAATTTTAATTTGTAAATACCTTGCACTACTATATCCATTATATTACAAAGGTATACATGGTAATCATTCGTAATTTGCTTCAGCTTGTTCGTTGATTTATTGCAAGAACGTTCACCGTGTATATCGAGCAATGCAATAAACAATGAGTTAGATGCCAAGTTTGTTGATTGGTTCAGGTGGCATGTAAGTTTACATATTTGTTGGTTACGTGTACGTCATGTGATACGCATTTATTGCCCCACTGATGTATACTTGTCGTTTTACAGGCGAGCAAAGGTCATCTGGCTGACGAAGAGTACGGTTACATTCTGACACCAGTAGCCGAGGGTCTATTGAGCAGAGTCACGCGCTATGACATGTGTTTTGTGAATGGTTATAGATTCCACACAGTCTCCCATGCCACCCAAAAATCGTCGGATAACAGCGGAGTGTGTGTCAAACGGTATGACAATAGCCCAGACGAGGATGACTTCTACGGCTACCTTACTGACATCATTGAGCTCGAATATCCCGCATTGCCTATAAAGCAGGTGGTGCTATTCAAATGCGAATGGTACGATCCAACTCGGGAAGGTTATCGCGCTGGCACAAAGGTTCACGACCGATATAAGTTGGTAGACTTACACCAAGAGCGATGGTACAGAAAGTACGATCCATTCGTTTTGACTAGTCAAGCGTCCCAGGTGTACTATCTATCGTATCCGACGACGAGGATGAATGCGAGCTCAAAAGACTGGCGAGCCGTGTGCAAAGTGAAATCGAGCAAGTTTGATGTCAGTATCCAGCCAGGTTCAGATGGCATGGATGCCGCATTTCAAGAAGAAAACCCGCGCGTTGTGGATACGACACATGTTGAACTGCACAAACACTCGTCGCTATTTCGTCGTAAAATTTCGTACTTAAAACTGAAATCCCCCTTCTTCTTCCCCATTTCCCTCCACCGCGAATTCTCCCCCCCCACCCCAGTGAAATCTCCCTCCCTCCCCCGGCGAAATCACCCTCCCTCCCCTGCGAAATTCTGCGCAGCTGCCGTCAAGTTCTCCAGTGACCTCCTTTCCCCGGTTAGTTTTTCTTCCTATTTCGTTTTTAATGATTTTAATTAGTTATAGATTGAACTGTTTATTGTGGGTGTTGGTGGTGGGTTGTAGGCGGGAGTGGCTATGGGCGGGGGTGGTTGTTGGTGCGGGGTTGGCTGTGCGCGGGGGTTGTTGGCGGGGGGATGGCTATTGGCGGGCGTAGGCTGTGGGTGGGGGTGGGCTGTGGGCGGGGGTGGTTGTTGGCAGGGGGTTGGCTTTGGGCAGGGGTTTGCTGTGGGCGAGGGTGGGCTGTGGCGGGGGTGGCTTGGTGTTGCGGGGTTGGGTGGCTGTGGCGGATGGTGGGCTATGGGCGGGTGGTGGGCTGTGGGCGGGGGTGGCTGTGGGCAGTGGTGGCTGTGGTGGGTGTGGCTGTTGGCGGGGGTGGCTGTGGGCGGGGGTGGGCTGTGGCGGGGTGGCTGGGTGTTGCGGGGTGGCTGTGGTGGAGGTGGCTGTGAGCGGGGGTGGGCTATGGCGGGGGTGGATTGGTGTTACGGGGTTGGGTGGCTGTGGCGGGTGGTGGGCTGTGGTCGGGGGTGGTTGTTGGCGGGGGTGGCTGTGGGCGGTGGTGGGCTGTGGGCGCGGGTGGTTGTTGGCGGGGAAGGGGGATGGCTGTGACGGGGGTGGCTGTGGGCGGCGATGGCTGTGGCAGCGGTGGCTGTGGGCGGGTGTGGGCTGTGGGCGGCGGTGTCTGGGTGTTGCGGGGTTGGGTTTCCATGTCCGACGACATATGAAGCAAGTATGTTGGTGATGTATACTTTGAAGTGTAATAATTTGATGATGAAATTTGATTATGTAGTTTGGTTAATTATGTCATGTTGTTGGATTTGGATTTGTCTTTGGAGAGGCCATTAAGGCCGGAAAACCTCCGATAATTTCATAATTATTAATATCTTGCATTAAATGTATGTAAACACTTGTCATTTTTTGGACATCTTATTTATCTGGCCAACCAACCCTAAACTTCTTGAATGTGCCTTTTAAATTTTTCACCCTTGCAGATCTGATGGCTAGTGAGAGTTTACCTACTCGATCCACCTACCCACCAGCTGCACAAGCCCTCTCAGGAGAGTTTAATCTGTTCCTTTCTCAGCATGAGCTGCTTGGTTTGGTGTCGACCGCCGCTCTGGCTGCGGACGCGGACCTTTTAGGGATTGCCGATAGGTCCGCACCCCCCAGATCTACGACGCCACCCACACCCACCGGTTCAGCACCTCATCCGGCGTCTGATGCGGCATCGGACGAGGGTGTCATACCAGGGCGTCGTGCCCTCCCTTGGTCACATGATACCCATACGTAAGTAATGATTTATTTTTTTTAACACGTTTCAAATATATTTCACGCGTTATTTTTTCCTAACAACTTCACCTCTTTCAGGTTTGCACCGGACTCGGGCTAGATTTCCGGTTGCATCACTCGATCCTTCCACCTGAGGCAGGACCCAGCTGGATATGCCTGGTCCCGTCTCATCTCGCAGACACGTAGGTTCTACTGGGATGAGTTTCAGGTATTCAAATTTGATGAATTTCACTTTTTGATGCGTAATGGATCATTACTTTTCTAAACACATTTTTATTTTTCCTCCGTATAATAATTGCAGAAGGCATACAGCTGGACAGCCGACATCGCCCACGACGTGGAGCAGGCCTGGCGGCAGAGAGCCGCCAAACGCTACAGGGACTTCGTCAACTCGCACAAGACCAAGTGGGAGCGTGACCCCATTTCTGCCAGGCCTGCCTACGTATCCGGGGCCGCCTAGGCGGGGTGGATAGAAGGGTGGATGGACCCTGCTAACCAAGCCCGCAGCGCCCAGAACGCGGCGAACTGGTGCAGCGGCAATCTACAGGGCCTAGCACCTGCCACACACTCAGGTGGTTCGGTTTCCTACGCCACCACGATGTGTTCGATGGTAAGTATTTTAATATTGGATTATTTAGATTCATTGATTTCATTGGATTATTTAGATTCATTGACTTAAGTGGATTATTTAGATTCATTGACTTAAGTGGATTATTTATATTCATTGATTTCTTATGTTGCGCTGTTGTTTTTTTTTGGTATTCGTATGTGGTCAATTTAAGTAGTATATGTGTTCATTTGCCTTTTTCTTTTTATGTTTGATTTGACTTGGGAGAGGCCTTTAAGGCCGGGATACCTCCGATAAACGAATAGGTCATGCCGAAATTTTTAAAATTTTGGATTTCACTAACATATTTTATTTCATTCTTTCAGCATGAGGAGACGGGAGAGTGGCCAGCCTCCTACGATCTCTTCTACAAGACGCATCGGAAGAAAGCCTCCGACGGGACGGAGGACTGGATCACGGCGAAGGCCCGCGACATCAGTGTAAGTAGACTACGATATCATTTGTTTTTTCCTTAGTTTGTTTTATTTCTAAACCCTAACAATTCTTATTCTCATTTCAGGACGAGTACAACAGATTACTCGCACATAGGGGAGAAGAGGCCGACAAGAACCGTGCTTATTGGGATGTGGTTCGGACCATCGGCCCTCAGAACAAGAAGAAGAGGGAGGTGTACGGGGTTGGATCAGCAGCGCCGCGATTCTTTCCCGAAGTTCTGCATCCAGGTGCTTCTTCTGAGGCTAGCACCTCCGCGCCTTCTGCGACCCCAGAGGATATTTCGTGCCTGGAATCAGATCATGCGGCACTGCAGCATAAGATGGAGACCATCAGGGCGCAGCATGAGGAGAGTGTACAGGCATTGCGGTCGCAACTGACTCAGACCCAACAGGCGCTGCAGCAGTCGGTTCAGCAGGCGCTTCAGCAGGCGTAGCAGCAGACGATGCAGGTGCAGCAGGCGACGAACCAGCAAATCTCGCAGCTATCGCATCTCATCATCTCTTTCATTTCCAGCTCCTCGCAGCCTCAGCCTCGCCCTCCTAATGGTCACTCTTCTCCGCATGATCCCCCTCCATCTTCCTCTGCATAGTATTTCATTTTTTGATTTTTCGTACAGACTATTTCATTTATTGTATTGACATTCTTTGTTCTTTTATATTTTTATCTGACATTTATACGGATTCCATTTCGTTTGTGTTGTTTAATTATACGAACTTCAATACGCAAATACCGTATTTCTGTATAATATTCGTACAAATGATTTAATATACAAAATAAAATATATTATAAAAATTAAATAATTATAAAAACTATTTAATTAATAATATACTGATATTATTAATAAATTATAAATATTTAATATTTAGTATTAATTTAAATGATAGCGACGAACCTGCGACGAAACAAAAATGTCGCAGACCTAAAATAAAAAAAATCAAAAATTTTAAAATAGCGACGACAAAAGATATACCGACGAAAATCTGCGACAAAACAGAAATGTCGCAGACCGGAAATAAAAAAATCAAAAATTTTAAAATAGCGACGACAAAAGATATACCGACGAAACGACGACGGAAATAATAGATCGCAGACCTGACAGAGTTTCGTCGCAATTGTGCGATTAACCGCCGACGAGCCTTTTCTCGTCGCAATATAGCGACGCTTCATCGACGAAAATCACTTTGCGACAAGCCGTATAACGACCTACAGATTTCGTCGCAATTTCGTCGCTATATAACTTTAGCGACGAAATTGCGACGACTTTTGTCTGTCGCTATATCTCTTTTTTTTTGTGGTGGTATTTTATAACGGCCTAAAAAGACAAAGCCTATAACATTGGGTCCGAATTCCTTGTTGGCAAAAGGTTGAACTCCAACCTAAAAGGCCCACACTGCCTCAGTCCCAAGGAGCTGCGTGAAGGATTAAATCATGAGTGCAGCGGCCTCCTAGATTGGTGAGATCTTACACAGTTACCCACACAAGGTGCCCCACAAACCAGGCATTTGGCCTGACAACATAGTAACACTCACACTGTGCGCGTCCCTGGATTCGAATTCATGACCTTTTGTTGGCAATCCTCAACCCGAATATCAACTAGACTATTCCCTGTGGGCGGATCCAAATTTCCTTACCGTCAAAGGAGGTGTGAAGAAAAAGACCAGCAACACGTAACAGCAGAAAAAGTGGTAAAAGTGAATGAGAAATGACCCCAAAAAATGATGATAACCAGTAGTATATACGCTAAAGGAGAAGAGTGGTTGTAGTAATTGTTGGGCTTTGGTTCAGATTCTCATCAGCTTTTACATGGATATTAGGATTTGAAACGCATTTCCGTAGATGAAATTTTATCAGCACCCCGCAGTCAATTTTTCATGCTTTTGGAAAAATTTAAAAATTAATTCTTTGTCAATAATTATTTTATGACACTATATCGTAGAACAAGTGTTATCGGAGATGAGTGGATTAGTGGAGAAAGAGTGTAGTGGTCCTCTATATAAGAACAAATGAGACGTATACTATTGTGGGAATTACAGGATATTAAGTTGCTAAGTCTACTATGAAGTTATGGGAGATAGTAAGTAACAATAGAATTAGGAAAGAAACTCAGGTTAGAGTGAATCAATTTGGTTTCATGCTAGGACGGTCGACTACGGATGCAATACACATTTTAAGGAGATTGATGGAGAAGTATAGGGCGAAGAAGTGCAATCTACATGTGGTCTTCATCGATCTTGAAAAAGCGTATGATACTGTGCCACGTAGATTGATTTGGGATAGTCTGGATGTAAGAGATGTGTCTATGAAGTATATAGACATAATTAGGGATATGTATGCTAGTACAAAAATAATTGTTCGTACGCCTGTGAAGAATACGGACTTCTTTCTGATGGATGTAGGCCTTCATCAAGGGTCTGCTTTGAGCCATTTCTTTTCATAGTTGCCTTAGACGAGTTGACAAAGCCGATCCAAGAGGCAGTTCCATGTATGCTTTTTTGCTGACGATATTGTATTAGTAGCAGAGGATAGACATACTTTGAGTATGAGGCTATAGGAGTGGAGATGTGCTTTAGAGAGAAAAGGCCTAAGGATTAGTCACATTAAGATCGAGTACATGCACTGCGACTTCACCGGCACAGCCAATGAAGAGAATAGCCAGCTCACTATCAATGGTCAAGTGATACCGCAGGTAAGTAAGTTCAAGTACCTAGGATCGTTTGTACAGCAAGATGGGGACATAGATAGTAACGTAGCACACCGAGTTCAGGCAGGCTAATGTAGATGGATGACGGTCTCAGGGGTGCTGTGTGACAAGAATTTTCCAACTACATTAACGGAAAAATTTTATAGAGTGGCAGTGCAGCCGATAATGTTATATGTAACGGACTGCTGGGCCATCAAGAAGACACATGCGCAGAAGATGGAAGTGGTAGAGACGAGGATGCTGATGTGGATGTGTGGATACACAAGGCTAGACCGGATAAGAAATGAAGTATTTAAGAAAAGGTTAGGGGTGACTAGTATAGCAGATAAGATAAGGGAGGAGAGACTGAGATGGTTTGAACATGTCAAGAGGAGACAGACAACGTCCGTCAGAGCAGTTGAAAGCCTCATTGTAGAAGGAAGAGGAGTAAAGGCAGGCTCAAATTGACTTGAGATGAATGGATTAGGCATGAACTATTAGATTTACATCTCTCTGAGGACATGGTCCAGGAGGTCATAGAGAGAGAGGATTAAGGTTAAAGAGATTTAGACAGGACATAGGGACACCTTAGAGTATACTTAGGAGCTTAGATACTCTATATACTTTAGATTTACTTTGCACTTTCTTACACTTTTTTGTTTTTGTATTTGTCTCTCATTATGTGTGCATCTACATGTTTATGTATTTTAATAGTTCTCTCTTTGTGTTCAATAAATTCCTACACTAGTACACTAGTACACCATATGCCTATTATTATGTCATTTATGCAGGTACACATAGATCTGGAGGTGTCACCGGAAGCAAATTCTCTATCTCTTGGGATGGAAGTATTTTTTGTCTGCCTCTCACCTTCTTCAAACACTAGCAGTGGATAAACAAGTGAGAACATTGAATTTAAAAGACACGAAAATAATAAAAACTGTACATCCATATAGAGAAACGAACATGGTACTTGAAATCACTGTTCTTGTTCCCTGACCATGAGCTTAACACGCAGCTCTATAATTCAAAAGAGTTGCACTTAACAACAACAATATGAATATTACATATTGTTTTATAGGCTCCGTTTATAGCAAGTATAAAAGATCGGATATACGAAACCATACCTATGTATTAAAAACACACCGAACTTGTTTTCCGATAACCCATAATAAACATGACGTTAAACTGTGTCAAGCAACTGCTACTTTACAATATCAGAAGCAGCAGCCAATTTAACGACGAGTCATTTTGCTTTATTCCATCATATTCCAAAATCAAAGGAGAGTATGTTATTGAAATAGAAAGTGAAGAGTTGCACTTAACAACAAAAGGAAATCACTCAAGCCCATGAAGCCCAATGTAACAATAACCACACTTGCAAATAATCATAATAGATATCAACAGGAAATTGCTAAAAGAAACAACCATGAATATAGTACTAGCATCATGGTTTTTTTCTTCTCCCCCAGAGCTCAAGCAAAAACATTAAATACACACAGCTGTGCTACCACGAGTCCACACTCTGAAGATAATAGGCAAACGAGACCATAACTTTCACTCCATGCCTACTCAATGGCATGAGGACACACACTAACATCAAACACTGAAGGAAGACAAAAAAGGGTCCTTCCAATAAAGAGAAAAACCAATGCCTAGTCTTTCTTGGCAAAAGATCCATCATTTGTACTCCAAGATCATATTGTTCTCCGGTGCCAGTCCGACGCAAGCCCTCATTATGTTCTCAAGCATTGCCCTCTGCTTTGCTAACGCATTCACCACCGGTGTCCCCGGAGGTACCTGTTTTACAGCACGAGAATATGGTTAGTTTAGTCGTTACAACGGACCACGATCACCAGAACATTTATGAATGTGTTCTCATTTTACCCTTCGGAAGACATTACAAGGATGGACCCTTACTCCCCTTTTCTTTTAAATCCGATGAAACATTAAAGGATCAACATTAGCTACATGACTTTAAAGATCAATTTTATGGCGATATATCAGTTTATTGTATATTGCGATGAATGTGAACTTACAAGAGGGGCCTTGGTGAGGTAGCTAAGGATGGTGGCCACAGGGTGGAAAGAGTGGAACTTCCCCTGCAATTGGTTTACATGTCAGGCGTTATTACAGGTAGTTTATTTATTTAGATCATACTTTCAAATAAAATAGAAAGGAAAAGAAGCCGGAAAGGGACCTCATTCGCAGACTTGAGCTGAATTCGAGTGCTTAGTTCAGCTAGAAGGACCAAGTCCAAGATTATGGGTGCTGCCAAAAGTGAGTCCTCACAAGTGTTGTGCAAAACAATGGTGTTTCTTCCTCCCATGAATATCTCAGAGGTGTACTCATCCATAGCCCTCTTGCTATCTCCAACATATGGCACATACTAAGAGATGCCACATACAAAACCAATGAGAAAAGACAACAATGCTAACAAAGATACAATCTTCATGCTGCTTAAATTGCGTTAGCAACCGCGTATACCTTGATCACAACAACATGATCCGGGTGCTCCCCAGGTTCATAGAGGATAGCATTACTAGCAACCATGTCATCAACTACATTGCTTTTTGATATCTCTTTGGAACGGAACGTTTGAGGAGCAGAAAGATTCATCCCATCATTATTTCCCAAATGATTATAACTCACAATAGATGTTGGCTACCACACAAAACAAGTCACTCAATTTAGTCAATATACTTCAAATGGATCATATAATATAAAATGGTCTGCTCTGAGAAAACATATTTAATTCAGAACATGTGCATTACCTTGATACCTGCTCCAACAAGGAAATCAACTAGTACAGATTTCATCTTAGTCTGACCACTCTTGAAGTCATCTCCTCCAATTAAACTATTCCTTTTAATGGCCAAATCAATTAACCCTACCATTTTTCAAAACACCAACCATCAGGTCAACATAAAAAGAATGAAACTCCACTTGTAAGATAGAAAATGTAAGATATGGAGAAGATTACAACCTGGGACGAAGGTGTTTTGTGGGCTTCCATTGATAAAAGGCACGTTTTCAAGAACACAGGCAATTGCATACAGAGTAGATGGGGAAATCTCAGCTTCATTTTTGTCCAAAGAAGCCAAAAGGCTTTCCATTGTGTCATTTAATCCCACAACTACATTACTGTATCTCTCTGTATTGGCTGTCCAAAGTACCACAATTTTGTCTACTTTGTTTTTCTCCTTAAATTCCCTATGCAACAAAATAAATAAATAAATAAATATATAAATAAACCACTCATTAGCAACCAACTTGGCAACAAATTACAACAACAAAGTAGTAAAACCCAATAAGGAAAAATTACCGTATGTCCTTGATAATCTGTTGCATTTGCTCTTTCTTTGTTCCCTTAATCAGGTTGTTAGCGCGAGATTCTTGATTCGCAGCAATGAAATCAGGGTCGTATATTCCAGGAAGTGGGACCATGGATTCCATGTAAGGCCTCAACTGGTTCTGAAGATCAATCTCAAAAACTCTAGCCCTGGCCATTGCATCAGCCAGGTTCATATTACTAATGTCCCACCCTCCAAACACAATGTCATCTGGGTTCACCTGTACCCATCAATAAATTACCCACCTTTCAGTTAATCAACCAAACAACAGAAACACACACAAAACTATTGTTAAGAGTATACCATGGGGAGTAGACTCTTAAAAGGGGCATAAATCTCCTCTCCATTGAAGGATCCAACTCTAATAGTAGATGCTTGGGTTAATGACCCAAAATAGTTTGCTCTCTGCACTTTGTCTTTGGTTGGCCAAGAGATTCCCCTGCAAAAATTCCAAACAAAATCACAAATAAAGACAACCCTTTAACCAAATCATTCTTTCAAGGCTAAAAACAAGAAATTATTCAATCCTTTTGCCCAAAATGAACAAAAATACTCACTCTCTGTTTGCAATCACACCACCAGTGAGAGTTGCACCATTGTTTCCTCCCCACCCAACAAGCATAACCCTACCATAAATACAACAAAATCAGAACCAAAGCATAGGAATACACGAATATAATCCTCAGGTGCCTTATAATGTCTTTAATTCTTTGCTTGGAATAAAAAAAAAATTAAAGAAAGTATTAGAAATTAGAAGATGCACCCAAGTTTTGGGACTTGAGTGTCAGTCTTGAACTCATATTTCACAGTCTTTGGCTTCACAATCCATTGATAAATTCCATCCCTTTCCTCATGAACAAGTTCTGTAGTTTCGTAATCGTACACAGAGTGAATCTCACCCTCCGTATATTTCACATTCGCACTCTCCACCTTAAAGTTCTCAATAAACATCTTTCTTTCCTCGGTTTCTTTATCTAACACAAAAAGCAACGAAAGCCCAGAAAGTTTTTAGCTTTCTTAGAAAATCCTAGAAACAAGAAGCAGACAAAAAATTTTAGGAAGAACCCAGAAATATACGGTGACTCTGCTTCTACCGAATTCCTAGAACAATGAGAGATTGTGAGTTAAACCAAACGTTCTACTATCACGGGGTATAAATAGAGGCAAAAGTGTTTCATGTGTGTACACGTGGCAGTAGACAAGTGGAGGAGTGTCCATATTCATTCGGTGTTTTATAAATAGTCGAATGCAAACAAAGCATGTCCATGAAAAATTAGGCAGAGAAACAAGTGGGAGTTTATTTGAAAGAAGAAAGATTTATTTTTGGAAAAAGAAAAATGTGTTGGAGAAGGGAAGTTAGCTGAATCACACGAAATGAGGTTTGAACCATGAAAACAAAACAGCGTGAAAATTGTCAAATGTTTGATTCCAAAAATAAATTAAAAAGACAAAAGCAAAGGAAAGTTGTGGAAGGTTTAAGAAATTTATATAACAATTCATTCATAAAGCGGGCTTGGAACCATTGATAAAATTGTTTCTTTGTAATCCTGAGGTCACGGGTTCGAGTCGCAGTTGCAGTCTCTAACACAAAAAGTGTAAGGTAAGACTGCGTACATCAGATTGCGAAGCGATCCGAATTTTCTCTGGACTATACGAAAACGCAGAAGTCTAGTGCACCGAAAACGTCTTTTTATATAACAATTCATGTCCATACGAAAGAGTGAAATTTATAATTATACTACACAAAATGTAAGCCATGCGGACGCCCAGCTAAAGAGCAAAGAACTAACAAGCAGATGAATAGTATGAATAATTATTTTTCTTACTAAAGAGCATGAAATTTATAATTATCCATATAACCAACTTCTTAATATTAAGAATAAGGTTTCAGTGCTGTTTTTGTTTGTTGTTAATAATTGTTCTCTCATTTTTTATCTCATAGTCATATATAAAAAGAAAATATAAGTTGTTTTTCTTTTAGATATTTTATATTTAATTTTGATATAATACTTACTCATTATTAGTGTACTATCCCTGCCTCCTGTTTACAGAAATAATTTAAAAACATAATAAATTTGTTACGAAGATAATATAATATTCTAGAACTTCTTAAAAGAAATAATAGACTGAGAAACCAAACGGATAAAATAACCCTACTCTGTACGGTAGCTTAAAACGGCGACGTTGCCCTTTCAATAGCGAAACTACATACATGTACTATCTCAGTGTTTATTCGTTGTAAAAATTATGCAACGTACGCTTTTAATATTTTGTTTACAAATATTAAATAATTTTATAAAAATATTAAAGTATATAGGTTGAAGGAAAAGTTACGGAATTGCGGTTATGATTCATCTTTTTATAATGTCTAATTATTATAAATATATTATTCAAAACTTCCCATGAAATATTGAATTTTTCTGATGGCGTTAAAAGATATGAGATACTAATAACATAGTTATTGATACAAATCAAAATGGCACTCAAAATTATGGATATGGCATGTAATTTCAAGTGTGAGACCAAGCTGCCGCTGCTTCTAAGGGTGTTAAGCGAACCGAACAGTTCACAAACAGTTCAAGTTCGATTCGTATTTGGTTCGAGTTTGTTTGTTAATTTTACTTAAACGAGCCAAATTCAAACACCTATTTGGGTTAATTTAGTTAAACGACCCAAACTGTTTGCAAGCTGTTTGGCTCGTTTAAATAGTTATAGTGTTATCGAGCCGAACTCGAACTAATTTTAAAGCTCGTTTAGCTAAACGAACCGAGCCGAACAGTTTATTTAGCTAAACGAATCCGAATTCAAAAACATAGTATTTGGCTCGGCTCGACTCGTTAACACCCCTAGCTGCTTCTATTTCCACCCACCAAAATACTATATGTTGAGAAAAAAGGGTTTGAATGATTTGAAAATGCATGATTTAAATGTTACGTGCTTACAAAATACATGAATAAATTTTACTTGACATATTTATGTGATAAAAATGATTTACATGCTTATAATGTTTTCGTACTAACGTGCCATGAAGCATTAAAGCTTACATCATATGGCAAACATTTGTTGTCTTTATACTATTTTCAGGTGTCATGATTACTGAACTAAACTAGTTTATTAAGTGAAGTGCTTAAGTTAATGAACTAATTAGTTCATTAATTAAAGACATATTTGAAGAGAGCTATATGGCAACAAATTTGAAAATGAAAAGTCTTCTCATCTCGCACCCTCACACCCCATTTATATATATATATAGATAGATATATAGATATATATATAGTATATATATATAGATATATATTATATCCATATTTTTTTTAAAAAATACACTGTATACTTATATTCCGACGTACCACCGACATGTCACATATATTATAAACGTATGTCGACATCACACCACTATATACACCTCATATTTATGAGTATCTTCAGGTCTTATGTCATATGTTACAAGTCATGGTGACGTCAAAAATATAACGACATGTTACAAGGTCATAAACCGAAAATTATCGTATCGGGTGACTACCGAAACTTCATCGACATATCACGTACTTTCCATATAAAGATAGCTAGCCTATATACATAAAAAATATTCAAAAATTTCGTGATCCACATGTTACATTCAGCCACAAGGTCATTCTATGTTTGCACACACAAATCACCCACAATTTAGCATAGATTTGTGGAGAATTCAAACTCAAGCATTTTTTGGTATATGGGGCGTTTATACTCAGCTATTGGAGCTGAATATACAACTCATTTTATGTATATTATGTGTGACATAATATTATTACATGTGTAGGAAGTATGAAATTAATCGGAGAAAAATCGCGTAATCGACGAAAGTCAAAAATTCGATTTTCTACAAACCTACACACATGGAACGTTTGTGACATTGATATAACATATGTCTAGACACTTTTTTCACATTCTTGACATGTTAAATTGTTATAGAAAATTCAAATTAAGGTTGATTACAATTTACCATATATGTGTGAATATTGTGCATTATTTGACAAAGCTTATCGAAAGAAAATTTCATCACATGCAGCTGAACCTTCACACACCTATGACATCTTTTTGGAGCCTAGATGGAGCTTATTTCACTTCAATTGGTGGAAGACATGCCACACAAGATTGGTGACATTGAAGAGGACAACACATAAGGAAAGAATTCAAAAGAAAGCATATGCTGAAAATTTCAGCACATGTCTTGAGTGCTGGCCGATTTTTGCTTGATTATTGTCTTCAATTTTAGCCTAACATTTAAGGGGATTGAATTATGATTATACGGTAGTTATTCACCTTGATTTTGAGCACATGTTTCATATTTTTTTGAATAAATTCCAGCTCATTTAAAGTGTGCCAAGATGGATTAAAGATTGCATATCAAGAAGTGACAACTAGGCAAAGACAAGTCATCTCTCCAATCATATTACACCAAGTAAGCAAGGTCGTGTCATCATTTATACACGACAATCTTCCAAGGGTATTCAAGACAATTCTCAAGGAAAAAATGAACCCTAGGGGCGGCCACAATGTTATAAAAAGGAGCAAGATGGTGCAAGACAAGGCTAAGCAAAATTGATGTTCTTACAAGTCCAAAAAGCAAGACTACTCTCTTCTTCTTCCTTTCTTTTCTCTTGCTCTTAGCCTCAAGACTATCATTCTTATATTCCATATATTATGTAGGCTTTGATTATACCACCTACACTCGTTCATTTCTTGTAAAAGTTTGATCAAGGTGTGACTAAACCTTCATTCGATCGGTGGTGGTATTCGTGTTGGTTTGTTTGACGTTTGATTGTAAAAGGATGGAGTTGTTGTTTAACTCAAATCACTCTTATGTTAAGGTGTTTTTGTGTTTAGTGAAAAGCGGAAAGGTGTCCTCGAAGGCTGGAGTAGGTTGTTTTAACCGAACCAAGTATAAAATTCTCGGTGTTCTTACTTTTCAGCATTTTTACTTTCAGTTCCTGTTTTCTGTATCGTTTTCATTGTAACGGTAAAAATAGCAAACGATTTTTAAAAATCATAAAATTTTACAGAAGCATAGATAGATGTCCTAGATTTCATTTGACACAAGTTTCACCTTATTTGGATAAGTATAAGTCAGTCAAACATTAATGGTTCTGAGACTAGTGCAATCTGATTCTCTTATTTGCAAAGGTTGAGAACATCAACGTGGTTGACATACTTACCAAGAGAATTTTCAGAAGCTATTTTAACCCATTAAAATACACATCTTGAAGGTCAAACCATAAGATTTTCAAGTCATTTGAGTTCCCAATCAATAGGAATAAATTTTTTATTTCGGAATACAGTTTCTGGCAGATTGATGTAATTTGTACAAAAACGTGTTTTCATGGGGTTAGGATTGGAATTTGGATTTGAAATTTTTGTGAGACACTCGCAACATCTGATAACACATTCTCACCAAATTTCATAATTTTTGGAGGTTTATAACTAGGTCATCTAGATTAATCAAATCAGGATATGAAAATAGAAACTGTTTTCAGAAGTGAGTTTTTTGGTCCAAAAGTTTTTAAAAACCCGAATTTTCCGCACTCACTATTCAACCTCCCCTTTCTATTGGTGCTATACAGATCCTACAAGTGGTATCAGAGCAGGCACACTCATTACAAGAAGATTCAACGATCTTTCTGAGATGGCATACACTAGTTATAAAACCGATCAAGAAGGAATGTCAAGCGTAAGGCCTCCTCTTTTCGAGGGTGAGTCTTTTATACAATGGAAACTCAAAATGAAACTTTTCTTTATGGCTATTGATATAGACTTATAGTCCATCATAGAAGACGGTCCTTTTAGTCCGTCTAAAATAACTCCGATTGATGGCGTTACATTAGAAGTCGTTAAACCTAAGCAAGAGTATACCGTAGAAGATAAAAAGAGATTGAGTATGAATGCTAAGGCTATGCAACTTCTTCTAAATGGCCTAAGTAAAAGTGGATCAAGTTATGTGTCAAATTGTTATAGTGCCTAAGAAATGTGGAGAATTCTTGAAATAAGACATGAAGGTACTAGTCAAGCTAAAGAATCCAAAACAAACATGCTTATGTCTACTCTTGAATCTTTCAAGTTATTACCAAACGAATCTATTGTTGATATAGATTTACGCTTGACTAACATTTACAACTCTCTTGAGTCTCTTGGAAAGCATTTTCTACACAGGAAAAGGTACAAAAAGTACTAAAAAGCCTCCCATCCGAATGGGATCCCAAAGTCACAGCGATCGAAGAAAGTAAGGAAACCAAATCGATAAAGATGGAGGAATTAATCGGATCATTAAAGGTATATGAAACAAACTCACTCTAAGAAATTCTGAATCTACTTCTAAACAAGATAAGGTTATAGCATCTAAATCATATGAATACGTCTCAAGCTCTTATGATCGCGTAGATGATAGTGACACGGATTTCGATGATGAAGTTCTAATCACGTTGGCTAAAAGATTAAGAAAGATCATGAGAAAATCGCTTAAAACAAACTTAAGCTCATCTAAGAATCATAGAAATAAAAATAATGAGGATATTAAATGTTATACTTGTGGAAGACTTGGATATATCTCTTATGACTGCCAAACAAGGACAAAATAATGAACAAAAACCATGACAAGGATCGGACAAAAACTAGACCCGTCTCAGAACCTAAACAAAGGAGAAGAGCCCTTAAAGCATCCACGTAGAGTGATTCATCCGATTCCGAAAGTGAAGAAGCCGAAGAGGAAATGGCTCAAGTATGCCTTACATTCAAAGCAACCAGTGAGGTAAATTCTGATTTGAGCCTTCTTATGATGATTTACTTAGTCAATATCTTGAGTTGCATAAGTTTTCTAAAGCTCTTGCAAAGAAAAAAACGCTTAATTGAAGACAAGAAATTGTTAGAATCTTCTAACACGAATCTTGTATCTCAATTAAACGATTCAAAAGAAGAGTCCTCTTGCCTGATAAATTCATTAAAATTTGAGATTTCCTCCTTAAAATCTGAGAACGGTGAGATTAAAGCCGAGATTTCAAATATGAAATCAAGAAACGCATACTTAAAAAAGACGGTAAAACAATTCGACGCGGGTACTTGCATGTTAGATCGCCTTATTTCTTCTCAAAAGTATGAAAATATAAAACCGGATTAGGGTACGTTGAAGAAAATAAGATACAAAACAAGTCTACAAACTTTGTTCTATCTTCTAAACAAACGCATGCAATTGTACAACCTAAGAAGATATCTAGTGCACCACCTATTATATCTCATCGTACTCCCTCTTTTTCATCACATACAAAATACAATTATGTACAGTATAGATATGCAAGGAAATAATTGATGTACACGCGACATTCATACAACACAAATGTATCTAGACCACGCACCATGCACACTAACACAAATGCACATCAAAAACAAAGATCTTATTATGCTCATAATGATATTTTCAGCCATAGGCCAAATAGACATGCCCCTAAAATTTATAATATTGCTTCTTCATCTCTTTTCTCACCTTTTGTAAGACTGAGAAAGGTAACCCAAGTTTGGGTACCAAAAGATACTTTTACAAAGGGTTGAATCAATAACCCTTAAGAACGCACTTGAAATGCATGATTTCTGTTGATATGCTATAAACTGTTATTTCTTTCCATTCTTACTTATATTTTTGATGAAATTTATAAAATAAAGGGAGAGAGAAAAGTATAATTTAAGGGGGGGGGGAGAAGCATGATTTAAGGAGGAGCACGATATTATGAAATTCAAATTTTATATTTGTGCGTAATTGTAGGAGAGCGATCACATTTAAATCATGGACCAATGTTATTTTGTAAATCATCAAAAGGGAGAGATTGTTGAGAAAAAGGGGTTTGAATGATTTGAAAATACACGATTTAAATGTTACATGCTTACAAAATGCATGAATAAATTTTACTTGACATGTTTATGTCATAAAAATGATTTACATGCTTATATATAATGTTGTCGTACTAACGTGCCATGAAGCGTTAAATCTTACATCATATGGCAAACAGTTGTTGTCTTTATACTATTTTCAGGTGCCATGATTAATGAACTAAACTAGTTCATTAAGTAAAGTGCTTAAGTTAATGACTAACTAGTTCATTAATTGAAGACATATTTGGAGAGAGCTATATGGCAACAAATTTGAAAATAGAAAGTCTTCTCATCTCACACACTCACACGCCATTTACATATATATTATATATCCATATTTTTTTTAAAAAGGCACTATATACTTATATTCCGACGTACCACCGACACGTCACATATATTATAAATGTACGCCGACGTCACACCACTATATAAATCTCATATTTATGAGTATATTCAGGTCTTATATCATATACTACAAGTCATGGTGACGTCAAAATTATAACGACATGTTACAAGGTCATAAACCGAAAATTGTCGTATCGGATGACTATCGAAACTTCACCGACATGTCACGTACTTGGCATATAAAGATGGCCAGCCTATATACATCAAAAATATTCAAAACTTTCATGATCCATATGTTACATTCAGCCACAAGATCATATCATATTTGCACAGACAAATCACCCACAATTTAGCCTATATTTGTGAAGAATTCAAACTCAAGCATATTTTGGCATATGGGGAGTTTATACTCAGCTATTAGAGCTTAATATATAACTCATTTTATGTATATTATGTGTGACATAATATATATTACATGTATAGTAAGTTTGAAATTAATCAGAGAAAAATCGCGTAATCGACGAAAGTCAAAAATTCGATTTTCTACAAACCTACACACATGGAATGTTTATGACATTGACGTAACATGTATCTAGACACTTTTTACACATTCAAGACATGTTAAAGTGTTCTAGAAAATTTAAATTAAGGCTGATTACAATTTACCATATATGTGTGAATATTGTGTATTATTTGACAAAGCTTACCAAAAGAAAATTTCAGCACGTGCAGCTGAACCTTCACATGCCTATGACATCTTTTTGGAGCCTAGGTGGAGCTTATTTGACACTTCAATTGGTGGAGGACATGCCACACAAGATTGGTGACATTGAAGAGGACAACACATAAGGAAAGAATTCAAAAGAAAACATATGCTGAAAATTTCAGCACATGTCTTGAGTGCTAAGTGCTGGCCGATTTTTGCTTGATTATTGTTTCCAATTTTAGCCCAACATTTAAGGGGATTGAATTATGATTATATGGTAGTTATTCACCTTGATTTTGAACACATGTTTCATATTTTTTTGAAGAAATTCTAGCTCATTTAAAGTGTGCCAAGGTGGATTAAAGATGCCCTATCAAGAAGTGACAACTAGGCAAAGACAAGTCATCCCTCCAATCATATTGCACCAAGTAAGCAAGGTTGTGTCATCATTTACACACAAAAATCTTCCTAGGGTACTCAAGACAATTCTCAAGGAAGAAATGAACCCTAGGGGCGGCCACAATGTTATAAAAAAGGAGCAAGATGGTGCAAGACAAGGCTAAGCAAAATTGATATTCTTACAAGTCGAAAAAGCAAGATTACTCTCTTCTTCTTCTTTTCTTTTATTTTGCTCTTAGCCTCATGCCTATCATTCTTATATTCCATATATTATATAGGCTTTGATTATACCACCTACACTCGTTCATTTCTTGTAAAAGGTTGATCAAGGTGTGATTAAACCTTCATTCGATCAGTGGTGGTGTTCGTGTTGGTTTGCTTGATTGTGAAAGGGTGGAGTTGGTGTTTAATTCCAGTCACCTTTGTTTTAAGGTGATTTTTTATTTAGTGAAAATAGGAAGGTGTCCTCAAAGACTGGAGTAGGTTGTTTTAACCGAACCAAGTATAAAATTATCGGTGTTCTTACTTTTCACCATTTTTACTTTCAGCTCATGTTTTCTCCATCGTTTTTATTGCAATGGTCAAAATAGCGAACAATTTTCAAAGATCACAAAATTTTGCAAAAAAATAGCCACACGTCCTAGATTTCATTTGACACAAGTTTCACCTCATTTTGATAAGTATAAGTCAGTCAAACATTAATAGTTCTGAGACTAGTGCAATTTGATTCTCAGATTTGCAAAGGTTGAGAACATCAACGTGGTTGACATACTTACCAAGGGAATTTTCAAAAACTGTTTTAACCTATTAAAATACACATCTTGAGGGTCAACCATAAAATTTTCAAGTCATTTGAGTTCCCAATTAATATGAATAAATTTTTCATTTCGGAATATAGTTTGACGCAATCTGTACAAAAACGTGTTTTCAAGGGGTTAGGCTTGGAATTTTAATTTGAAATTTTTGTGAGACACTCACAACATCTGATAGCACATCCTCACCAAATTTTATAATTTTTAGAGGTCTATAACCAAATCATCTAGATTAATCAAGTCAGGATCTGTAAACAGAAACTGTTTTTAGAAATAAGTTTTTTTGTCCAAAAGTTTTTAAAAAAATGAATTTTTCGCACTCACTATTCAGCCTCCCTTCTTGTGGTGCTATTCATGTCCTACACTATCAACTCCTCTTTCATATCTATATCTTTCTTCTCCACCATCTCCTCCTCTATTCCTTCACCCCTACCTTTTCCATCAAGTCTACTTTCTTGACTAGAACCTCACAAATTCACTTTTACCTCCACTATTGCTCCAACTCCACCACCTACATGCACCCCTTGACCTCCACCCACCCCCTAGATCTCTGCCATCGCCTCCTTCCATAACCCGCCTCCACTCCCAGTGTCACCTCCATTCAAATTGGACTAGAGATGTTGATACATAATTCTAGGTTCATAAGAATAGACTTCAGGTTATACGAGGAATGAAACCTGATGTTTGAGAGAAAAATTAAGCTAGGGGAAGGCATAGTGCTGCAACTAGCGGTGTTAATAGGAATTAAACCGAGCCAGATATTAGGTTTTCGAATTTGGATCCGTGTAGTTAAACAAACGGTTTGGCTCTACGAACTTCAAATTTTGTTCGAGTTCGGCTCGATAACAATATAACTGTTTAAACGAGCCAATAGTTCGCGAATAGTTCTGTTTTAGTCAATGAACCTAATTAGGTGTTCAAATTTGGTTCGTTTAAATAAAATTAACGAACAAACTCGAATCAAATACAAATTGAATTCACCCATACCTACAACCTACGGGTCAACTACTCCCTGAGATCCTACCTAAAGTGGAGATAAACACTTTCAAAAAAAAAGGTGGAGAGAAATGAAAGAAATTGTTGAAACTTGAGAGGGAAAACAAGATACCCGTCAAGCGAATAGTTTTGGCTCCAAAAACGTAGCCAGAGTTAAATTTCGTACGAACCATACCACCTCGCCTTTAGGATAAGACACTACAAAAAGAATTCTGTTTTCCGACAAAAAAGTCACCGACGTACCACGTGTCGTCGGTATTTCGTCGGTATTTTGCGACGACGTAGCGATAAACGAAATTTCGTCGTTAATTGCGACGAAACTACGATGAAACACATTGTCGCTAAAAAAAGTAGTCAGGTTAATCATTTCGTTACAATTTCGTCGGTGTTTTGTCGGTGGTTCGTCGCTGCTCTGTGTCTTTTGTTTATCGCTATGTAGTTTGTAACGTTTCGTCGCTATATCGTCGGTAATGTGTCGCAAAAATTAACACTATAAAGCGGTGATTGGGAAAAAAATTTATTCATTTAGTAATAAAAATTTACATTATGAAGACGAAAAATTAAAAAAAGAAATCTAAAAGAGAGGCGGAGAGGGGCCGTTCACTCTTCGTCATCGGAAGAAAGAGTGGCCGCCACATTCTCTGCGAACTCTTTGAGGAGGCGCTTCAGCTTGTAATATCTGGATTTCAACTTGCGCAGCCTTCTGTTCGTGCTGTGCAGTTGCCTCGACTGCTGCTGCATGTTTGCTATAAGCATACGGTAGTCGATATCCGGTTCCGGCATTTCTTCTTCAGGATCCTCTGGCGGCATTGGGCCATGCACATATATTGAACCCTCCCGCTCAACCGATGGTTGTGGTTGAGGAGGAGACCGTTGTGGAGGTGCACTGTTTGCCCCTCCACGCCTTGGGGTTCTTTTATAACGACGCGGCATACGTTGAAGTTTTATAACTTTGTATGTGTGTAATGTACGGATGTGGGGTTATAAATGGGTAAATTTAGCGACGACATAGCGACGAACATGCGACGAATTTTTCGACCGTTAATCAAGATGGGAATATGTGCGGGTGTGACGCTTCGTTCGAATTAGCGACGAATTAGCGACGACTTCGCGACGTAATATGTGCGGGCGTGACGGTTCGTTCGAATTAGCGACGAATTAGCGATGACTTCGTTTGAATTTATTCATCGTACGTTGTAACCATCGGGAACTGTGCGGACACTGCGGAATAGCGACGCCTTAGCAACGCCGTAGCGACGAAACGCGTCGAATGGTGTGAAGAGACGTCGTGCGTCGCTAGTTCGTCGGTAAAGCGTCGCTAAATTCAAACGCCATATTCAGCGGGTTACCAGGTTCTGGTCGTTGTATTAAGTTTCGTCATTATATAGTCGCTGTTTAGTCGGTAAATTAGTCGTCCCAAATTTTTTCGAACCACATTTCGTCTGTATTTTAGCGTCGTCGAGATTCGTAAGGGATTAAACACATGTTTAAATTAAGAAAACGAAAGCGATGATTAGAAAAAAAACTTCATTAACATAGAATTATAAATTACAAAATACATAAGGAAAAAAAATCTAAAAGAATAGCGGAGAGGAGCCGTTCACTGTTCGTCATCCGAACAGAGAGTAGCAACATTCTCCGCGCACGCCTTCAGGAGGCGTCTCAGCTGCGCAGCTTGGCTTTGATGCGCATCTGCCTTGTGTGCAGGTACTGGAGACGCTCATCCTGGTCGTTTAGCACCTCCCTCATATTCTCCACTGTTTTCCACAGCTCCTGTATTTCTGCACGAGGATCGCTAATTTGGCGATCCTCTTGCCGCCTTGGCCCCTGCACAGTGGGTTCGGAGGAGACATCCGGCGGGGGTGCTTGTGGTTGTGGAGGAACCTGTGCAGGTGCCGGTGGTTGAAGACCCCGTCTTGGGTATGTACGACCACTACCACGTCGTGCCTGGGCCTTAGTACGAACCATATTTGTCTTTTTTGTTTTTTATACAATGAGAGTCATGGCTGGCTGTTTATATAGAGGAATTCAGCGACGACATAGCGATGTCGTAGCGACGTAAACACATCATAAGTTGTAACAATCGGGCACTGAACGGACACTAAATAGCGACGCTTTAGAGGCGCAAACAGCGACGAAATGGGTACGGACACTAAATAGCGACGCCGTAGTGACGCAAACAGCGACGAAATGCGTACGGACACTAAATGCGTCGATTGGTGTGAAGAGACGTTTTGCGTCGCTATTTCGTCGGCAAATCGTCGGTAAGCAATGATTGCAGACATAATACACGCACACCATACGATGAAATTCGTCGCTATTTGCGTCACTAAGTCGTCGGTATTTGTGTTTATTTCCTTTTAATCGTCGGTTTTTGTGTTTCTTGGTCGTCGCTATAGGGTCGCTAAAACGTCGGTAATATTGCAAGCTGAGAACCATAAAACGCAGCTTTCTTCTTCCACTCTTCCCCCATTCTTCTCCCATTTCAAACACATAAATCATCACTTTTCAACGAAAATATAGAAGGAAGATATCTTATTGTGTGGGATTTTGAGGTTTTCCACACCGAAAAAAGATAGCTGCTGTTATTTTGAAGGTATAGCGAGAAAATGGATCCGAAGAGGAGCGATAGAAAGTGGATGTACGAGAGAGTAAACAACGGGGAATGGAGTTTTAGATTTCTTGAAGGTCTCGAAGAATTTGTGGATTTTGCGACGAGTAATGAAAGTGGAACGCAGATTAGATGTCCGTGTAGGAAATGCAAGAACCGTAAATATATGCATCCGGGTGACGTGAGGGTTCACTTATTGAAACAAGGTTTCGTGCACAATTACCATACATGGTACTGCCACGGCGAATATGAGGGGGCGTCTACATCTGCAACTATTCACGTCGAAGGGGGACCCGGTCAGGTTGATGTCGAAGAAATAGGCGAGGGATCTCACAACCCATACGTGCAGATGGTGCAAGACGCAGCCGCCGGCGCATTTACGGGAGAGCAGTACTTACAGTCTCATGTCTGGTACGAACGTGCACAGGATCCAAACGAACAGCCGCGTATATTCGTGGAGGAAGATCCGAACCCTCAGGCGAGACAGTTTTTTGAGATGCTGAACGCCGCCAACACGCCGCTGTATCCCGGTTGCGGTAGTCACACACAGATGTCCATGATCGGTCGGATGACGAGCATGAAGACGGAGCACCGCATGACGGATAGATTGTACGATGGAATGTGTCAGCTGATGAGGGAATCTCTTCTCGAAGGGAACACGATGGTCGACAGTTTTTATTCGACGAAGAAACAGCTGCAGGCGTTGGGACTGCCGGTTCAGAAGATCGATTGTTGTTCGGAGGGGTGCATCATATACTGGGACATCAACGAGGATAAAGACAAGTGCAGGGTCTGTGGGACACGCAGGTGGAGAACGAACAAAAGAAATTGGAACGTGCCAAGAAAGCAATTCTACTATTTACCTCTCGCCCCTAGACTGCAGAGGCTCTACGCATCCGGCGCCACAGCTAGCCAGATGAGGTGGCACGCGGAGCACTACACGAAAGACGGTGAGATGTGCCATCCATCTGACGGCGAAGCTTGGAGGACGTTCGATACGACACATCCGGGTTTTTCGTCAGAGACAAGGAACGTTAGATTGGGGTTATGCACCGACGGGTTCAACCCGTTCGGACAGTCGGGAGAGCAGTATTCGTCGTGGTCTGTCATCGTGACGCCGTACAATCTACCACCTTGGATGTGTATGAAGAAGCCGTACATGTTCTTGACTGTGATCGCACCGGGGCCTAGGAATCCGAAACAGAAGATCGACCTATACCTGCAGCCATTGATACAGGAGCTGAAGTGGTTGTGGGAGTTTGGCGTGGAGACGTTCGATGTATCCACCAAACAAAACTTCCAGCTCCGCGCTGCGCTGATGTGGACGATCAGCGACTTTCCATCTTATTCTATGTTGTCGGGGTGGAGCACAGCAGGGAAATACGCTTGCCCTTACTGTATGAAGCAAGCGAAGACGATGTCCTTGAAACATGGACGTAAGATTTGCTGGTTCGACAGCCATAGGAAGTTCCTGACCAGACGTCATTTGTACAGAAAGAACGTGACGGCGTTCATGCCTGACATCGTCGAGAAGGACACGAAGCCCGAGCTTCTTATGGGTGCGGAGGTGTTGAAGGAGATAGACAGTTGTGGATTCGTGGGGGTCGCTGATGATCCGGACGGCAGCCACAACGCAGACCTGGCACGTGATTGTATCGGGTGGAAGAAGAGAAGCATATTCTGGGAGCTTCCGTACTGGAAGAACAATATGATCCGACACAACCTGGATGTCATGCACATTGAGAAGAACGTGTTTGACAACATCTTCAATACAGTGTTGAATGTGCCTGGAAAAACAAAAGAAATGATACGGTGTCCTCTCGATATTCACACATCCGATCAGGTTTCACGGACAGGGAAATGAAATGATATTGGGGGACAGCGATCTGAAGATTGCTCATTCTTATGTTCTACGCAACTGCCGTCAAGTTGACCGTTTCCAGAGGTATAAACGATATCCAATTTTAATTTGTAAATACCTTGCGCTACTATATCCATTATATTACAAAGGTACTCATTCGTAATTTTCTTCAGCTTGTTCGTTGATTTATTGCAAGAACTTTCACCGGGTATATCGAGCGATGCAATAAGCAATGAGTTAGATGCCAAGTTTGCTGATTGGTTCAGGTGGCATGTAAGTTTACATATTTGCTGGTTACGTGTACGTAATGTGATACGTATTTATTGCCCCGCTGATGTATACTTACTTGTCGTTTTACAGGCGAGCAAAGGTCATCTGGCTGACGAAGAGTACGGTTACATTCTGACACCAGTACCCGAGGGTCCATTGAGCAGAGTCACGCGCTACGACATGTGTTTTGTGAACGGTTATAGATTCCACACAGTCTCCCATGCCAGCCGAAAATCGTCGGAGAACAGCGGAGTGTGTGTCAAGTGGTATGACAATAGCCCGGACGAGGATGACTTCTACGGCTACCTTACTGACATCATTGAGCTCGAATATCCCGCATTGCCTATAAAGCGGGTGGTTCTATTCAAATACGAATGGTACGATCCAACTCGGGAAGGTTATCGCGCTGGCACAAAGGTTCACGACCGATATAAGTTGGTAGACATACACCAAGGGCGACGGTACAGAAAGTACGATCCATTCGTTTTGGCTAGTCAAGCGTCCCAGGTGTACTATCTATCGTATCCGACGACGAGGATGAATGCGAGCTCAAAAGACTGGCGAGCCGTGTGCAAAGTGAAATCGAGCAAGTTTGATGTCAGTATCCAGCCAGGTTCAGATGGCATGGATGCCGCATTTCAAGAAGAAAACCCGCGCGTTGTGAATACGACAAATGTTGAACTGCACAATCTCCCTCTAAATGACCCGTACGGCGGTTTCATCGAAATTCATCTCAACATACAACCGGCTAACAATATTGAAGATGTAGGCGAAGACGAATACGAGGATGAAGAGGACGACGAGCATGTAGACGAAGATGAGAATGAAGATGCGTATGAGGATGCGGATGACAATGAAGATTGACGTTAGTCAAAATTTTTATGTACCTCTTTATGTGAAAGTGGCTAACAATATTGATGTACTTATACACATGTATATACATAATATGTGTCTGTAAGTACTTTATATTTTGTATTATTTTTTTTCAAAAACACCGACGATTTACCGATGAGAAGTTTCGTCACAAATTTGAAATAACGACGACACAGAAAATAGCGACGACACAGTAAACAGCGACGAACTTCCGTTGCTATGTCGTCGCAAAATTTCGTGCTAAAAACTAAAATCCCCCTTCTTCTTCCCCATTTCCCTCCCCCGCGAATTCTCCCCCCCACACCGGCGAAAACTCCCTCCCTCCTCCGGTGAAATCTCCCTCCCTCCCCCGCGAAATTCTGCGCAGCTGCCGTCAAGTTCTCCGGTGACCTCCTTTCCCCGGTCAGTTTTTCTTCTTATTTCGTTTTTAATGATTTTAATTAGTTATAGATTGAATTGTTTGTTGTGGGTGTTGGTGGTGGGTTGTGGGCGGGGGTGGTTGTTAGCAGGGGGTTGGCTGTGGGCGGGGGTTGTTAGCGGGGGGTGGCTGTGGCGGGGGTGGCTGCGGGCGGGGGTTGCCTGTGGGCAGGGGTGGTTGTTGGCTGTGGTGGGGGTTGTTGGCGGGGGTGGCTGTGGGCGGAACCGCCTGGCTGTGGTTGGGGCTAGGTGGCTGTGGGTGAGGCTGGGTGGGGCGGGGTTCGGCTGGATGGTGCAGGTTGCGGCGGAGTGGGGCGGTTGGAGTGATGAATAGCGCGGGGTGGGCTGTGGGCGGGGGTGGTTGTTGGCGGGGCGGGGGGTGGCTGTTGGCGGGAGTTGGCTGTGGGCGGGGTGGGCTATGGGCAGGGCGGGGGGTGGCTGTTGGCGGGAGTTGGTTGTGGGCGGGGGTGGTTGTTGGCGGGGCAGGGGGTGGCTGTTGGCTGGGGTGGGCTATAGGCGGGGGTGGGCTGTTGGCGGGAGTGGTTGTTGGCGGGGCGGGGGGTGGCTGTGGCGGGGGTGGCTGAAACCTGTATTTTGTTTAGCTAGTTTATGGTTGAAACCTGTTTGTTGTTAAACTTAATTGTGTTTACTTTGGGCAGCCCATAATTCTCTTTAATTTACTATTTTTATGCATAATTCATGTTAAAAGTTATGTATCATAAGGATGTAGAGGTGATGTATATTTTGAAGTGTAATTTGTTTAGAGGTGATGCATATTTATGCTTTAAGTATCAAGTTCAAGTGATGTATACTTTGAAGTTTAATAATTTGATGATGAAGTTTAATTATGTAGTTTGGTTAATCATGTCATGTTGTTGGATTTGGATTTGTCTTTGGAGAGGTCATTAAGGCCGGAAAACCTCCGATAAACGAATAGGTCATGCCGAAATTTTCAAAATTATTAATATCTTGCATTAAATGTATGTAAACACTTGTCATTTTTTGGACATCTTATTTGTCTGGCCAACCAACCCTAAACTTGTTGAATGTGCCTTTTAAATTTTTCACCCTTGCAGATCTGATGGCTAGTGACGGTTTACCGACTCGATCCACCTATCCACCAGCTACACAGGCCATCTCAGGAGAGTTTAATATGTTCCTTTCTCAGCATGAGCTGCTTGGGTCGGTTTCGACCGCCGCTCTGGCTGCGGACGCAGACCTTTTAGGGTCTGCCGATAGGTCCGCACCCCCCAGATCTACGCCGCCACCCACACCCACCGATTCAGCACCTCATCCGGCGTCTGATGTGGCATCGAACGAGGGTGTCATACCAGGGCGTCGTGCCCTCCTTTGGTCACATGATACCCATACGTAAGTAATGATTTATTTTTTTTAACACGTTTTCAAATATATTTCACGCGTTATTTTTTCCTAACAACTTCACCTCTTTCAGGTTTGCACCAGACTCGGGCCAGATTTCCGGTTGCATCACTCGGTCTTACCACCTGAGGCAGGACCCAGCTGGATATGCCTGGTCCCGTGTCACCCCGCAACACGTAGGTTCTACTGGGATGAGTTTCAGGTATTCAAATTTGATGAATTTCACTTTTTGATGCGTAATCGATCATTACTTTTCTAACCACATTTTTAATTTTCCTCCGTATAATAATTGCAGAAGGCGTACAGCTGGACAGCTGACATCGCCCACGACGTGGAGCAGGCCTGGCGGCAGAGGGCCGCCAAACGCTATAGGGACTTCGTCAACTCGCACAAGACCAAGTGGGAGCGTGACCTCATTTCTGCCAGGCCTGCCTACGTATCCGAGGCCACCTGGGCGGGGTGGATAGAAGGGTGGACAGACCCTGCTACCCAAGCCCGCAGCGCCCGGAACGCGGCGAACCGGCGCAGCGGCAATCTACAGGGCCCAGCACCTGCCACACACTCAGGTGGTTCGGTTTACCACGCCACCACGATGCGTTCTATGGTAAGTATTTTAATATTGGATTATTTAGATTCATTGATTTCATTGGATTATTTAGATTCATTGACTTAAGTGGATTATTTAGATTCATTGACTTAAGTGGATTATTTAGATTCATTGATTTCTTATGTTGCGCTGTTGTTTTTTTGGTATTCGTATATGGTTAATTTAAGTAGTATATGTGTTCATTTGCCTTTTTCTTTTTATTTTTGATTTGACTTGGGAGAGGTCTTTAAGGCCGGGATACCTCCGATAAACGAATAGGTCATGCCGAAATTTTTAAAATTATGGATTTCACTAACATATTTTATTTCATTCTTTCAGCACGAGGAGACGAGGGAGTGGCCAGCCTCCTACGATCTCTTCTACAAGACGCATCGGAAGAAAGCCTCCGACGGGACGGAGGACTGGATCACGGCGAAGGCCCGCGACATCAGTGTAAGTAGACTACGATATCATTTGTTTTTTCCTTAGTTTGTTTTATTTCTAAACCCTAAACCCTAACAATTCTTATTCTCATTTCAGGACGAGTACAACAGATTACTCGCACATAGAGGAGAAGAGGCCGACAAGAACCGTGCATATTGGGATGCGGTTCGGACCGTCAGCCCTCAGAATAAGAAGAAGAGGGAGGTGTATGGGGTTGGATCAGCAGCGCCGCGATTCTTTCCCGAAGTTCTGCATCCAGGTGCTTCCTCTGAGGCCAGCACCTCCGTGCCTTCTGCGGCCCTAGAGGATATTTCGCGCCTGGAATCAGAGCATGCGGCGCTGCAGCATGAGGTGGAGACCATCAGGTCGCAGACCGGAAATAAAAGATATACCGACGAAACATAAATGTTGCAGACCGGAAATAAAAAAATCAAAAATTTTAAAATAGCGACGACAAAAGATATACCGACGAAACGACGACGGAAATAACAGGTCGCAGACCTGACAGAACCACCGACGCGCCTTTTCGCGTCGCAATATAGCGACGCTTCGCCGACAAAAATCACTTTGCGACAAGCCGTATAACGACCTGCAGATTTCGTCGCAAAGTCGTCGCTATATGCCTTTAGCGACGAAATGGCGACGGATTATGTCTGTCGCTATGTCTCTTTTTTTTGGTGAGAATTTTTATATTATATCTTGAATTTTTCATGACACACGTTAATTTAATGGATATGAGATACGAATGCGATAATTACGAATACTAATGACAATAGCCCTCAAAGTTATAGATGTAGCGTGTAATTAACAATGTTCGTGTTAATAAATACGTAACATCGTTGTTATGATATTAATTTTTTTTGCTAAACATTGCATTTTCACAACGATACGTTAAATTTATAGATATGAGAGCTAATACAACAGTTGTGGATACTAATCACAACGACATTAAAATTATGGATATGACTTGTAATTAAATCTTAATTTTAGGGTAAGTTGTATCGA
>AP025052.1:30003962-30030246 GCA_036186865.1 Eustoma russellianum
CACAACAACTTTAAAAATTATGGATACGACTTGTAATTTACTCTTAATTTTATTGTAAATTGTATCGAACTACATATTGTCGGTTGAAATCGGTAATGCACGCTTGAGCCATGATGTTATGATATTAATTTTTTTTGTTAAACATTGCATTTTCACAACGATACGTTAAATTTATAGATATGAGAGCTAATACAACAGTTGTGGATACTAATCACAACGACATTAAAATTATGGATATGACTTGTAATTAAATCTTAATTTTAGGGTAAGTTGTATCGAACTACATGTTGTCGGTTGAAATTGGCAATCCCGTAATCCCACACAGCGGTCTGTAACCGCTCTTTTTCTGGCAACCTTTGCCGGCAAGATGGACGAGGACCTGTCAGAACGTAGTCCTGAAGAGTTGGATCAAGTGCATAGGAGTGTAAAGAAGTATAAAAGGCAAGCCATGTTCGCTCCACCCTCTCCGGGTGGATCGCCCCAGCATGAAGGCAGCGCCTGGGTGGATTTGTTAAAACAGTCAAATGTTAACTCACATCGGATGGAATCCAAGATATATACTGGTGAAGATGATGATACGGAATTTGAGGAGGAGGAACATTCCTTCACTGTAGATCCCATGGCAGATGGAGTACCGCCAGTAGGGGCTGGTAAGGTGGTCGTGGAGATACCACCTGACGAGTGGCAAGAATTGTGGCGACCATGGAAGCATGGTGGTGAAACCTCTAGGACGAAACATTTCTTTTCGGGTGATATCGCAGCGGTTGTCCGAAATGTGGTCTTCTTCTCACCAGTTGGACATTGTTGATCTTGAAGAGGGTTTCTTCGTAGTCCGTTTCTTCTCCTGAGATGATTATCGACATGCTCTCGAAAATGGCCCTTGGACCATTCAGGGACATTATCTTACAGTTACGAAGCTGCGCCCCGGCTTTCACCCATCCTCGAATGTGATCAAATCCACTCTCGTATGGGTACGTAATCCCCGGCTATCCCTTGAGTTCTTCCAGGAGAACATTCTTATGCGTATTGGAAATAAGTTAGGTAGGGCTGTAAGGATTGACAATAACACCATGCAAGTTTCCCGTGGTAAGTACGCTCGTGTATGTGTCGAGATTGATTTACAAAAACCACTAACATCAATGGTTGTCTTGAATGGTGTTGAACTCACAGTGGAGTATGAAAACCTCCACCTCATTTGCTTCACATGTGGATTTTATGGTCATAGAAGTGAAGAATGTCCATCTATATGCGCAACTGAGGCTGGCTCGTCCATTCGTCCTACAACACAGGTTAAGCCACAGATGCCAACCGACCCCTATGGACCTTGGATGATGGTACGGAGCAATGGACAGAAAAGGATTACTGGTGCCCGAAAGTCAGATAATCAGACTACCACTGACATGGAAAGAAATCTAGGCAACATGAGTGATGCCATATCTGTAAGTAGAACAAAAAATAGTGGCTCTCGCTATGGCCCGATCGCCATTGATGATGACGTCCTGATTCCCTCCCAAGCTTCCGAGACTCTTGTCAATAGTATCAGACGTATACAGGATAAAGGGCCTGGCGTTCAGTTTACCGCAGTCACCAAAACATCACAACCAAAGCAACGTGAACGTCGAAGTAAGGGGGTTCCCCTTAAGGAAGTACCAAAAGTTAGGTTGCAAGTCTCAAAAAATCTAAACATCCATCCGTCCAAAACTACAAACTCAGAGCCTACCTTTCCTGAAAGAAGGATCAACTTTGATCTTGGGATGGACCATTGGCCTTCTCTACCTAGCTCATCGAAGTCAAAACAAATTCTGCACCACCCTTTGACAGATATTACTAATATCGAACCACCCGATTTTACTGGCCAGTAGGAAACAATCCTGCTAGCCTACACTCGGCCGGATGGAGACCCTTCGAATACTCACGTGTTTGAGGATCAAACAAAACAGCATCCTCCCGACGACAACGGATTATGTATTCAAGATGCACCCACCACTGTAACCGATGGTGTTGAATGTAGCATGGAAATGGATCGAACCAATGTAGGTGACCACGATATTGGTCCATCTACGCTACATTAATTTCCTTATGCGGATCCTTGCATGGAACGTTAGAGGGGCGGGGTCCCCTAACACTGTTAGACAAATTAGATCCCTTATACAGGATCACAAGCCGGATTTAATGTTTCTTATGGAAACTCGGGTGCCAAGTCCATGGGCTAAGACTCTCCTCCGACAATCTTATTTCACCAATGTTGCTGCAGTTGAAGCACATGGTTTTTCAGGAGGATTATGGTGTTTTTGGAATAAAACAATGATTTCAGTTTCTGTTATTAGCGCCACGGCTCAGCAAATTAATGTCGGTATTCTGGAGGCCGAATCCATCTCTTGGGTAATATCCCTCATATACGCATCCCCTATTTCGGCCGTTCGAGACATGTTGCATGAATATCTAGAACGTATGGCTACACATATGAATGTACCATGGTTACTTATTGGAGACTTTAACCAAGTCATCCGGCAAGATGACAAGAGAGGTGGTCGTCCGGTTCACGGTTGTGGAGTTGATCGTATGCGAAGAATGGTTGATTCATGCCGGTTGTTAGAGGTGATGTATGTCGGACCTCGTTTTACGTGGTGTAATGGCCAGCTAGGTCGTATGCTTATAGAACAACGCTTAGATCAGGCATGGTGTAATGATTTGTGGCAAGCCAAATTTAACACCGCAGTGGTGCACCATCTTACACGCATTTCATCAGACCACCATCCACTCTTGCTTGACTTACATGATTCACGGCCACAGTTCCCTTCACAGAGGCCTTTTCGTTTTCTTGCATGTTGGATGCAACATATAGATTTCCCACACTTTATCAAGGAGGCATGGCAAGTATATAAAGGCAATTTTCCCCGCACTGTGGCGGAATTCACTACCCGTATGGTTGATTGGCAAAAAAGGGTCTTTGGCAGCATAGCGGGACGAAGGCGGCGCTGTATATCTCGCTTAAACGGTATCCAAATGGCTCTAGCCAACCGTCCGTCAACATTTTTGGCCCATCTTCAACAGGAATTGCTGGATGAGTATGACAATATCTTGAAACAAGAACAACTCTTTTGGGAGCAAAAACATAATTTACAATGGATGTGCGATGGAGAACGGAATACGCGGTTTTTTCATACCTCTATGGCAACACGCAGGAACTTCAACCAAATCGTTAGATTAAAGGATGACAGCGGGGTATGGAGGGATGATCCTCATGTACTACAAACAATGATCCAAAATCATTTTAAAAGCTTGTTCCAGGTATCCACACCTTCCACATTAACTACTAGTCATATTAACATATCTAGCTTCAATACAATTGACAAAGATTGGATTAACCGTCCTGTACATACGTCCGAGATAGAGGATGCCCTCTTTCAAATGGGCCCATACAAAGCTCCCGGTCCAGATGGATTATCGCCTGTCTTCTTTCAGAAAAATTAGGAGGTGGTTGGCCCCTCAGTTATTGAGTTTGTTCTCGACTCGTTTCAACGCAGGAGTTTCCCACTTGAGATGAATAGAAGTCTGATTGTTTTAATTCCCAAACACTCTCCTCCAGAAGATGCGACACAATTTAGGCCAATTGCATTGTCTAATGTGATTGTTAAATTGATATCCAAGGTGATTGCTAATCGACTAAAGGGTGTCATTGGGAAAATCATCTCACCTTTACAATGCGCATTTATCCCAGGTAGACAAGCTTCTGATAATATCATAATAGCCCAAGAATTGGTTCATTCCATGAGGAAAAAGCAAGGACAAAAAGGTTTTATGGCAGTTAAAGTTGATTTAGAAAAGGCGTATGACAAGGTAAATTGGCCTTTCCTACGCTCTATTTTGGAGAAAGTTGGTTTTAATGATGCTATAGTCGACATGATCATGTTCACAGTTACGACTGCTTCTTTTTCAATTTTATGGAATGGCCAACCATTGGAACATTTCCAACCACAACGTAGTGTACGTCAAGGTGATCCTTTAGCCCCATATTTGTTTCTACTTTGTATGGAGGTTCTTAGCGGCAAAATACATGAGGCTGTCCATGAAGGTCAGTGGGCACCTGTTCCTTTGTCTCGTAATGGTCCGAATATATCTCATATTTTCTTTGCGGATAATTTGATCCTATGTGGCATGGCTACGGCAGAAAAGCTGCGTAATGGAGGGGATTCTTTCTGATTTCTGTCGTCTATCGGGACAAACCATTAGTGTTAAGAAATCACAAGTCTTGATATCAAAGAACTGTGCGGCTAACTTCCAACCAACTGTTTTCACACGGTTGGGCCTTAGTACTACCACTGAGTTTGGATCTTACCTGGGTATGCCGTTGTTGTTTGGACGAGGTGGACGGAGAACATATGGATTTATTGTCGACAAAGTGCGTCAGAGACTAACCCCTTTGCAGGCAAAAACGCTTTCTCTGGCGTCGCGGTACTTTTTAGTCCAAAGCGTGCTATCCTTGATACCAATATATGCTATGCAAACAGTGCGGTTGCCTGTGACTTTACTTGATGAAATTGTCCAATTGTCACGGCGTTTCTTCTGGGGGGGAACAGCTGACGTCCGCAAGTTACATTGGTGCTCCTGGGAATCCATATGCATGCCAAAGGATAGAGGCGGATTAAACATTAAGCGACTTCGCGACATGAACATAGCTATGCTTCTCAAGTTGGGCTGGAAAATGCTAACATCACCGGATGCGCTATGGGTTCGCGTTCTAGTGTGTAAATATGGTAACTTGCTATATGGAAAAGCACCAAGTGGGTCTTCCGCACTATGGAAACACATTGTGTCCAATGTTCCAGTCTTGCTTGAATGCATTGATATTGACGTGGGTAGGGATGGCTCAGACGGTGAGTTTCGATGGCGTCTTGCAGAATCCGGCAAGTTCTCAGTTTCTAGCGCTTATGATTACCTAATTTCCAGATTTTTGCCACAACCAAGCCATGTGTGGGATGCTATTTGGGCAATGAAAGGGCCTGGACGCCTTAACATATTTTTATGGCAAGTATGTCGTGGACTCTTACCTACTGCTCCCTTCCTCCATCAGCGGCGCATTCAAGATGATACCCTGTGTATGGTGTGTAAACAAGGCGAGGAGGATGTTCTTCATATTCTGCGGGATTGTCGTTGGGCATATAGTCTTTGGCGCATGCTGATCCATCCCACTGCCATGAGGAAGTTTCGTCAGCCCCAAGAAATTCAAGATTGGGTACTTAAAAATCTGCAGGCATCTTGGCAACACACTCATTTGGAGGAAGAATGGCGATATATTTTTCGCTCAACACTATATAGTCTATGGTACTGGCGCAATCAACTTGTGCATGGAAATGTAGTTCGCCTCTCGCCACCTTCGGCTATTTATCAGGACATTGTTCGTCGAGCAAGAAGTTTGTCTTTGATAGTGCCTCAGGGCCGATAGAGCTGTAGTGCTAATGTTGTTTCATTCGTGTAATGTCTATACTGGACTCTCCTGTAATTTTTTTCGTTTCATCATGATTAATACAAAGTTCCTTTTCCTGGGGAGAAAAAAAATAATATTAATCTTCTTCGCATACGTAAAGTCGGAGAAAAACATTTTTAATGTTATTTGTTGAAAATAACTTTTTGATTTTCTGAAAAGAAAAACAAAAAACTGGTCCCTAAATCAAAAAAAAAAAGAAAGGACTCCAAAACTGCAAAACGAGAAATTTGGGTTTGGAGATCCTATTATACGTGAAGAAGGAGTTAGCACCTAACAACACCTAAAGACTTAACTTTTAGCACCAATCGATTACTTGACTTATAATCTAATCATTTGACCTTGACTCCACAAATATGCTTGTGAAAATAATATTCTGATTTGGAACGGCAAATTCACTGTTATTGAATGTGTTAATATCGAAAGCTTTCTATTTGTGTTTAATAAAATGTCTTTATTAGTATATATCCTTATTATTATGCTATCTATACAGGCATATCTAGAGTCGGGAGCCTCACTGGAAGCAAACTCTTTATCCTAGGAATGGGGGTATTGTTTGCATGTCTGTCATCCTTTCCAGACCTTAACGATAAATTTTGATGTCATTGGTATATACTGGATATGGTTGTTGTCATATTTGCAACGGCAAATTGCAACTTTGGTATATGACTTTTCTGAAGCAAGAATTTGTGCCAAGGGAATACATGGTTAGTACACATGGGGAGAGGGCCTGGCACCAAGATAAAATTTGATTCAACACAAAGGAAAAAAGTGTTTTAATCTATCGCAGTTTTTTTGGAGGAAAGTGGAACTTTATTGATAAAAAACAATCAAAGATACAACGGTATTCTCAAATTCTGCAGTGTCAATGGACTAGTCTATCTTGTCACTGTATTTACTCATATTTACATGGTCTAGCTACTTCACCCTACAATGGATGTCTCGAACTATGTATATTGGTGGTGGGAGACTCTCTACCATGCCATGAACCAATTGGTTGTTGGAAAAAGTATGTTAAAATACTTTTTGAATGTGCTCCAAACTTATATAAGAACATGCGTAACTTGTTTGGGAGTTTGATTGATGATTTGAACACAGTTAACTTGAAGAATATCACTTGGATTGATCCAAGTAAGAGTTTGATCGAACCAAGTGAAAGTGGAATAAAGTTAAGTGTTCAGAAGGACGTGGATCTCTCACGTCGATCGATCGACGTCAGAGATCTACGTGGATCTGAGACTGCTGAAGATTTCTGTCGGACGTGGATCTCTCACGTCGATCGATCGACGTGACGTCAGAGATCGACGTCCCAGCGGACAGAACTTTTCACTTTGGGTTGCATCTTTTGGTCCAAGAATCATCTCCTTTCAAAAGTAAACGTTATTCAACTAACTTTGAGGGTCTGAAAACTGCTGAAATCAATTTGAAACATTATCTTCTTCTACCCTAAAGCCTATATATACAAGGATTTTCTACTTTACAACATATAGAAAATTATCTTGCTTTTCCTTTAGTGCAGAAAATTTTCTCAGCAGTTTTTCTTCCTTCTCTCCTCTACTTTCATACTCTTCAACTTGTAAGTTCATTCTCTTTCTCCTAGAGCAAAGGAACAAGGGAAACCGTTAAATCTTGGGAAGCATTCGCTTGTAGTTCACCTTGCTCACCGGTGGAGGCGAAATTGCTTTTAAGGACAGTGATCTCGATCACGTCTCTGCAATCATTTTGTGTTGTTTGTTTGCTATCTATCTCAGTTTTCTAACAATCTTAAAAGCAATTTTACTGCGATGGCAACCAAACAATCTGCTGTTCCTAATATGTCGAAACTCGAGCCTTTCGACGGAAAGTTTTTTAAGAGGTGGTCTGCAAAAGTTCTCTTTTTCCTTGAGATGCTGTTTGTCTCCTGTGTTTTGACAAAGGAGAGACCTACTAGTGATGGAGAAGCTCTCAAGTATGATGCAGAAAATGTCACGTGCAGAGGACATATTCTTCACTTCCTCTCAAATTCGTTGTTTGATATTTATGTCAAGTTTCAATCAGCGAAAGAAATTTAGAAAGCTCTTCAGAACAAGTATGGTTCTGAAGATGCAGGGAAAAGGAAATATGTGGTCATCGAATTTCTCAAGTTTCAGATGGTTAATCACATATCTATCAACGATCAGATTCATCAGTTTCAACAACTGGTGGATAACATTGAACAGGAAGAAATCAAGATTGATGAGACCTTCCAAGCTGCTGCCTTGATCGAAAAGCTTCCTTCTTCTTGGAATAAATATAAGAAGAGAGGCAAGCACGACGACGCCAAACTCTCTATGGATGGTGTAATTAAACACATCCGCATAGAGAAAAACAACAGACTTGAAGATGCAAGTGGCGATGAAGGTGGTGTCAAAGCCAATGTCGTCGAGCATGCGGCCAAGAAGCCAAGATTCCACTCAAACAAGCCCAAAGGTAAAGCACAAATGCAGGGGCATTTCAAGTCACAATCAAAGGGAGCCTGTTGGGTGTGTGGAAAGCAGGGTCACAAGGCGTTTTTCTGCAACAAGCGAAAAGGCCAGTCAAGCAGACAAGCCAACCTTGTTGAAGGACGTTCAGACATTCAGGATGAGACAATCGCTGCAGTCGTCGTCGATGAGGTAAACCTTGTCGGAGGTGCAACAGAATGGGTGGTGGACACTGGAGCCACCAGACATATTGCTACCAACAGAGATCTATTTCTTGATTATCAAGAAATAGAAAGTGGAGACCAAGTCTTTCTAGGGGATGCACGAGCGACCCGAGTTATCGGAAAGGGGAAAGTGCTCCTCAAGTTGACTTCTGAGAAAAGGCTGGAGTTGAGCAATGTGCTACATGTTCCTACCATTCGGAGGAACCTGATTTCTGGAGCACTTCTGAACATGGCTAATATTAAGCTTGTGTTTGATTCCGATAAACTTGTATTGTCTAGGAGTGGGGAGTTTATTGGAAACGGTTTCTGTTCGGGAGGTTTATTTGTGCTTGATGCTGTATGCTTGAGTAATAAGAATGCATCTAGTTCAGTGTATATTGTTGACTCTTTTGATTTGTGGCATGCTAGACTAGGTCATGTTAATGCTGATGCGATTAGAAGGTTAAAGAATACCAATCTAATTGAAATAAATAATGAGAATAGTCTAACGAAGTGTCATTACTGTATTGAAGGGAAACATCATAAGAAACCCTTCAATTCAGTAAATAGAGCAACGGAGAAATTAGAATTGATTCATAGTGATCTAGGAGATTTTAAGAACATGATGAGTAAAGGTGGTAAACGATACTACATCACCTTCATAGATGATTTTTCTAGATTCACTAAAGTTTACTTACTTAGTAACATGGATGTGGTGAATAGTACTAAATCATTCTTATCCTCCGTCTTTGATATGAAAGATATGGGTAAGGCTGATTTAATACTTGGTTTAAAGTTAGTCGAGAATTATGGGGGTTATGCATTATCTCAATCTCACTATGCTGAGAAAATGTTGAAACGGTTTAATTTCTTTGATGTTAAGCCCGTAAGCACTCCGTATGATCCTGCACTACACTTAAAGAAAAATAGAAACGATAGTGTTTCACAAGTTGAATATGCTAGAATTATTGGAAGTGTAATGTATCTAATGAATTGCACAAGACCTGATATAGCTTATGCCGTAAATAGGCTTGCAAGATATACTCATAATCCAAGTAGTGAACATTGGATGGCTTTAGAAAGGTTAATGAGATATATCAAAGGAACAATGGATCTTTGTCTTGTGTTTAGTAGTTTTCCGGCTGTGTTAGAAGGTTTCTGCGATGCTGATTGGGTGTCAGATAATGATGAGATTAATTCGACAAATGGTTATGTATTCACTTTAGGTGGTGGAGCCATATCTTGGAAATCCTCTAAACAAATGTGCATAGCAAAATCAACTATGGAATCGGAATTTATAGCTTTAGAACTCGCTGCAACTGAAGCTGAATGGTTAAGGAATTTGTTGCTTGATATTCCTTTGTGGCATAACCCAATGCCTTCTGTTTCCATATGTTGTGATTCTCAGGTAGCGATCGCTCGAGCAAAGAATAAGATTTACAATGGAAAGAGCCGGCACATGAGATTGAGACACAATATTGTGCGATATTTAATTAGTTCAGGGGTGATTAACTTAGAATATATAAGAACCGAGTTGAATCTGGCAGACCCCTTAACTAAAGGACTAAATAATAAGTTAGTCCAACAAGCATCGAGGGGGAATGGGACTAGTTCCATTGTTGTGAACTTTGTATGACGGCAACCCAACCCTCTATTAGTAGAGATCCTACAAACGGGGTTCAATGTGGTAAAAACAAGTCGTATAAAAGTTCTACAAGTACTATCGTTTTGTCCCTTCCTATGGTGCTGTTGAAGATAGTACTTACTGCAAATTGAGGAGGGTGAGATTTATTAGAATCTCTTAATGAAGTTCATAGCCATGTTGTATGGTGGTGTGCACAGTACACACTTGATGAACATCACCTATATAAGAGTGGAGGTAGTGCCGCTTCCTATGAGAGTTTGGAACAACTAATTAGAGCTCTTATGAAAACCTGGGACTGGGTGCATGGCCGATATCGCACCACACCGCGAACTTGTCTGAAGCTAGTCAATGACATGTCAGTTGTAAGTCTATATAAACAATAGCGAGGTAAGATTCAAGATGTTCGGTATCTTATTTCCGTTTATATACTTCTTCTTGTACTAAGTGGCAATTCAAGACGTAAGTCATTGTCCATTATGTATTATTGTCTTCGTTTGAAGGTAGAGAGGTTAGTTGATTAACGTTTAAGAGTGTTTGTATATAAGTTTGGATCATGTGGGGGATTGTTGGAAAAAGTATGTTAAAATACTTTTTGGATGTGCTCCAAACTTATATAAGAACATGCTTAACTTGTTTGAGAGTTTGATTGATGATTTGAACACAGTTAACTTGAAGAATATCACTTGGATTGATCCAAGTAAGAGTTGGATCGAACCAAGTGAAAGTGGAATAAAGTTAAGTGTTCAGAAAGACGTGGATTTCTCACGTCGATCGATCGACGTGACGTTGATCGATCGACGTCAGAGATCTACGTGGATCTGAGGCTGCTGAAGATTTCTGTCGGACATGGATCTCTCACGTCGATCGATCGACGTGACGTCAATCGATCAACGTCAGAGATCGACGTCCCAGCGGACAAGTCTTTTCACTTTGGGTTGCATCTTTTGGTCCAAGAATCATCTCCTTTCAAAAGTAAACGTTATTCAACTAACTTTGAGGGTCTGAAAACTGATGAAATCAATTTGAAACATTATCTTCTTCTACCCTAAAGTCTATATATACAAGGATTTTCTACCTTACAACATATAGAAAATTATCTTGCTTTTCCTTTAGTGCAGAAAATTTTCTCAGCAGTTTTTCTTCCTTCTCTCCTCTACTTTCATACTCTTCAACTTGCAAGTTCATTCTCTTTCTCCTAGAGCAAAGGAACAAGGGAAACCGTTAAATCGTGGGAAGCATTCGCTTGTAGTTCACCTTGCTCACCGGTGGAGGCGAAATTGCTTTTAAGGACAGTGATCTCAATCACGTCTCGGCAATCATTTTGTGTTGTTTGTTTGCTATCCATCTCAGTTTTCTAACATTGGTTTCTCTAAAACCATAGGCTTGAAATGGTTTCACGGAAGACATACCGCCATATCTTAGGTATTCAAACCATAGTGTTCTAATCTATCGCAGTTTCATTTGACACGTCTTAGGTATTCAAAGCTCTTAGACTCCTCGTCTTCGACAGTGAGGGCCTGCCCTTTTCACTAATCACATGCGTGGCACAATACAAAATAACAATGACGAGTAAATGACAAAATTGAAAATAAGACTATTTATCACGAGCAATGACTCTCTCGTGCCTCGGATGAGATCCTAAGAGGCTAAAAGTGAGATAAAATATGAGGCCTCCAATCATGCATCGCCACGTGTACAAAAGCAAATAGGTGGTGCAATTTTTTTTTAAAAAAAACTGTTTTTGTACACATGGTGACGCGTGATTGGAGGCCTCATATTCTACTTTACTTTTAGCCTCCTAGGATCTCATCTGTTCGTGCCTAAAATGACATACTAAATAAATACTCTTTATGTTTTAAAAATATTATCATTGTTCGACTTGATTATAGTTTAACTAAGTCAAACCATTTTAGTAAATATTGTAATTATACCCTTAGTGGGTTAACTAAAAAATATAGAAAAATTATACAATATTGATTGAAAGGATAATTTGAAAACTTTGACTACGAAGTATTAGTCCTTCTAAAAAGTAGACAATATTTTTGGTACAACCGAAATAAAACCTAGAAAAATGTTTTTAGGTTCTAGGGAGTAAAAAGAAAGGAATGGAATTCTAGACCTGAAAGTTACCTTAATGCATGTGGTTTAGCTCATGTGTTGGACTTCTGATGTAAGACCAAAGGCACTCCAACGCCATTGGAACTTACCTCCTACAAGGAAATGAGAAACCAGACAGAAAATTTCCAGCGTGTTTTGTTAGAAATTTAGGTAAAAATATAGTTGTTGGAAAAGTACGTTAAAGTACTTTAAAATGTGATCCAAACTTATATAAAAACTTGTATGATGTTGTTTGGGAGTTTGAAAGATGATTTGAACACTTTGAACTTGAAAAAGGTTACTTGGATCGATCCATGTATAGGCTGGATCGAACCAAGTGAAAGCTGGAATAAAATTGAGTGTTCTGTTGGACATAGATTGATCACATCGATCGATCGATGTGGTGTGGATGCAATTTTGAAACTTTCTGTCCAACATAGATCGATCACATGGACCTATTGATGTGACATCGATCAATACATAGATCGATCTGTGTAGGCAGGATGCAAAGTTGAAAGTTTTTGCCTGACATCGATCGATCGACGTACCTACAATCAGAACTTTTTATTTTCATTTGCATCTGTTGGTCCAATGTTCATCTCTCTTCACCTTTGAACGGCTAGCAACTGACTTTGAGGTTTCAAAAACTGTTGAAATGAGTTTTAAAAGTTGTCTTTAACACAATCCAATGCCTATAAATATCAGGCATTGCTATCTTGAATATATACAATAAGTTTTGCAAAAATCTGAGATTTTCCGCACTTTTCTCGTCCATCCTCTTTTTTTCTCCTCCATTATCAATCAACTCAAGAAGCAAGTTGAATCTTTCTCTCCTAGAGTAAAGGAAAGGAAGATAGCCGTTATATTTTGGGAAGCATTTGCTTGAAGACTACCTTGCTCTTTGATGGGAGCAAAATTGTTTTAAGGACAGTGACTATCTTGTCACGTCTCGGCTTGATTATCTACTTGGTTGTACGTATTCTTACTATTCTTACAATGGTAACCAAACAGAAAGAAGAGAAAACAAATAAAAAGAAATAGTCGAGACGTAACAAATGTTATTGTTCTTAAAACAACATTGCCTCCATCAATTGAGTAAGGTAGACTACACAGCAAATGTCCATCAGGATATAAAAGCTTGTTCTTGTCGTTTGCTCTACAAGAAGAAGATAAACTTGTATATTGAAGTGTGAATACCAGGAGAAAAAGAAGAAAGAAGAGAAAGATATTATGCAGGCTTTTACAAAAGTATTTCCAAAGATACCTCGTCAAAATCTTAGATTTCTTGTATTTCTAGACTTTATTTTTCAAAAGAAAAAGTTAATTTAACACTGCTCTGTAAAATTTAACTTCTAAAGTTAAATTATGACCGTTTATAGTTTAAATCAGGTGGTGCAAGCTGCGCAAGTTGGATCATTTTATGAAAAGACGTCAGAAAATTTTGCTCTCTACAATCGTCCAAACGTTCGGTCTCTCAGGATAAACTCACAATCAAATGATTTGAATGCTAAAATTGAACAATTGAGACCGAGCTTACGGAGGAATGCTTGGAAAACCCAATTGCCGAACGTTTGGTGCTGCATTCGCTTAGAAAATAGAAACATCAAAATCAGTCTGAACTTAGAGACCGAACTCAGAATTCATCGCCGAACGTTCAGCCTTTGACGTCAAACTCAGAATTTAGAGTATTGTTACAAACCGAACTCAAAATTCAGAGTATGGTCATAGATCGGACTTAGGATTCAGAGTATGGTCTCAGCCTGATCTAATCCAAATTTAACTTATTTTTTCAATCAAACTTTTCATATGTTTATATATAAATTTGGAACAATTTTTAAAACAAGTGTTTTTTCTAACATGTTTGTCTCATAAATCATGAGATTGAAGGCCACCAAATGAAATAATAAGATAATTTCAGCATTTTCGGGGAGGTTATGTACGTTTGCCTTCTGTCAATAAATTCAACAAACAACAGAAAGCCAAAGAGGAGGGGGTGGGGGAGACTCAGGGGCAGAGGGAAGGCGGGGCCTGGGGGGCACGTGCCCCCCAACATCGACGAGAAAATCCTATACATAGGTAGCTTTAGGTGTTTTAACTCCGTTAAATTCTAATCTTTTTATGTTTCAGGCTTAAAAGCACCTTTTGGTGTTGTAAAACAACATATATCGACACTCTTTTTGGATTATTCGTATCCTATGTGAGAATCGTTTGGCTACCGCCTACCATCGAAATTCTGTTTGGTTCTGAAAAAAAGTCCCATCTTTTGTAGATATGGAAAATCCTATCGTTTGAGCTCTCACCATCAGAACAAAAATCTCATTTTTTGGTTCTTAATCACAGAAGAAGTCCCACCTTTTGCGAAAAAACTCATCGCCTGAGAGGAGTCTGCCAGCAGCATCTTTGCCTCTCGGTATCACCTTGGCAATTTGGCAAATAAGTAGCAGTTTCTTTCGACGCTTTTGGATGGAGATCGAACAGAAGAAGAAAAGAAAAGGACTGCGGACGCAAAGTCCAACCCTTTTACGATGAAAAATTATATGGACAAGAAGCTATGTGTCCCAATTTATTTGTTACTTTCTTCTCCATCAGTTCCTAAATTCTAATTTCTTCTTCTACCCAAGGAAAACATAAATCTATTTGATTGGAAATAGTTTTTCCGATGAAAAAACACCAACAGTTGAAAATATTTTCAGTTTGTCTTGAAAACATTGCCAGCCAGGTATTCAAGAAGTTTGCTTCGAATCACGTCTTATTTTGTTTGAAAAGTCTACGCAGACATGCCGATGACGGTTGCGTGAGATGTTAGTTTCAAAGCCCCGTGCTCTATGCCTCTATTGATCATCAAAAGCATCTCGACCTCATGGACAAATTTCTATTATTAAATTCAATTTCACTCCGAAAACTCCTAAGGAACAATTGTGTCTCATTCATGGCAACAAACAGTCTCCCTGCAAATTAAAAGGTAACCTGCTTTTCCAAATGCCCATTGTTAAACACTAGCTTTTGTGAAAGGTGTTTGATAATGGTTAATTGTTGCATCTTGCTGAATTATATCCCGATGGCTTCACTTCCTTGAAACGAATAGAGTTTGATTATCAACTTGACAATTACATTGTTGATATGAAATCAAATGAAGTATTCTCTAATATAAATAAATCTTAGAGATCTTTCAAAGAAGATGATGGAGAAAAATTATCATAATGACTTTCCTTTAGTATATCGACTTATCGAGTTAGCATTGATCTTATCCATTGGAATGGCTAGTGTTGAAAGAACTTTTTCTGCAATGAATATCATCAAGACTGATCTATGCAACTGGTTTGAGGATGATGTACTATCGAATAGTTTATTGTGTTACTTTGAGCATGAAATTTTTAGCACCATTGAAGATGAAGATATTATGCAACGATTTCAATCAATGTCATCTCAAAGAACATTTTTGTGTCCCTTGACAACTCCGTCTCGTCCTATAATAGGCAAATAAAAGGTATGTATTGATGGATATTACTATATTCATTTAATAATTATGATTCGCATATTGTTTGTTGTATATTGTTTATTTTTTTGTACATTGGTTGGTAGATGTGTTTTCTTTCACGTATTTTATGTTATAATACAAAAATATATCTAGAAGATTTTGTCGGTTTTTCCGGTCCGAAACGGTGACCGGTGGTATTCCTGTGGCGTAGCCTCTCAGTGTCGCTCCAAGAAGAGACTCCTTGCTCCGCCACGTCCTATCAGCTTCCCTACACATCACTTACACTCCATTAGCCATCAATCAACCTCCATCACAATTGGCGGATAGAATTACAAATTAGACTGAATCTACATGTTCGCTCATTTGGTTTATTGTATCAAGCAGATGGATGTTTCAAAATCTGTTTCGCAAAGATTGGCATGATCATGTCCAGCCAGATGAACGAGTGGAAGTTTATATTGGTTTGTGGTTGCTGCTTCTTGGTTCTGTGATGCTTTTGTCGTATGTAAATATTGTTGAGAATAGTAAAACTCTCCCATGCTGTATTGATGTGTGACCATGAAAAAGAATATGGATGACGGTAAACTTTGTTATGATCAATGAGTAACTACAAAAGATTTATGGACTATTAAGATAAAAAGCAATTGATATCTGACGATGATGAATGTGTAAAGAATAGAGTCCGCCCCAATATCATACTTTATATTGACAGTTATGTAACTATTACGATTTATTCGATGTCCACCATATAATTTGACATGGAAAAGAGTGATCATTTGTGAATTGACATGAAAAGGAAAATAAACAAAATAAATTATTAAAAATATTATAAGAAAATGAAAAAGAAAAAATAGAATTGTGACTGTAGACTTACTAGTCCATATTGTTAGGACACTTGGACGAGAACTATTGAACAAAAATTATTTTAAGAAATTGTGGTGCTAGAGACTTTTTTGATCTTTAGGTTGTGGAATCATGTAAAAAAAAAAACTCAGCTTGAGAAGGAATTTTTGCTGATTTTTGACTGCTAAGACAAAAACAAAAAGGTAAGTGATTTTTTCATTTGGCCTTCAAATTACATTTTTGTGGTGTTGTTGGGATGATTATTGATGCTAGAAGACTAAAGATTAGTAGATGATTGTGTATGAATCATGTGTGGAGTTAACTGTTAATTGAGGAACATTTGGGGCCTTAAGTGTGACTAGTATCGAGTATTCTATAGGTTTTCTGCTGAGATCGTGATCTGGTAGAGTCTGACGAAGCACATCGATCTACCAATGTAACCAATTTAGAGATCGATGTCCATATCGAACCATACACACCGAATGCACGATGTACAGTTCGGTCTCTAGTAAGAAGCATGCTGATTTTGTGTCAAGACATTATATCGATCGATGTCATAATGATGTATCGATCAATTGATGCAGTTGTTTTACGGATTGATATAGCAAGTTTAAACATCTATGTAGGCTTCAATCCCACTCTAGTTTTAACTAACTATATTGATCTCCGGCCTATTAAGGTCTTCTATGTTAGAAAATGTGTATGAATAGGGATACCGAACAAGAAGAAAACGATAACAACAAGAAAGCCAAGACACAACAAATGTTGTTGTCCTTAAAGCTAAAATGCCTCCACTACGAGCGAGGTGAATTACACAGCACAAGCCTCCCAGGATATAACGGCTTTTTTCTTTCGTTCGCTCTACGAGAGGAAGATGAACTTACACAAGAGAAGTGTTTGATTGTAGAGAAGAGGAGGAGAGTAAATTGATGAAAACTTTACTAACTTTGCAAAAGATCTTCTATATCATTTAAAATAGCCAAGCCTTTTATTTACAGTCCTACGGTACGATCAAAACACACTTTGAAAACCTATTTCAGCAGTTTAGTAAACCTCCAAGTCAGTTGAATAACGTTCACAAGTGAAGGGAGATGATTCTTGGATCAAAAGATGCAATTCAAAGTGAACAATTCTGTCCTTTGGCACATTGATCGATCGATGTGATCGATCGATTTTACTTTGATTGATCGATGTCATCGATCGATGTTGGACAGAAACTTCCATCTTTGCTTCCTGACCACATCGATCGATCGATGTCATTGATCTATGTTGGACAGATAGTTCCACCTTTGCACCATACCACATCGATCGATGTCATCAATCTATGTCTAACAAAACATTCAACTCTATTTGAGCTCACACATGGATCACTTCAAGTGATTTCTTTCAAGTTTAAAGTGTTCAAAACATCTTTCAATCTCCCAAACAACATCTTACATGTTTATATATAAGTTTGGAGCAAATTTTAAAGTACTTTTAACGTACTTTCCAGCACTCTTTCACATGATCCAAACTTATATACAAACATTTCCGAACTTTATTAACTGACCTCTCCACTATCAAACGAAGAAAATTACACATAATGGACAATGACTCGCGTCTTGAATTGCCACTTAGTACAAGAAAAAGTATATAAACGGAAAGAAGATGACATTGACGTCTTGAATCTTACCTCTCTATTAATCATATAAGCTTACAACCGACATGTTATTGACTAGCTTCAGGCAAGTTTGCGGTGTGGTGCGATATCGTCCATGCACTCAGTCCCAGGTTTTCATAAGCGCTCTAGTGAGTTCTTCAAAATTCTCATAGGAAGCGGCACTACTTCCGCGCTTATATAGGTAGAATTCATCAAGTGCGCAATGCTCACACCACCATACAATATGACTATGAATTTCATTAAGAGATTCTAACCCTCATTTACGTACAGTGAGCATTATCTTCAACAACACCATAGGGATGGACACACTGATAGTGCTAAGTAAGATTCTTCTATGACTTATTAGTATCACATTGAACCCCGTTCGCAGGATCTCTGCTAATAGTGGGTTGGGTTACCGTCACACAGAATCCACTTCAAATGGAACAAGTCTCATCCCCCTCGATGTTTCACAGACCAAATTTTTGCATAGTCCTTTCGTCAGAGGGTCAGCCAGGTTAAACTCGGATCTTACAAACTCCAAGTTAACCACACCTGAACTCATCAAATCTCGCACAATATTGTGTCTCAATCGAATATACCGGCTCTTTCCATTATAAACTCTATTCTTTGCTCGAGCAATCGCAGCCGGCGAATCACAATGTATAGACACAAAAGGCATAGGCTTAGTCCACAAAGGAATATCTACAAGCAAATTCCTCAACCATTCGACTTCTGTACATGCAAGTTCTAAAACAACAAATTCAGATTCCACTGTTGACTTTGTTTTACATGCTTGCTTTGATGATTTCCATGAAATGGCAATCCCACTCAAAGTAAACATATAACCATTAGTTGAATTAACTTCATCATTATCCGCTGCCCAATTAGCATCACAAAATCCTTCCAACACACAAGGATTTCCACTACAGAACAAACCAAGATTCATGGTTCCTCTAAGATATTTCAAAAGTCTTCTTAGGGCAAACCAATGAGCATTACTTGGGCTGTGAGTATATCTAGTAAGTCTATTTACAGTATATGCAATATCCGGCCTATTGCAATTCATTAAGTACATTACACTACCAATGATTCTTACATATTCACATTAAGAAATACTATCACCTTTATTGTAGCGTCCCGCTCCCGAGCCCTAACATCGGGAACAGTGCACCCGCCGTATCTCACTAAGGAGAATACAAGGCGTCAAATCAATCTCTTACATGTCAGAAATGACATAGAAATTTTTCTCCCGGAAACGTAAATCATAACTTAAATTAAACTCCAATAACCGTCATTACATTCCTGAATAAAAATTCTGATAATAAAAGTAATAAAGAAGTCTGTGAAAATCCCCAAAAGATAACCACGAAAAATCAGCTGCAAAATTTCCCTCGTATCCTACCTGCAGCTATCCACCAACCCACTCAGCTATGTCCGTCCCGTCCTCAACAAAGGTGTGCTCGTAGTCCTCATCCGGCTCACCTGGGAAGTAGGGGTGAGTGACAGAAATCACCCAGTAGATGCCCGCCTCAAACCAATACAAAACGTACATACCGAAATGACATAGCCACACAGCACATAAATACAAGATAACCACATAGCACATAGATATAAGATAACATGCATAAGATAAAGTAAATGCGGTAAGTAAAGCACTCCACATAAAATGCGCAAGTACGTGATGCATGCTCAATCAACGTGTCACACGCAACGAGAATCATGTCATGCAATATGCCCCTAGACCTATATGCAATGCATGCTCCCGGGTCCTAAATCCAGCGTCGTGGTCTCTAGCCACCACTAGCCGTTTGGACACCCACGCCCTATAGACGCAGTATGTCTCATGACCCCGGTGTCCTATAGACACGGTAAGTCATCCCGATACCCGCGCCCTATAGGCGCAGTATACCTCATGCAAATGCACATGCCATGAATGCAAGAAAACCACACTACTGTTATGCACCATACATCCACAACCAAAATCCCCACTCAATTATTCAACCTCTAATATAATTTAATAATATATATATATATATATATATATATATATATATATATATTCAAATTTCACATATACACATTAAGCCATGCGAACACTACACACACACATGCACACACATAGCCATAAACAATATATCTCATGCTTTCCAACATATATAAAAATTAACAACTTAAACAAATAAAAACAACGAAACACATTAGTATACCATCAAAGCATGCATGAATCATACTCGTTTGAAGGGGGAATATGCACCTACCTTTTTGACGAATTAACTTCCTTCTCTTCTAGGCTCGAATCTAAACAATTGTAGTATAAAAAATCAATGCTTAATAATAAGGGTTAATTTGACTTACTTAAAATAATTAGTTTATAGCTTTCTATTTTTTTTCCCTTGTAAGGGTGAATTTCCAAAAATATGCAATACAACTTTTCAAAATTATTTCCCAAGTACCAAAGTTAGTCCAAATTAACAAAATAGCCAAAATGTCAAATTTGTCAAATTTACCGAAATGCTTACACAAGTCCCTTCACTTAAATATTCAAATCGTTCACAGCCTATTCATGAAATGAACATACTTATTTATATATATAAGTACCCAAAATTTATAGTTTGCAGATATTGGAAATTACATTGCCTTTATACCACACTGCTAGCCGAAACAAATTCCAAACATGCATTGATAAAATTTCGGCCATCACATACAACATCACGAATATTACTTACATATATCTACATATATTCACACAACTGATGAAGAATATATAAAAGCTCCAAAAGAAAACCAATATGATTTAAATCTCAGTCAAATTGATGGATAAATCCAATGGCTTAACATACTTTGTGCTTTCCATTTAAGTACCGATTTTGATTAAAAAATGTACACGATATGGCATATATATTACCATTTACGTATAACAATTACGATTTCAAATGTCCCTTGAATCTTTCGGCCTGTTTTTGTACCAAATTCACCATTTTTTTTTCACATAAAATTCAGCCGCCCCACTAAATATACATATTATACCAATATGTTATTTTAATATTACCTCACCCTGCAAGCCCACGTTTTATTTATTTTTTATTATTATTTTTTTAACCAAATGCAAGTTTCTCAGCAATGTTTTCCAAACATTGGCCATACACGACATCAGCAATCACACATATACTTATATTTACAATATACACAATATACATACATATTATATATATATATACAATATATACAATATACATACATATTTCATATAAATAAAAAAAATAGCACCTTCCAAGTTGGCATTTAATATTTCGGCCAGTTCTCCAAATTGTACCTTACTTTTAAATTTTATCACAGGTTCGCATATCCCATACACACTTGAACGTATATATATACATATATATTCGACCACATAGAACATGTAGATACGATGCATCCAAACATGCTTATGTATGATCTATATTTTGATACGAAAGTATTGATACGGATTTCACAAATTCATAATAAGTACAAAAAGAGTACGTACCCACTTTAGTTATACTATACCGTACGACTGGATTGGGGTTGATTGATGGGATGAAATCACTTTTTCCTCGCTTTCATATGCTCTCATCTGCAAGTGGTGCCAAAAGGAGATTTTTTTTCTCCTTATTGTTGCTGCTACTGGACGGATTGTGGGGTGGAAGGAACATTTTCCTTTGTTTGTTTGCTGCAGAGATGCGGCGGCAGCTTGGGTAGGGAAAAGTGGGTATTATGTGTGTATATATAAATATTTAGGTTGGTCCTAGGGTTAGGTAATTTTCCTTGGTTAAGATTAGGATTTTCTAGTTTGTGTAGGATTAAGATTCCTAAATTATATCAAATCCAAACTTATCTTCCAATTCCAATTAGGATAAAGGTATTATATTTTAATTATTTTTTCCCTCTTCTTTTTTTTTCTTTTTTTTTTACTTCAAAAACCCTGGACGTAACAGACCTCCCCCCTTACAATAAGTTTCGTCCTCGAAACTTGCGTGCTACGTGATCAATAACTTAGTGTAGTTCTACTCACTCCATTCACCTAGTATATGTCACGATCATCATTACATCAACCTCGCTTTTAGGTTGTTAAGCTTTCAATTCCACGCATACCACTTAAGGTGTATCATTCAACTTATATAATTGTAATCTACAATTCCAAATTCTTAAATTCGTCATATATGATCCATCTCTTGGATACTTAACCAAGCTAAATATCCATCGAGTACTCCAATGCGTTAACCATTACACCTTCTCCGCACATGACTAAGTCATCAAAATCATTTCTTGTACGCGGCAAGATAATTTCTAAGTTCATCATTCTCTGCTTATTTAAGATCATAATCTACTCTTCTTATAACTCTAGAATCAAACTTAGGATATTGTCACCATTCCGAGGGTTCCATAACCCATTTATCATCAGTCGCTATCGTACTTATATCTGCGATCATAGCAGCCCTCTAAGATCGGTTCTTATACTATAATCTTTAGCTTAAGTTGTCCAATCCTAATATGGCACACTAAATATTGATCGACTTAGGGCATTCTAATCACCATGCTTCCGCGCGCCACACTGACCTACCGTACTTCTTTACTTGGTTATCTCATCTGCGGGTTTTAACTTAGTTAGATCTCACCTGAAAAACAACTTGTTCATACTTACTCTGCTACAATTCAAGCCTACTCGGTACATCTGTACTTACGTGTTTCTAGGGATCAACACTTAATCCAATTTGTAATAATTCGTCATTCCACTTTACTTATTTTAGTAGTGTTCACTTATCACTATCAATCAATATCTCTAATAAGACTAATATCTTTGGCTTATTTGACATTCTAAAATTCAACCTCTTAATCATGGCTATAAACTCCTTTGTACGGTATTCTTTATTAAACTCTACTGATCATATCGCTTATAAATCGTTACTTAGTCTTTATCATTTTACTACAATCATCCCTTAAGATCTACGATCTCCACTTAGACCTAGTCGCGTTCTGACACTACTGTCGATGTAGAGGTCTTGTTTTATTTATCATAATGATATCAGTTTGCAGGGGTCAGATCTAAGGAATTGTACGAATGGTTATAATCAACACTTCGGTAAGGCAAATAATTCAAAGTTGTATGGAGTGTCCTAGGTATACGTGGGCATATCCCTTATCCGATCATCACTTAGGTCTAATGTCATGACTTATTTCTAGAATCGATACTTTGTGTCATCATTCCTTACGTCTAAAATCATTACTTATTTCTAAGTTCAATAGTTAGAATATAATCACAGCTTACGACTAAGATCAGTGCTTATGTTCAAATCATCGCTTATGTCTAAGATCACTTCTTAGTTACAATCATACGTAGTATATAATCATCGTTTATGACTAAACTAATGCTTAAGCTGAAGATCAACTCTTAATCAAGATCGTCGCTTATGTCTACAATCGTGACTTACGGTTAGGATCATCACTTAATTTCTAAGGTCACATTTTATTTTCAAGAACATGCCCAATATATAATCAATGCTTACGACTAAAAGTCGACACTTATTTCTAAGATCGTGACTTAAGGGGCAGAATCGTAACTTACTTTCTAAGATCATAGCCTAACCTATGCTTCCATCGTGGATCTAGAACCATGCTCTGAAATATCGCACAGTCGAACACGTAGTACTTCTTCAACTCATTCCGAAATTAGATCCAAGTGGTCGGCGGTGTCAGTTGTGCTGCGACATCACTCCTCCGTATCTCCTTGTCGAAGAATCTCAGGTCCGAGTGAGGTGGTGGTGGAGGCGGCGCATGCCAGTTCAGCAGCTGGTGCTACTGTGCTAAGGTGTTGGTCATGGTGACTATGACATCTTCAAGTGCATGGGATGATCCCATGATCCTGGTGGTTTTCACCACCATTTTCCAGCTGGCTCACGTCGTGGATGCATTTCTATAATATCAGTTCATGAAAATAAATCAGATTAGTCAATTTCGAGTTAAAAGGGTTGGACCCAGGGTAAAATGGTAATTAAATAGGGAAAGCTCACCATCGGCACACACCTCCCATGACCCGATCATAACTTAGGTCTAAGATCATCGCTTAAGTCTACTTTGTTTATTAGGGGTAAAATCGTAACTTATGTCTAAGTGTTCTAATTAATCCTGCGTTTCCGAGGCGGATCCGAAACATGGCTCTGATACCACCTGTAGCGCCCCGCTCCCGAGCCCTAACATCGGGAACAGTGCACCCGCCGTATCTCACTAAGGAGAATACAAGACGTCAAATCAATCTCTTACGTGTCAGAAATGACGTAGAAAATTTTCTCCCAGAAACGTAAATCATAACTTAAATTAAACTCCAATAACCGTCATTACATTCCTGAATAAAAATTCTGATAATAAAAGTAATAAAGAAGTCTGTGAAAATCCCCAAAAGATAACCACGAAAAATCAGCTGCAGAGTTTCCCTCGTATCCTACCTGCAACTATCCACCAACCCACTCAGCTATGTCCGTCCCGTCCTCAACAAAGGTGTGCTCGTAGTCCTCATCCGGCTCACCTGGGAAGTAGGGGTGAGTGACAGAAATCACCCAGTAGATGCCCGCCTCAAACCAATACAAAACGTACATACCGAAATGATATAGCCACACAGCACATAAATACAAGATAACCACATAGCACATAGATATAAGATAACATGTATAAGATAAACTAAATGCGGTAAGTAAAGCACTCCACATAAAATGCGCAAGTACGTGATGCATGCTCAATCAACGTGTCACACGCAACGAGAATCATGTCATGCAATATGCCCCTAGACCTATATGCAATGCATGCTTCCGGGTCCTAAATCCAGCGTCGTGGTCTCTAGCCACCACTAGCCGTTTGGACACCCACGCCCTATAGACGCAGTATGTCTCATGACCCCGGTGCCCTATACTCAGGGTAAGTCATCCCGATACCCACGCCCTATAGGCGCAGTATACCTCATGCAAATGCACATGCCATGAATGCAAGAAAACCACACTACTGTTATGCACCATACGTCCACAACCAAAATCCCCACTCAATTATTCAGCCTCTATTATAATTTAATAATATATATATATATATATATATATATATATATTCAAATTTCACATATACACATTAAGCCATGCGAACACTACACACACACATGCACACACATAGCCATAAACAATATATCTCATGCTTTCCAACATATATAAAAATTAACAACTTAAACAAATAAAAACAACGAAACACATTAGTATACCATCAAAGCATGCATGAATCATACTCGTTTGAAGGGGGAATATGCACCTACCTTTTTGACGAATTAACTTCCTTCTCTTCTAGGCTCGAATCTAAACAATTGTAGTATAAAAAATCAATACTTAATAATAAGGGTTAATTTGACTTACTTAAAATAATTAGTTTATAGCTTTCTATTTTTTTTCCCTTGTAAGGGTGAATTTCCAAAAATATGCAATACAACTTTTCAAAATTATTTCCCAAGTACCAAAGTTAGTCCAAATTAACAAAATGGCCAAAATGTCAAATTTGTCAAATTTACCGAAACGCGCTCCACTCATAGTATCTTTACACAAGTCCCTTCACTTAAATATTCAAATCGTTCAATGCCTATTCATGAAATGAACATACTTATTTATATATATAAGTACCCAAAATTTATAGTTTGCAGATATTGGAAATTACATTGCCTTTATACCACACTGCTAGCCGAAACAAATTCCAAACATGCATTGATAAAATTTCGGCCATCACATACAACATCACGAATATTACTTACATATATCTACATATATTCACACAACTGATGAAGAATATATAAAAGCTCCAAAAGAAAACCAATATGATTTAAATCTCAGTCAAATTGATGGATAAATCCAATGGCTTAACATACTTTGTGCTTTCCATTTAAGTACCGATTTTGATTAAAAAAATGTACACGATATGGCATATATATTACCATTTACGTATAACAATTACGATTCCAAATGTCCCTTGAATCTTTTGGCCTGTTTTCGTACCAAATTCTCCATTTTCTTTCACATAAAATTCAGCCGCCCCACTAAATATACATATTATACCAATATGTTATTTTAATATTACCTCACCCTGCAAGCCCACATTTTATTTATTTTTTATTATTAATTTTTTTAACCAAATGCAAGTTTCTCAGCAATGTTTTCCAAACACTGGCCATACACGACATCAGCAATCACACATATACTTATATTTACAATATACACAATATACATACATATTATATATATATATATACAGTATATACAATATACATACATATTTCATATAAATAAAAAAATAGCACCTTCCAAGTTGGCATTTAATATTTCGGCCAGTTCCCCAAATTGTACCTCACTTTTAAATTTTATCACAGGTTCGCATATCCCATACACACTTGAACGTATATATATACATATATA
>AP025052.1:30030256-30102303 GCA_036186865.1 Eustoma russellianum
ATACACACTTGAACGTATATATGTACATATATATTCGACCACATAGAACCTGTAGATACGATGCATCCAAACATGCTTATGTATGATCTATATTTTGATACGAAAGTATTGATACGGATTTCACAAATTCATAATAAGTACAAAAAGAGTACGTACCCACTTTAGTTATACTATACCGTACAACTGGATTGGGGTTGATTGATGGGATGAAATCACTTTTTCCTCGCTTTCATATGCTCTCATCTGCAAGTGGTGCCAAAAGGAGATTTTTTTCTCCTTATTGTTGCTGCTACTGGATGGATTGTGGGGTGGAAGGAACAATTATGGCTACATACTCTTTTTTTTCCTTTGTTTGTTTGCTGCAGAGATGCGGCGGCAGTTTGGGTAGGGAAAAGTGGGTATTATGTGTGTGTATATATAAATATTTAGGTTGGTCCTAGGGTTAGGTAATTTTCCTTAGTTGGTTAAGATTAGGATTTTCTAGTTTGTGTAGAATTAAGATTCCTAAATTATATCAAATCCAAACTTATCTTCCAATTCCAATTAGGATAAATGTATTATATTTTAATTATTTTTTTCCTCTTCTTTTTTTTTTCTTTTTTTTTACTTCAAAAACCCTGGACGTAAGATTTATTCTTTTCTAGTCTTCCATTAGAATCAAATGGAGTACTTATAGCTTTCCTATCAAAGTGATTAAATTTCTTTAACACTTTTTCAACGTAATGACTTTGACAAGCATATAACCCCCACAGTTCTCAACTAACTTATGACCAAGAATAAAATATGTATTTTCCATATCTTTCATATCAAAAACTGATGACAAAAATGATTTGGTTTTATTAACAACATCCAAATTTGTGCCAAAGATGAACATGTCATCAACATATAAGCAAATAATCACACCATCAAGATTTTCAAGTTTATTATAAACACATCTATCACTTTCATTTACTACATAGCCATTCGCTATCAAAACATTATCAAATTTCTCATGCCATTGTTTAGGGGCTTGTTGCAAACCATACAAAGATTTCTTTACTCTACATACTTTGTGTTCTTGGCCTTTCACAATCATTCCCTCAGGTTGTTTCATATAGCTTTCTTCATCTAAGTCTCCGTTTAAAAATGCAGTTTTTACATCCATTTGATATACTAAAAGCTTATGGATAGAAGCTAATGCAACTAGAACTCTAATGGTTGTTATTCTAGCAACCGGTGCATAGGTGTCAAAGAAATCTGCTCCTTCTTGTTGAGTAAATCCTTTAGCCACTAATCTAGCTTTAAACTTATCTATGGTGACATCCGCCTTCAATTTCCTTCTAAACACCTACTAACAACCTATAGCTAACAACCTCTAGGTAAATATACCACTTCCCAAGTGGTTTCTTAAAATTGAATCTAACTCACTGTTTATGGCTTCTTTCCAAAACGTTGCATTTACGGATTTCATAGCATCTTAGTAAGTGTTTGGATCTTATTCTAAGATAAATACCTTGGTAAAATCATTACCAAAGGTTTTCTCAATTCTTTTCATTTTTCTTCTTTTTAGTGAATCCGGTTCTGTATTAACTACAGTTTTACTAGATTCACCGGTTTCATAAGTAGAATGACTTGAAATCTTTGATTTTTTTCATGGGAAAAATAGTCCCAAATAATTCAGCATCTTTAGACTCTATAATTGCAGAATTCTCAATCATCATAAACCTATATGTCACGCTGTTTTGGGAATATTCTATAAACACACAATCTTTGATTTTCGGTCCTATCTTGTTCTTTTGAAATTGGAATACCAACTTTTGCTAAACACCCACACACGTTCAAGTATCCTAAATTTGGAGAATAACCTTTTCATAGTTCGTAAGGAGTTTTATTCGTCTTTTTATGTGGTATTCTATTCAAGATATGACAAGCACAAAGAATAGCTTCTCCCCACAAATTATCTGGGAAACCGTAACTAATGAGCATAGCATTTGTCATGTTATTAAGTGTTTTGGTCTTCTTCTCAGCTAAACCATTAGAGGAGTATAAGGAGGTATTACTTCATGAATTATCCATGTTCTTCACAAAAATTTTGTAATGAAGTTGTCATATACTCACCTCCTCTATTGGACCTTAACTGTTTGATTTTTCTTTCTGATTGATTCTCTACTTCATTCTTAAATTTCTTGAACATGTCCTCAGCCTCATCCTTACGACTTAGTAAATATACTCTAGTGAACCTTGAATAATTATCAATGAATGTAATGTAGTATTTTTTTTACCTCCTTTACTTACATGATTCTTGAAATCATCTAAGACACTATGAATGAGATCTAGTTTATTTAAAACTCTTTCGACACTCTTGAATGGTCTCTTATGATGCTTGGCTTCAATACAATATTCACATCTATCAAACTTATCTTCATTTGCTATAGATATGACATTCATGCTTTTCAATCTTTTTAATGCATCAAGATTAACATGACCGAGTCTAGCATGCCAAATGTCATAAGAATCCAACAAATACACAGAAGAAGAAGTATTATTATTGGTTATGCAAGTAGCATCAAGTACAAATAACCCAACATTACAAAACCCCTTCCTGATGAACTCTTTATTTCTAGTAAGCAATAACTTATTAGAATCAAAAACAAGTTTAAGTTTGGCCTTGTTTAGAAGTGCTCCAGAAATCAAATTCCTACGTATAGTAGGAACATAGAGCACATTACTCAGTTCTAGCCTTTTTTCCGAAGTTAACTTGAGGATCACTTTCTCCTTCTCGAGAATACGGGTTTCTCGTGCATCTCCAAGAAAAACCTGGTCTCCACTGTCTATTTCTTGAAAATTAAGAAATAGATCTCTACTGGTAGCAATGTGTCTAGTGGCTCCGGTACCAACCACCCATTCTGTAGCACCTCCAACAAGGTTTACCTCATCCACGGCCACTGCAGCGATGATCTCCTCATCTTTGGTTCTGTCTTGTCCATCGTGCTCCGTCAGATTTGCATGGCCACTTGCTTGTCCTTTCCTGTTTTTTGCAGAAGAATGCTTTACGTCCCGCCTTTCTGCAAACCTATTGCACTCCTTTGGGTTTCTTTTGTCTCTGCACAAAATGTTTGCCTTTATTGTGTTATGCTTTAGCATTCTGGAGTTTTGGCCTCTTTGACTTTGTACTATGCTCCAGAATGTTGGTCTGAGACTCATTCTCATCACCCTCTTCATCCTCCAACCGGTTGTTTTCTTCAATACGTATGTGTTTGAGGACACCGTCCATGGTAAGCTTGGCGTCATCATTTTTAACTCTCCTTGTATTTGTTCCAAGAATAAGGTAACTTTTCCAACAAGGAGGTAGCCTGGAATGTCTCATCTATCTTGATGCCTTATTGTTCAAGATTGTCCACCAATTCTTGAAACTAATGGATTTGATCGTTTATAGGTATGTGGTCAACCATTTGAAATTTGAGGAATTCACTGGCCACATACTTCCTCTTAACAACATCTTTAGAACCATACTTGTTCTGAAGTGCTTTCCAAATCTCTCTTGCAGATGAAAATTTGACATAAATGTCAAATAGGGAGTTTGACAGAAAATGAAGGATATGACCCATGCAGGTAGTGTTGTCGGCTTCGTACTTGAGCGCTTCTCCTTCACCAAATGGTTTCTCCTTGGTGAATATGTAGGAGACAGACAACATCTCAAGGAAGAACAAAACCTTAACAGACCATCTTTTGAAGAATTTCCTGTCAAAAGGTTTCACCTTCGCCATATCGGAAATAGCATGATGTTTGGTATCTATATCGAAGAGATTTTAGCTTTAAGATTTTTAGAAAATGTGTATGAATATGGATACCAAAAAGAAGAAAATGATAACAACAAGAAAGCCGAGACACAACAAAGGTTGATGTCCTTAAAGCTAAAATGCCTTCACCACAAGCGAGGTGAATTACACGGCACAAGCCTCCCATGATATAACGGCTTTTTCCTTTCATTCGCTCTACGAGAGGAAGATGAACTTACACAAGAGACGTGTTTGATTGTATAGGAGAGGAGGAGAGTAAATTGCTGAAAACTTTACTAACTTTGCAAGAGATCTTCTATATCATTTAAAATAGCCAAGTCTTTTATTTATAGGCCTAGGGTAAGATCAAAACACACTTTGAAAACCTATTTCAGCAGTTTAGTAAACCTCCAAGTCAGTTGAATACCGTTCACAAGTGAAGGGAAATAATTCTTGGATCAAAAGATGCAATTCAAAGTGAAGAGTTTTGTCCTTTGACACATCGATCAATCGATGTGATCGATCGATGTCATTTCAATCGATCAATGTCATCGATCGATGTTGGACAGAAACTTCCAACTTTGCTTCTTGACCACATCGATCGATTGATGTCATCGATCTATGTTGGACAGAAAGTTCCACCTTTGCACCATACCACATCGATCTATGTCCAACAGAGCACTCAACTACATTTCAGCTTTCACTTGGTTCGATCCAATTCACACATGGATCGATCCAAGTGATTTCTTTCAAGTTTAAAATGTTTAAAACATCTTTCAATCTCCCAAACAACATCTTATATGTTTATATATAAGTTTAGAGCACATTTTAAAGTATTTTAAAGTACTTCTAACGTACTTTCCAACATGCTATGCACAATTTTGAGCAGATAAAAGTTGTACACGTACCTTAGATGATTAAGAGCAAACTATATGATGTAGGAATGAGGTTAAGGCATAGGATACGTTGTGCATTTAAGATTTGTTTGATTGTATGAATACATGTTCAAGGCATGCCATGACTTGTGAAGATTATATAGGATATATGATACACAATACTAGACATGTGATTATTGCTAATGGTGGTTGTAGCACATCACTAAGTTTTGTGTGATGAATTGATATCAGATAACGAAGCATGTCACCTGGTGATACACCCACAATATGTAGCAAGTCATGTGATGATAATTAAACGATATAAAATGAGCTTATGACATACGGCTTCGCTGGTAGATGTCATGTTACTGATAGGAAAATGATTAAGTTTCTTAAAAATTTATAATACGAACTAAGGAATGATCACACAGAATCTTTTTAGTGCCTTTTCTCGAGTTACTAAAAGGAAGATAAAAATGTCATTTATGTTTTATATGATAATTTTTCGTACTAAGCAATTTTATGATCATTCCTATTATCTTTTAGTTTATGAATGAACATGAAGACATAACAAAGGCAATGAATGTTATCTTTGAATAACGTTGGCTATTGATGATACACTTTAGAATCAATTACTTTATTATGTTGAGATTTTTTGTTGAGTTAATGTATGAAACAATATTCGTGGTTGAATGGTTTTATATGAAATTTATGCTTATCGAGGGTGAAAGATGACGATGGTTTAGTTTCCGTACATTACATTTATAGAATTTCATGAATTGCATTAATGATTTCATGATTTTTCAGCTAATAAACTTCTTGATGCACGAGTGGTCGTGACATCAGTGATTATATTGGAGGAAAAACTCATACTCTGGCTTTGAGGACCCACACCGTCCCAGCTTTAATAAACATTATGGAGGATGCAAATCAAGAGCTCAGCGGCCTCCTAAGTTGGATGAGGACTTACGCAATGACCCACACAAGGTGTCGCCTTGCAAACTAGACCTTCGGTCTAGCAGCAGTGGAATACTCACACTATGCTTGTCCCTGTAATCGAACTCTTGATCTCTTAAAGCAAATTCCAACCCGAATACGAAATGTTATCCTCGGCTAAATGTGGTATTGGCTAGTTAAAATAATTATTTTTTAAAATCAACAATATCTTTTTCTAGGTCTGCTGTATTCACAAATGTCTTGTTTTGAATGAATTCACGATCTTTTGCCAAAAAAAGAGAGCTAAATCTACTATTTGGATCAACCAATTTTGGTAAAATAAATTAAATTTATTAAATTTTAAAAACGAAAAGTATAATAAATATTCAATATTGAAATAGAAAGCTAAAAGGATACGTGTGTGGCGTGCTTAGCATGATGATTCTTTATTGACTTGAATAGGACATATCACAAGCTTCAATCAAAGTGGACAATTTTAATTTTTTAACTTCTAGCCCAGAATAATTCCAAAATTGACATGTGAGTACCAACAATTATTTCACATGCAACTTCAAATTCATAAATGGTCAATTATTACTAATTCTATTTACTCTTTTTGTTGTTTGAGCTAATTAACTGTTATATTTTTTCCCTGTCGAGTATATTATTTAACCCCAAATAGAGTTAAAAATTAACCCCAATAGAGGTTAAAAAAATGAAACATAAAAAGAGCAGATAACTTTTTAAAAAATACAGTTGCACGTTGTTATGCTTTTTCAAAATGTATTTGAAACAGCAAAGGATCGTAACATGCAAAACTTCTTTCCATAACCATCTCATTCGCATACGCATTTGATTTATCGGTTAATCTATTCATACAACAACAACCATAATCAGTATATCCCAACAACAAAAAAAAGCTACCGCTAGAGTGTGAAGATATGAGAGATCACAAGCAAATAATAACTCCATCCCAAGGAATAGAGAGCTTAATTCCAATGAGACCTCTCCTCTATATGTAACAACATAGATGACACAATAATAGGAATATGATTTGCTAGTGAAGGAATTTAGTGCACAAAATAGAAAGCTTCCGATATTAGATTAATCATAACCGTGTGTATGCACAAATAACGAAAGAGAAAGACAAAAACAAAAAAGTGCAAAATCAACCTAAAGTGTAGAGATGTTTAAAGGCACTAAGTATACTCTAAGGTGCCCTTATATCATGATTAAAACTCCTTAACACTAATCCTCTACCTCCATGAACTCCAATCCTGGACTATGTCTTCAGAGATGTGCAAATCTAGTAGGTCATGTCTAATCTGCTTATCTCAAGTCGGTTTGGACCTATTCATAGATTATCCAAAATAAAATAAAAAGTTTAGCATCCAGTTACTGGTATTGACTTGTCAAAATAATTTTAATAGTCTTTTCATAAAAGAATGTTTAGAATAAGAAAAAGTTTAACAGCTAAAAGGGGGGGAAAAAGTGGAAATACCGAAATAAATCATTTTTTAACAACCTTTTCTATCTCCCAACAGCGTAAGGTTGAGGGGTTACGATGTTACTAAAGCAAAGAAGATCTATTTTCACTTATAATATATTTATATAAACATATGGGTTTGATTGATTTAAATATTAAAACAATAGGAATACTTATTTTTTGAGACCAAAATAGCAACTGGCATAAATTATCCAAACAGTCACACTCTGTGCATTACCTTTGAAAGTGTTGGGTGATGGCCTTTAATTTGGTTATGTGACAAAAGTAGAGGATGAAATTGTTTGACCAAAACCCCCATGACAAGCAATTAATTCGTTCGTTTTATAGTAACCAACCCATATATATCCAGTATATTCCAACGATATCAAAAACTATTATTTTATAATTAGAAAATTATAAAAATTAAATAAATAATTTAGAACGTTACAATGATAAGGTAAGATACGGGACTTACATCCAACCCTATTCATTACAATTAGTACATAAAATTGCTACCGCCAAAATTATTGAAGCCAAGGCAACCCATTTTCACACATTCATATAAAACGCTTTTAATCAATTTTCATCTACCGACTCCTTTTTCCTCATGTAGTGAAAGGAAAAAAAAAAGTATATCAAATTGGGGCCTAAACAATTATTCAGAAAGCAAAACACAACACGTGTCCTGAATTATAACTGCTATAACTGTATTTTGTCACATCAATAACTATCAAAAGGGCTACAATTTTTGTGATGGCATAGAAACATTATTTGTGGTCATGTGCACAAACATTGCTATGAGTGGCGTTTGATAGCCCAAGGACATTAGTGTTGGAGTAAAGGTGAAATATATTTCACTCCGGGATCTCCTACTGTTTCAGTTCTAAAGAGTATCGTGGATGATGTAAGTCAAAAGTTCAGTGGTTTTCTAAATTGGGTGAGGACTTACATAGTGACCCACACAACGTGCCTCCGCAAACTACGATTTCGTCCTAGCAGCAGTAGATCATCCACACTGTGTTCGTTCATAGATTCGAACTCTTAAAATCTTAGAGTAAATCTAAACCCGAATAACAACTAGACTGTACATTGGGGCCCAAGGACATTAGTCTGCTTGCTCTGCATGTTACCACGACCCCTCAAAAGCAAACTACTCATCTGTACAAAGTTTTAGGTTTTATTTTAGTAATCTCAAAAATATTATTACTTCGATCTTAAAAATATTGTCGTACTTTAACTTAATCATAATTTCAAAAAGCCAAACTCTTTTCGTCATTAATTTTATTGGTCACGTAAGTGTAAAAACTTTGACTACTTATTGTTACTATTTTTAGAACGTTGATAATATTTTTGGAGATAGACGGGTATAATAACTCCCATTCTCATGCTATATATTTTCCTTAAGGAGTATAATTATCTACCTGGATGTATACTTACATGTATAAATATGAAGATATAAGTCTCTTGTAGTTCAGTTGTACTTTAGGCCGAATATGTGCATCTGACTAGATAAGTTGTATGACATTGCACAGATACAGAGGGATAGGATCACCTCACCGTAAGGGGGTATGGTAACACGTGACCGTGCGACACGTGGCAGTAATGGTGGTAGTGAGGCTAGATGAGGGTCATCCTCATCTAGCCTCACTACCCCCTTGCTGCCACGTGTCGCGTGGTCACAAAAGGGATAAGTAAAGTTAGGGTGATGAGATCCAACCCAGATGCAGAATCTACAAATTTGTTATAGATCACCTAATTCGATAAGTACCGCAATTTGTTAATGCACCATTTTGTTGGGAGAGATTATATGCTTTGTCTCTCTCAACATTTGGCAGATTAGATGTAGGGTTGAAAACAAGCCAAACTGAGTCGGACAGTGAGTTTTTTTAGTTTGGATTTATTTAGATAAATGAATAGTTCGGTTTGGCTCATTTGTTTTAACGAGCTTCAACATTTATTCAAATTTGACTCGAAACGCTATATCTTTAAACGATCCGAATGGTTCACGAACATTTTGTGTTGTTTTAGTAAACGAATCCAATTAGGTGTTCAAATTAACAAACAAACTCGAATCGAATATAAATCGAACTCGAACGATTCACAAACAATTTGGTTCGCTGAATACCCTTAATTAGATGCTACTATTCTGAATGAGAGACAGGTCCATAAAAGATTATAAAACGGGACATGATTAATGCTAGCATAATACAAACTATAAAAAATATATGTTTAAGTTCACAGTTAATTACAACAACAACATTAACCCGTTACCTTAGAGGCTCCCGCATATGACGAGATATGGAGGGTCGGATATAGCAATCATACCTATGTGTTAGAAACACACAGAGGTTGTTGGGGGTGTGGGGGGTGTGGGGGGTCGGATGTAGCAACCATACCTATGTGTTAGAAACACACAGAGGTTGTTTTCTAATGACCCCTAGTGAAAATTACGTCAAACTGTGTCGATCAATTGCTATTGTGAAACGCACCAATTTGATGAGTCATTTTACTTTAAGTCCACAGTTAATTAATGACATGAAATATTGTTACTTCAAGGCAAAACCAAATTGTTTAAAAAATACAATTGCTTTCGATGAGTTTTCATGTTCTGATAATAATTTATAATTTTTTCAATCTCGACTTTACAAAAGTCTTTCTCAAAAATAAGTAATCAAACAATCATTCATCCAACTATTCTTTATTTTATTTCGTATGATTCTTTACTATATTCATAGCCAAAAAAGACACGTCCATAGTACCACTAGCAATGGGTGATGAGACCAGAATCATTCACCGGGTGGATCAGAGATGACCTGAGTTGTGTGCGGTTAATCTTCCGTCTAAATCTGTCAATGGAACCTGAGAAGGAAGAAAAACGTTAGAGGTCTCAGGGCGCTGCCCCGAGAAAACCCTCCGATGCTTAAGTCAGTTATGGGTGTTTTGAGCAGACAATTTGTGCTGGAATAAAGGTTTAGACGAAACCTGTAATAAGATCTCACTGAGTATATGGCTGTTTATGTATTGGCCGAGATGGAGTTCTTGAGAGAAGGCTCCAAAAGTTGTTCCAAAAATTGGATCCCTTTTCTCGTCTGGATAGAGGGGTATTTATACTCGAGATTGTGGAGGTCTGACCTCATGCCAGATGATGGGATGGCGACGTATCTGAGATGGCGATCTAGTCCACTGCAGAGCCGCAATATGATAGGACAAGTGCCTGAGACCATAGCTGTGTCAGTAGCTGACTCCAGGATGTGTAGGTCAGCCTATAATTATGACCTTGTATTGAACCAGTCGATGCTTGACACCTAGAAAGTAATATGCGAATCTACATCGGCGAGTCCCAGATGTTAGCAGATAATATCTTGTCCGAACTTAAAAGAGTTAACGAGGCCGAGGCCGAAGCTGGAGCTCGGCCATCAATAATATTAGACCGTGGATAATTATATGCCGAGCAGATTCTGCGTCTTAGGCACTACAGATAGTAAAGTCTGAGGTGTACCCCCTTTTTATACTGCACTTCTGCCAGATAATTCCTCAATTAGTTGCACTTGACTCCTTATCCAAAGTGCAAAGTTGAGTATGGCCGAAGTGATCTGGAGCACCCCCTTATAACTGAAGCCAAGGCTAGAACTTGAGGCCGAGGTGAAAATCTTAGAATATGCTCTAATAAAATGCGGATGCTTTGGGGAGCAGTACCCTGCCGAGCTGAACTGCAACAAGGCTGAGCAGAGGTGCATTTATGCCGAACTGTAGGAGTTAACCTGTTGAACATTATTCTGCCGTTGACTGTTGTTGACTAACAGATAAATAATTTTTTGGTTTATCATTTGCCCCCAGATTAGTCTGGCCGAGTTGACCAGAAGGGTAGGCTAATCGATTCAGAGCCTTTAATGCGTTGTCTTTTCAGATATGACGTGTCTATCACTAATTGAGCCGTACTACGAATTTACTGTCTGCGCAGAGCACAAGGCATCAGTTGCACAACTTTTCAGGTACGACAGTTGCGGGAATCGAGGACGGCATCTTCGATGTGTCGTTTGGAATGGCCGAGGCGGGAGCCTATAAATAAGACCTTTAGATGGTTTTCTGAACCTTTTTATTTTCTTTGTCCTTTCGTATTTGCACCGTCTTCTCCGGCATCTTCCTTCAAAATCTACCGTCCTTTCTCCGGCAATCTTCTTCCTTCTTCACCGCTTTCCGCATCCATGTAAGTCTTCTTCTCTGCTTCATCATGTCTGCTGCCTCTGATTCCCAAAACCTGTCTGAAGGGGCTTCTTATATCGGTGGTAATGAAGAAAACTTCAGTTCTTCACCATCGGAGAAGACAGTCACTTCTGACGACCGTCCATTAGCCAGATTGCGCAAAGCATCTGATGGTCCAGCAGGACCCAGTAGTCGTGCTCAGCCTAGTAGAGCTGTTACTGTAATCTAGTTTTCGCCGGAGCAGGCAGAAACTATTCCTGCTCCGGCAACTGTCATTCCTGCATCTACGCTGAGAACTCCGGCTCTGCAGACGGGGGTAGTTTATAGTGGTCCCCCTTTAGCCGAGGTTCAGGAGGCCTTTTGTACCCTATCCGAGGTTGATCTGTCTCGGATATGTGACACTTATGAAATCAATCTTGATCAATTTGATCCAACTCTGCCTCAACCTGGCCAGACAGCTTATGATCCCCCCGCAGGTTATAAAGTTGTCTATGAAGAATACTTTAGATCTGGGTTCAATCTTCCAGTCCCTGTTTCTTTATTTAGAATCCTTCAATCTTATAATCTCAGGCTTCCCCAGATAAAGCCCAATAGTTTGAAAATCATCCTGTGTTTTTTTCCTTTTCCTTAGAGCTTCTGAAATCCCATTTGATCATAGAGTTTTCAGAAGTCTATTCTCCTGTAGATCTTCTGATAGTTGGTATTACTTTACCAAACGAGCTCCCTCTAGTGAGTTCAATTTTGCTATCAACATTCCCACCTTCAAGAAGAACTGGAAAGGCAGATTCTTCTTTATTAAGAAGTTAGGGTTGCCCAAGTTAGATATCTGGAAGTCTGGTAAGGCGGACATCATAAAGACGAGCATGGAGTATTGCAATGAGGCAACTAGATTGCATTCTCTGCCTGTGATCATCGATCAGCACAGAGTGGATGAATCCATTTTGAGGTCAGCTGACCTGAGCTCTTTAGCTTCGGGTCCCCATTTTAAGCCTCTTTCCCCAGACAACTTGGAAATAGTCAGGGGTATGCATTTGCATTTCTTGTGCAACTCTCTTCTATTATTTTTTAATAAAAACTTTTGCTTTCTATGTAGGTTCCATGGCTCCGGGAAACAAAAATCTTGCAGTCAAGCTTGCCAAGATAGCATCCCGCAAGAAGTCAAAGACGCCGAAGACTGGGCCGAGGTATCCCCCGGATCAACATTGCCCCCAACTGAAGACATTGCTATGGCTGACGTGGCTGAACTAGCACCAGCCAAGGCTGTGGTGAATCAACCGATTCTAGTTGCATCCGAGTCTGCAAACCCAGGTATTCTATACTTCGCATTCTTTCAATTTGTCAAATAACTTGTTCCCCCAGATTTTTATCGTATATCTGCCAATTGTAGTGGCAGAAGAGGAAGGTGCCGAGGCTTCTTAATGGGACCCGTCCCAAGTTGATCCTGAGCAACCTCAGTTGGCCGAGGGTTCTTCCCTTAGGAAGAGGCGAAGGGATGAAGAATCACTTGCCCCAGAAGCCAAGATCCCAACTCCCCAAGCTGAGCAACACACTTTGACCTTGGGCGAGTTTTCTGAAATAGATACTGTGGCAAACCCGGCCACAGCCAAAAAGATGAACAACTTGATCCTTCCTTTGGATCGACAAAGGTTTTCTACCACTTCCTGGGAAAATCTGGAACATTCTTTCAATTGCAACTTAGGTCTGGTAAGGAACGATCTTTTTAATGTATTTGTTTGATCAAGTAATTTCTGCTGACTCTTAATTCTGTTTAAACAGATCCAAGTCCAACAAATGGAGATCGTTAATAGGGGCAGAGAACTAAAAGATGCTCTATTGGCCAAGCTTCAAGAACTTGAAGAGGCTTCCCAAGTCATGGCTAAACAGGCCAAGGAAAACTCAGCTTTAAAATTGGAAGTTACCAAGCTTCAAAGGTTGAAGGAGGAAGCTGAAATAAAGTGGGCAGCTTCTAACTCTTTGGCGGCAGAGCTGGAAGGAAAAAATATGGAGCTGATGAAGAGAAATGCTGATTTGGAAGCATGTTATATTCAGAAATCCTCTGAAGTGGCTTCTCTGCAAAAGGACAAAGAGTCTCTGCAGTAAGACAAGGAAGATGGGCTGAGGAGGGAAAAAGATCTGGAGCAGCGGGTGGCAGACCTGTCCCATCAACTATCATCAGCCAAAACTGAAGCAGTGGCAGACTTCAAGAAATCCGAATTTTTTGAAGAAAATATATTACTGCTTCAGGGTCCAATTATGCAGATGGGTCAGACCAAAGCTATTGATGTCTACTCAGAAGTTTGCCCCTAACTGAACAAGGAAGATCCCCGGCTCGTTGAACTTTACAATCCCAATGCAGAGACGGACTTCGAGACCCAATTTCAAAAGTTTGCAGAAGGAGCCGATTTAAGAGAAGATGAAGAGTAGTCTTAGAATTTCTTTGTAATAGGCTGGGCTGACTTCAATGTATTCAAACTTTTTTATCCATGGAAAAATTTCCTAAGTCTCTGCAACTTATTTTTTCCTTTTGTTCTGCTGTTTAATTTTAACTTTTCAGCTAAGTTTTCTTTCCAAACTTAGTGCTGCCGAGATCTCACGTCGGCCTTGGCAAACTTAATCGGTTTAATAAAATAAGTTACCAAACTTTTAAATATAGAATAAACCTGTTATTCTGCCGAGCCGAGATGATAGCTTGTTAAAAATGAATCCTGCCTAAGATAATAAACTTGATCTGTCTTAGCCGAGACCCAATTTGGATAACGCTTAGTGATAGCCTAAGTCTTTAGTCAACCCTAGCCGAAGTATGTAGGCTGAGAGGAAATCTTTTGGCCCAGGTTTCCTTTGTAGCGGCCGAGATATTATGACAACAATTTCTTGAACTAAACTTTCACAGAGTTGATCTAGACTCCAGGATCTGCTCTGCTTCATGCTTCTTGAATTTTTCCAAGTATAGACTGTTAAGTCATGCTCTTATAGGACTGATCCGGACTCCAAGATCTACTCCGTTGTTCATTTCTTGGATTCTTCCAAGTATTTGAGCTAACTAATTAAGTTTTTGAGCTGAGTAGACCATTTAGGTCATTTGAGTTAATTTGACCTCTTGGGTCATTTTCTTAAAAGTACGAAACCTGTCACATTCAGAGTTTCCTTAAAACCATTAGGCAGAGAATATAAATGACCACCTGGGTCATTATTCAGAAATGCGAAACCTGTCGCATTTCTGCCGAGACGTGAAACCTGTCACGCTCTTGCTGAGATGTGAAACCTGTCACATTTGAAGTTCCCTTAAAAACTTTAGGCAGAGAACAGAGATGACCTCCTGGGCCATTATTCAGAAGTGCGAAACCTGTCGCATTTCTGCCAAGACATGAAACCTGTCATGCTCTTGCTGAGATGTGAAACCTGTCACATTCAAAGTTCCCTTAAAACCTTTAGACAGAGAACAGAGATGACCTCATGGGCTATTATTCAGACGTGCGAAACCTGTCGCATTTCTGCCGAGACGTGAAACCTGTCACGCTCTTGCTGAGATGTGAAACCTGTCACATTCTTGCCGAAATGTGAAACCTGTCACATTCGAAGTTCCCTTAAAATCTTTAGGCAGAGAACATATAGTTGAACCCCCAACATGGGAGGGCATTTTATCAAAGCCTGGATGATGAATTAATCGGGCTGAGCCAGGCAAGAATATATACCGATCTTCGGATATCATAAAGCTGAGGTGAGTTGGACCAGAGATTTGATTAAAGATTGGCCCTTAGATAATACAAGGTCAAGTTGGGAAATAACTCTGCCCCCATTAATCAAGGTAAAGCTCTTCATATTCCATAAGGAAATAGGTCTTCCAGGAAATTTACTGCCGATTAGAAGAAGGTGCCGGCTGAGCCAGGTAAGAAACTTGAATAAGATATGATGGGAACTTCTAATCCCATTTGTCGAGAAAAGCCCTGCTTAATATCTGGAGAACTCTTTGGCAAATAGCAAATTTGTAATAAACATTGAAAATCAATGTATTTAAAGAACATTTACGTACATGAGGATTTTGGATCCGTGCTAGATAAATGAATTGTAATGCTTTTGTGGGCCTATGTTTTTAGATCAGCTGTATACTTTAGAAATCTGCAATCTCTGCACATCCGAATTTGAATCCTCATCTTTTGGCGACCTATGCTGATGCTCAGGTCGGCAACTTTCATCCAGAGGAGGCCGGTTAAAGTTGAGCCTATTGTGCAGCCTTGACATCGGATTGTAGAACTGTTGCAGGTGGCTGAGCTCGATCAAACGCTCAATCTCCTGGCCGAGCTGCTTGGAGTCTTCTGTATCATGCCCAATATCATGATGATATAGGTAGTACAGTTGATGGTTCCTCTTGTTGAGTGGTCCTGTGAGGGGCTGAGTATATCTTGCTAGACTCTTCTTCCTCATGTAGGAGAGAATATGAGCCTTTGAAGCCAACAGAGAGTTCCTTTCTTTTCCTCGGCCTCCTAACCGAATCTTGACAGAGCGCCTTTCTTGCAGCAGGGCTTTGTCGTTATTGTCAACTTCTCTGCCATGTTTAAATGGCAGCATCGCCTTTTGTGTGCGTTTTAAGTGCTAATGACTAGACCTTTGTCCTTAATGCCTAGCCTCAGTTATAAATTCGGCCTGACGCTTGGGATGATAGTCAGGCCGAGTTGGAGAGTACTCCAGGAGTTCTTGTGGAAGAGAGTTGCTGGGATGGAACCCGCTGGGTCATGCTGTGGAAGCTTTCCCCTTCATCTCTTTCACCACAGCTTGGAATACATTTGGATTTTGAGCCACATAACGTATGGCCCGCATGTGCTCCTCATATGTGAAGGCAGCAGTGGGAGTTGAAGATTCTCCCGGCTCCAAGGAACATTGTTTCGTTTGTTGTGGAAGAGATCGTTGACGTCTTCTGGATGTCCTAGGCTGCTTGGACCCTTTCCCATCCTTTTTATCCATCTTTCCAATGATGGACGGGTAAGATAAATGCCAAGAAAGCCTTGAAAAGTTGTTTTAAGAGATACGGAGGTTCAGGCTCTTCTTCTAGCGCCAAATGATGAGACCAGAAAGAGTTGTGTGCCGTTAATCTTCCGTCTAAATCTGTCAATGGAACCTGAGAAGGAAGAAAAACGTTAGAGGTCCCAGGGCGCTGCCTCGGGAAAACCCTCCGACGCTTAAGTCAGTTATGGGTGTTTTGAGCAGGCAATTTGTGCTGGAATAAAGGTTTAGACGAAACCTGTAATAAGGTCTCACTGAGTATATGGCTGTTTATGTATTGGCCGAGATGGAGTTCTTGAGAGAAGGCTCCAGAAGTTGTTCCAAAAGTTGGATCCCTTTCCCCGTCTGGATAGAGGGGTATTTATACTCGAGAATGTGGAGGCCTGACCTCCTGCTAGATGATGGGATGGAGACGTGTCTGAGATGGCGGTCTAGTCCACTACAGAGCCGCAGTATGATGGGACACGTGCCTGAGACCATAGCTGTATCAGTAGCTGACTCCAGAATGTGTAGGTCGGCCTGTAATGATGACCTTGTACTGAACCAGTCGATGCTTGACACCTAGAAAGAAATCTGCGAATCTACATCGGTGAGTCCCAGATGTTAGCAGATAATATCTTGTTTGAACTTAAAAGAGTTAACGAGGCCGAGGCCGAAGCTGGAGCTCGGCCATCAATAATATAAGACCGTGGATAATTATATGCCGAGCAGATTCTGTGTCTTAGGCACTACAGATAGTAAAGTCTGAGGTGTGCCCCCTTTTTATACTGCACTTCTGCCAGATAATTCCTCAATTAGCTGCACTTGACTCCTTATCCGAATTGCAAAGTTGAGTCTGGCCGAAGTGATCTGGAGCACCCCCTTATAACTGAAGCCGAGGCTAGAACTTGAGGCCGAGGTGAAAACCTTAGAATATGCTCTAATAAAATATGGATGCTTTGGGGAGCAGTACCCTGCCGAGCTAAACTGCAACAAGGCTGAGCAGAGATCATTTATGCCGAACTGCAGGAGTTAATCTTTTGAACATTATTCTGCCGTTGACTGTTGTTGACTAACAGATAATAATTTTTGGTTTATCAATCGGTAAAATCGAAGCCAATTTTAAAAACTTGCGATGCTTTCTTGGAAACATTGATTAAATTGGTTTTGCAATGTCGTAATCATTTCTTTATAATTCATTTAGTATATTTGTTATCCCTAAATCACTCTTTATCAAGTCTGAAATAAATATAAATCAAAAAATCGTATAACGCTAAGAAGCACATGTGATTTGCCTCTTTGTTCAATAAGAATATTTTTGTCAATTTTATCAAAAACTTATATGGCAGAACCATACATAAAAATCAACTTTAACAATGAACAACAGAGTAACTCTTATGCACGGATCTAGCATAATTTTTTGTACGTATATATATATTCTAGTAATTGCACAATTAGAGTTCATTCAAAATACTACTACAACAACAACAACATTACCTCATTACCTTAGAAACTCCTGATTATGGCGGGATAGGGGGGGTCAGATATACGCAACCACATCCATGTATTAGAAACACACAGATGTTGTTTCTCAATAAATTTTGTGAAGCTATGTCGATCAACTGCTAGTTCACAATATAAGAAGCTCATCCAATTTAGTGAATCATTTTGTTTTATTCCATCATATTCCAAAGTCAAAGAAGAATGTGTCCTTGATTCCATTGAAAATGGAAACATAAAGTTAATTCAAAATATTATAACTTAAAGGGGTTAAAATAAAATTATTAAGAAGTGCTCAGGACACCCTAAAATATATCTACTTAACTATATTTTTAGTAATGATATAACTAGAATTTACTCAAATAGTATACAAATTAAAATAAAATCATAAGAAAGTAGTAGAGGCAAGTGTGTCTCCAATGCCCAATGGTAGATTCGTTCGTGATTCTGGTTGAAGATATTCTTGAAGAAACAAAAAACAATTTGCTTTAGGATTCATGAAAAATTACAAGTTGGTCATGACTTCTCACTATGTCATGCTTTGATCACAACTAATAACATAAACAAGAGGACTTAGTGTATTTAACTATGTAATTCATCACATAGTCTCTAAGAATTTCTATTGTTCGATCTTATTCCTTCCATCTAAACACATTATCATAATTGGTCAACAAAACTAATTAATGAAACATCAACTAATAACAAATCTGCAAATTATTCAATTAAAACAATAAAAGACATTCCTGATGTACTATGTTTCCGCATTTGCCTAGGGTCCGAAGAGGGACGGATCGCTTCACGATCCGATGTACGTAGTCTTACCATACACTTTATACAATAGGATATTTCCGTGATCCTAACGCGTGACCTCAAGATACAAAACAGCAACCTTACCAGTTGCTCCAAGACCTGGCCTAAAAGTATTCAAAACAGTAGGTTGTCAAAATAGATTTTTACACCATTTAAAACTAAATTTCACTGAATAATATATAAGATATTTTAACGAGATATGATAATAATTTTAAGACGGAGAGGATAAAAACCAAGTTAATATGTATTACTTAGTCATCAACGGTAAAATATTTGGCGCATCTTTTCAACGTGAAAGCGAAAAGCGAGGTTCATATAGTTGGAGTTACTTCCACATGAAAGCTAGCACACGTTAGGACTAATTTCCCCAAAAGGCAGACACATAAAAGAGAGTATTCAAACCAACACTGCCTTTCTCGGAGGTAATTTCTCTCTTTTTCTTTTTTAAGAAAAAACAAGTCATCTTGGACCCTCTTATAATTGAAGGACCGAGTGCCCAGTAATATTTGAAAACATAAAGGGAAAAAACAAATAAACAAATAAATTTGAGGAAAATGTGCACCGACTCAGAAAACTTAGTTTAATTATGAGGGTAGAATGGTACTTTTCTTAATGGAATTCCTTGGTGTTAAATTTGAATGAAGGAAAGACAAAACGTAACGACCTTCATGGAAGATGTTATTGTCGGTTTTGATAATTAGAAATTGTTATGAAAACTGAGGAGAATGACAACCAAACAACCCAAAACGATTGTCGAGACATGATCAAGATCACTGTCCTTAAAAGTAATTTCGTCACCACCGGTGAGCAAGGTGAACTACAAGCGAATACTTCTCAGGATTTAACGCTTTCCTTGTTGGTTTGCTCTACGAGAAAGGGAATGAACTTGCAAAGTAGAAGTGTTTGAATGCAGAGGAGAAGAAGGAGAAAACTGCTGAGAAAATTCTGCACTAAGAGTTTTGCAAGAGTTTTTCTATATTTTATAAAATAGACAAGCCTTGTATATATAGACTTTAGGATAGAAGAAAGCATTGGTTAAAACAAGTCTCGGCAGTTTTCAGACCCTCTAAGTTAGTTGTCTAACGTTCAATTGTAAAGGGAGATGATTCTTAGACCAAAGGATGCAACTCAGCATGAAAGGTTCTGTCTGTTGACACATCGATCGATCGATGTCACTTCGATCGATCGATGTGATCAATCGAAGTCGGATAGAAACATTTCTTCATTCGTTCTGTCTCACATAGATCGATTCATGTATCGATCCATGTTACATCAATCGATCGATGTGATCGATCTATGTTGGACCGAAAGGTTTCAGCATTACATCGCACTACATCGATCGTTCGATGTGTCTTACATTGAACGATCGATGTCCTCCAGAACACTTTAACTTTATTCCATCTTTCACTTGGTTCGATCAAACTTATACTTGGATCGATCCAAGTGATATTCTTCAAGTTAAAGGTGTTCAAAACATCACTCAAACTCCCAAACAATATTACACATGTTTTTATATAAGTTTAGAGCACATTTAAAAGTATTTTAACATACTTTTTCCAACAATCCCCCACATGATCCAAACTTATATACAAACATTCCCGAACGTTAATCAACTAACCTCTCTACTATCAAACGAAGACAATGACACATAATGGACAATGACTTACGTCTTGAATTGACACTTAGTACAAGAAGAAGTATGTAAACGGAAATAAGATGACATTTACGTCTTGAATCTTACCTCGCTATTGTTTATATAAACTTACAACTGACATGTCATTGACTAGCTTCAGACAAGTTCGCGGTGTGGTGCGACATCGGCCATGCACCCAGTCCCAGATTTTCATAAGCGCTCTATTGAGTTGTTCCAAACTCTCATAGGAATCGCACCACCTCCACACTTATATAGGTGAAAATCATCAAGTGTGTACTGCGCATACCACCATACAACATGGCTATGAATTTCACTAAGAGATTCTAATGAATCTCACCCTCTTTTATTTGCAGTAAGTACTATCTTCAACAGCACCATAGGAAGAGACAAAACGATAGTACTTGTAGAACTTTTATATGACTTGTTTTTACCATATTGAACCCCGTTCGTAGGATCTCTACTAATAGTGGGTTAGGTTGCCGTCATACAAAGTTCACAATAATTGAACCAGTTCCATTCCCCTCGATGCTTGTTGGACTAACTTCTTGTTTAGTCCTTTAGTTAAGGGGTCTGTCAGATTCAACTTGGTTCTTACATACTCCAAGTTGATCACCCCTGAACTAATTAAATCCCGCACAATATTGTGTCTCAATCTAATATGCCGGCTCTTTCCGTTGTAGATCTTATTCTTCGCACGAGCAATCGCCACCTGTGAATCACATCGTATAGAAATAGAAGGCATAGGGTTATACCACAGAGGAATATCAACCAACAAATTCCTTAACCATTCGGCTTCTGTTCCAGCAAGTTCTAAAGCAATGAATTCTGATTCCATAGTTGATTTTGCTATACACGTTTTTTTAGAGGATTTTCAATATATGGATCCACCACCTAAAGTGAATACATAACCATTTGTCGAATTAATCTCATCATTATCCGATACCCAATTAGCATCACAAAAACCTTCTAATACGGCCGGAAAACCACTAAACACAAGACAAAGATCCATTGTTCCTTTGATATATCTCATTAATCTTTCTAGAGTCATCCAATGTTCACTACTGGGATTATGAGTATATCTTGCTAGCCTATTTACGGTGTAAGCTATGTCGGGTCTTGTGCAATTCATTAGATACATAACACTTCTAATTATTCTAGCATATTCAACCTGTGAAACACTATTGTTCCTATTTTTCTTCAAGTGTATAGCAGGATCATATGGTGTGCTTACGGGTTTAACACCAAAGAAGTTAAATCTTTTCAATATTTTCTCAACATAATGAGACTGAGACAAATCAAAACCCCCACAATTCTCGACTAACTTTAAACCAAGTATTAAATCAGCCTTACCCATATCTTTCATATCAAAGACGGAAGATAAGAATGATTTAGTACGATTCACAACATCCATATTGTTTCCAAAGATCAACATATCATCAACATATAAACATACGATGACACAACCAGAATTTTCAACTTTACTATAAAATGTAACGATCACTTTCATTCACAATATAACCGTTAGAATTCATAGCGTTATCAAATTTTTCATGCCACTGTTTTGGTGCTTGTTTAAGACCGTACAAGGACTTCTTAAGTCTACACACCTTATGTTCTTGTCCTAAAGTCATACCTTTCGGTTGATGCATATATATCTCTTCATCTAGATCACCATTCAAAAAGGTCGTTTTAACATCCATTTGATGTATCACCAACTTATTAATGGAAGCTAGAGCCTCTAAAACTCTAATAGACGTTATTCTTGCTACGGTGAATATGTGTCGAAATAATCTATTCCCTCTTGTTGGGTAAATCCCTTAGCAACCAACCTTTCCTTAAACTTATCGAGAGAGCCATCAGCCTTTAGCTTCTTTCTAAACACCCATTTACAACTAATAGGCTTACATCCTCTAGGTAATTCTACAAGTTCCCAAGTATTATTACTAAGAATCGACTCAAGTTCACTATTGATAGCTTCTTTCCAAAACTTAACGTCTATGGACTTCATAGCCTCTTTATAAGACTTAGGATCTTCTTCCAAAATAAAAGCAGTAATAAAGTCGTTTCCAAAAGATTTTTCAATCCTTTTTCTTTTGCTTCTTCTAGGTAAAGAAGCAAATTTCATCACTAGGTTTATTGCTAGACTCACCAAGTTCAAAACTAGTGCTAGTCACCTTCTCTTTCTTCATTGGAAACTCAAGTTCAAAAAATTCAGCATCCTTAGATTCCATTATCACACTATTGTCTAAAGCCATAAACCTATATGCAGCACTATTCAAAGCATATCCGATAAACACACAACCTCTTGTTTTAGAATCAATTTTACTCCGTTTGAATTCAAGAATTCCGACCTTGGCTGGGCACCCCCACACTTTCAAATAATTCAAGTTGGGTGCATAATCTTTCCAGAGTTCATACGGAGTCAAATTAGTTTTCTTATATGGAATTCTATTAAGAATATGACATGCTGAAAGTATAGCCTCACCCCACATATTACTTAGCAATCCGGAACTTAAGAGCATTGCATTCATCATATCTTGAAGTGTCCTATTTTTCCTTTCAGCAATGTCATTGGATTTAGGAGTATATGGAGGTGTAAACTCATGTATAATCCCATTGTCTTCACAAAATTTTTGTAAAGACAAAGTACTATACTCCCCTCCTCTATCCAATCATACCTTTTTAATCCTTTTATCTAATTGATTCTCAACTTTGTTTTTGTATTTAATGAACATACTTTCCGCTTCATCCTTGTTACTAAGTAAGTAAACCTTAGTAAACCTGGAAAATCATCTATAAAGGTAATGTAATAACGTTTACCACCTTTACTCATAACACTCTTGAAATCTCCTAGATCACTGTGAATTAATTCTAATTTCTCTGTCGCTCTATCTACCGACTTGAAGGGTTTCTTATGATGTTTCCCTTCAATACAATAATGACACTTAGTTAGTCTGTTCTCATTATTTATTTCAATTAGGTTGGTATTCTTTAACCTTTTAATTGCATCAGCATTTACGTGACCTAGTCTAGCATGTCATAAATCAAAAGAATCAACAATTGACACAGAACTAGATACAGTCTTATTATTCAAACAAACAGCATCAAGAACAAATAATCCTCCCGAACAGAAACCTTTCCCAATAAACTCCCCACTCCTAGATAGAACAAGTTTATCGGAATAAAAAACAAGCTTACTATTAGCCTTGTTCAGAAGTGCTCTAGAAATCAAGTTCCTCCGAATGGCAGGAACATGTAGCACATTGATCAACTCCAGCCTTTTATCAAAAGTCAACTTAAGGCGCACTTTCCCCTTTCCGATCACTCGGGTCGCTCGTGCGTCCCCTAGAAAGACCTGGTCTCCACTATCTATCTCTTGATAATCAAGAAATAGATCTCTGCTGATTGCAATATGTCAAGTGGCCCTAGTGTCCACCACCCACTCTGTCGCACCTCCGACAAGGTTTACCTCATCGACGACGACTGCAGCGATTGTCTCTTCTTCAATATCTGAACGTCCTTCAACAAGGTTGGCTTGTCTGCTTGACTGAACTTTTCGCTTGTTGCAGAAGAACGTCTTGTGTCCCTGCTTTCTGCACACCCAACAAGCTCCTTTTGATTGTGACTTAAAGCGTCCCTGCACTTGTGCTTTACCTTTGGCCTTGTTGGACTAGAATCTTGGCTGCTTGCCCGCATGTTCGACGACGTTGGCCTTGACACCACCTTCGTCACCACTTGCGTCTTCAAGCTTGTTGTTTTCCTCTATCCGGATGTGTTTGATTACACTATCCATAGAGAGCTTGGAATCATCACGCTTGTCTCTCTTCTTATATTTATTCCAAGAAGAAGGAAGCTTCTCGATCAATGCAGCAGCTTGGAAGGTTTCATCGATCTTGATCCCTTCCTGTTCTATGTTATCCACCAGTTGCTGAAACTGATGAATTTGATTATTGATGGATATGTGGTCAATCATTTGAAATTTGAGAAATTCGCTGGCCACATATTTTCTTTTCCCTGCATCCTCAGAACCATACTTGTTCTGAAGAGCTTTCCAAATTTCTTTCGCTGATTGAAATTTGACATAAATATCAAACAGAGAATTCGAGAGGAAGTGAAGAATATGTCCTCTACAAGTGACATTATCTGCATCATACTTGAGAGCTTCCCCATCTTCAGTAGGTCTCTCCTTTGTCAGAACGTAGGAGACAGACAGCATCTCAAGGAAAAAGAGAACTTTCGCAGACCACCTCTTGAAGAACTTTCCATCGAAAGGCTTGAATCTTGACATATCATGAACATCAAGTTGTTTCGTTGCCATTGCAGAAATTGCTTTTAAGATTGTTAGAAAAACTAAGGAGAATGACAAACAAACAACACAAAACGATTGCCGAGACGCGATCAAGATCACTGTCCTTAAAAGCAATTTCGCCTCCACCGGTGAGCAAGGTGAACTACAAGCGAATGCTTCCCAGGATTTAACGACTTCTCTTGTTCGTTTGCTCTACGAGAAAGGTAATGAACTTGCAAAGTAGAAGTGTTTGAATGCAGAGGAGAAGAAGAAGAAAACTGCTGAGAAAATTATTCACTAAGAGTTTTGCAAGAGTTTTTCGATATTTTGTAAAATAGACAAGCCTTGTATATATAGGCTTTAGGATAGAAGAAAGCATTGTTTAAAGCAAGTCTCAGCAGTCTTCAGACCCTCTAAGTTAGTTGTCTAACGTTCAATTGTAAAGGGAGATGATTCTTGGACCAAAGGATGCAACTCAGCATGAAAGGTTCTGTCCGTTGGCATATCGATCGATCGATGTCACTTCGATCGATCACATCGATCGATCGATGTCACTTCTATCGATCAATGTGATCGATCGAAGTCGGACATAAACATTTCTTCATTCATTCCGCCTCACATAGATCGATCCATGTATCGATCGATGTTACATCGATCGATCGATGTGTCTTACATTGAACGATCGATGTCCTCCATAACACTTTAACTTTATTCCAGCTTTCACTTGGTTCGATCCAACTTATACTTGGATCGATCCAAGCGATATTCTTCAAGTTAAAGGTGCTCAAAACATCACTCAAACTCCCAAATAATATTACACATGTTTTTATATAAGTTTGGAGCACATTTAAAAGTATTTTAACATACTTTTTCCAACAGAAATTAAGAAAATATTTAACCCGAAATGTTTGCCTAAGTGAATATAATTAACCTACCTTTTGGAACCATATTATAGCTCTAATATCAATCATATAATTTAAATTTTGTTTAGTTTCATTTGGTGTAAATTATGTGACTTAAAAAAGTTGATATAATAAAATGACGATATACATAATATAAAAAATTCAATATTATAGTCATTTGATCACCGATCTGTGTTCTTTAATATTAGTCAGTCAGTTTTTCTAAATAATGTTATTTTCTTACGCAAAGACACTTTCAGTTAGGTAACAAGAATGAGAGAGAAAAAATGAATTAAATTTTATTGAAGTGTTTGATATAACTATATGTTGATATTTGAATTTGGTCCCAAAAGTTAGTTGGCGTATTTAATTAGGAGATGATAAGGAAGGAGATTAAGAGAAATAAATTAAAATAATGTTCCTAATGAGAATTGAAAATCAGTATCGTTACGTATTTGAACAACAACAACATTACCTTATGTTCCTATGGCGGAGTATAGAGGATCGGATGTACGCAACCATACTCATGTGTTAGGAACACACACAGGTTGTTTTCCGAAGACACATAATTAAAATTGCATTAAGCTGTGTCGATCAACTACTACTTCATAATATAATAAGCACAGCCAATTTAGTGAGTCATTTGACTTTATTCTCTTTTATTTTAAAGTGAAATGGAAAGCATCGTTACATATTTGAACAAAATAGGTTTAAACTTCAACAGAATCCAATCGGTTAAAAAGAAAGCAAAGTGATAAGGTCCATGAGCAGTATGGAGACATCTCCATGATAATGATTCAATTCCATTTCAAGGTCTATTCATAAGCAGCAAACCCAGAAAATTCAAAATAAAGTCGAAGGTTTTCTTGATAATCAATCAATCATATTCTGTATATCCTAACGGTAGCAAAAGCTATCGCTAGGGTCTGGAGAGGCTGAGCGGCAGACAAACAATACATCTATGTAAAAAAGATAGAGAGTTTTCTTCCTGTGAGACTTCCGGCTCTATATGTATCTGCATAAATAAATGTGAAGCAAAACATGTGGAGGATGAAGGCAAGCGTCTGGAGAAGGTTTGGATTCATTTTTTTGGAAGCCGAAGACACTTTAAAGAGAATTTGCGCAAATTCGGATCGATTCTATTTAATATCAAAAATTTACAGCATATGTGTTTTACCACAGCCATCTATACATCAAATATTCGTGTCTAACTTGTGAGCTATCAGTAACTCCCTAATCCTACTTCTGGCTTCTTTCACAAAAGTACTCGGGGAAATAAGACGGTCAACCCGTTGGTGCAAATACTGGTTTCGCCAATGCCAGACTCCCCTTGCGATCTCGCGGAAAACATATGTCCATCCCAGAATACAGTCGCCGCACCCAAAATTCTGCATCAAGTTCGCATCGACCCAAGCTTCCATCGAACTCAATGCGCAAAACTCACCCCACCTGTTTGGGGAAACCACTCTTCTCCATATTCCAAGAACCCAACCACAATCTCTGAGGTCATGCAATGGTGATAGGCCATTCTGATCACAAATTTCACACAATGATTCAAGACACAAGTGTCTTTTAACCAAAAAAGCTGTCGTGGGCAACACGTCACGGCGTGTCCGCCATAAAAAGAGGCTATATGTTATATCCGATAAAGTTTATTTTAAAAATAATAATAAATAGTAAATACATGTTGTGTGTAAGTGTGTGTCGTGTAGGGTTTACAATAATAATTAAAAAAAAGATTCTATCCTATCCTAAAATTCAACCTAGTCAAACAAATTACCCTAATCCCCTCCCAATCCACCCCAAATCTCTTCCTCTCCCTCCCTCTCATCATAAATGACCCCACTCCCCTTTTCTCCATCTTATAACTTCCGTATACCTCCAAGAAAGAAAAAGGAAGGATCAAGTTTTATAAGAAAAAAAAAGAGTAGTGTGGGAGGCTTTTGGATCAAACCAACACAAGGGTAGGAGGGAGTATCATCACTGTCTCCACGTTCATTAGTCTCTGCACGTCTACGAGGTAGGTGCATATTATTTATTCCCTCAAAATGGTATGAAGTTTGCATGCTCAAAATGGTATTTTTATGTGTTTATTGTTGTTCTTTTATTCTTGTTTTTGTTTTTTTTATTAATTTGTTTATGTGCAAGTTGTTGTCGATTGTTATATTTAACTTATACGTTTGATAACCTTATTGTTTCCCATTCTTTTATGTACGGTTATGTATTGTACATTAATGGGTTAAGTAAATATAAAGAAAGAATTTTGAAGTGAACATGAAAAGTGCAAGTGTGTGCTACTGTGCGGTGGGTGTAAAAAAAATGGCACTATTGTTTATAAATGAATTTTATCAAATGTGTATAACTAATTTTATATAATATATATATATTGATTTGTTTGGGTGGCCGAATCATGCACCCATTTTATATTAAATTGTTTATGTTTATTCTAATATATATTGTTGTTTCTTGGATTATATGAATTTGGTAATGTTATACTGTGTGTCTATATATATATATATATATATATATATATATATATATATATATATATATATATATATATATATATGTATATATTATATTTTGTTTTCCATTCTTTTCACTGTGTTCATTTGGGTAGCTCATTCAAACTTTCAGAATAAGGTACTAATATTTATTGTTGTCACAATTTTTATATTTTATGCGTGTGTATCAATTCTAATTTTAGCATTATATGTATCTATATAAAATATGTATTCTGTGTTGAAGTTAGTATGTACACGTCTTTCAAGAAAAGATTTTTTTTTTTAAAAAAAAGGTTGGAATATGGTTAATGGTTGATTCTGCATATTACATATATTAAAAAAACAAAAATGTTTGGACAATTTCGACTGACTTAAGGTTTATAAAAAAAAGTAATATTAATGTTGAGTTGTTGGGGTGGCCGAAATGTGCATCTAAATTGTACTGGATTGTTTAGTTTTATATTAATATGTATTAAAGTTCTTGGGCTGCGTGAAGTTGTTGTTTTTTGAATGTTTTCGTTAAATGTAAAAAAAAAGGGGGCTGCTGGGAAAATCGTTTCGGCTGAACCCAGGGAGTGGGAAAAAAAATAAAAAAAATAATAAATAATAAGTAAATAATAAACAAATAAAAATATTAAATCTTTGACAGTTAGTGGTTTAAGAACAGAAGTGGTACAGAGGGGAGTAAGGGGCGGTTGCGTTGTTTCTTGCATTCATAGCACGTGCATTTGCATAAGGTATACTGCGTCTATAGGGCGTGGGTACCGGGATGACATACTGTGTCTATAGGGCATGGGTGTCATGCGACATACTGCGTCTATAGGGCGTGGGTGTCCAAACGGTAAGTGGAGGTTAGTGACCATGATGCCGGGGTTCTCTTGAGGTATACTGCGTCTATAGGGCGTGGGTGCCGGGATGATATACTGTGTCTATAGGGCATGGGTGTCATGAGACATACTGCGTCTATAGGGCGTGGGTGTCCAAACAGCAAGTGGTGGCTAGAGACCATGACGCTGGATTTAGGACCCGGGAGCATGCATTGCATATAGGTCTAGGAGCATATTGCCTGACATACTTCTAGTTGCGTGTGACACGTTATTTGAGCATGCATCACGTACTTGCGCATTTTTATGTGGAGTGTTTTACTTTTCCGTTTAAGCCATGCTATCTTGTTTTATGTGATTATGTGTTGATATCTTTTTGGGTATGTACGCTTTGTATTGTTTTGAGAGGCACCTACTGGGTGATTACCATCACTCACCCCCTACTATTCCAGGTGAGACCGATACTGTCTATGACTATATCTTCCTTGAAGATAGGGCCGATGTCGTGGAGTGGGCTGAGTGACCAGTAGATACGATTGCAGCGAGGGCAGAGGCGGGCTGTTTATGATATTCTTGGGGTGACATGGGCATTTCTAGTTTTCAGTATTACTTTGAGACATTTCAGACTTTTAAATTTAGACAGTTGACTTTGACTTGTAGGGCCTGGTCAGCCTAATAATGATGTCTTTATTTTATTGAGGTTCGTTAAATCCAAATTAGTATTGTGTTTAATCGTTTCCGCAAAAAGGAAAAAAATTTTCTATGTCGATACTGACGTGTAACAGGTTGATGTAACGCTTTGTATTCTCCTTAGTGAGATACGGGGGCGCTACAGGTGGTATCAGAGCCAGGCTTCAGATACGCCTCAGGAACGTGAAATTAGTTAATCACCCTTAGGAATAAGTGATGATTTGTTTTCAAATGATATTTTAACTTAAATAAAAATGAAGTAGGCATAAGCTATGATTGGGTTTCGGGTGGTGTGTGCCGTTAGTAAGTATACGTTATAGGCTACGTTTTTGCCCTCCAATTTTATATCTCTTTACGATACTCTTAACCTTAAATTTTGTATAATATGTTTTAACCTGTCTACAGACAATGCCACCACGACGTGAACCACCAGGGAATGGAGGACATAACGGAGACGAGCATCAGGGGCAAGGGGCGATCCCCCAGAACCTTGCTGATACGCTGGCCAATCTGACAGCCTTGATAGCTAATCAACAGACACAGATGGCGCAACAGTACACTCAGATGGCACAACAACAGGCACAGATTGCTCAAATACTTCAGCAAACTCAGCAACAACAGCAACAACAACCACCGCCACCACCGCCACCGCAGCAAGGCTTGCGGTTCTACTATAGGGAGATGCAGAACTCCCGGATACCGATGTTCAGAGGTACCACTCGGCCTGAGGAAACCGAGATCTGGCTCAAAAATGTGACCGAACAGATAAGGCTTATACAGGTACCTACGGATCTGAAAGTGGAGATAACGACCCCGTTTCTGGAAGGGAAAGCTGAAAGATGGTGGAATGGAGTGAAGCGTAGATTGACTCCACCGGTGACTTGGGAGCAGTTTGTGGAGGAGTACAAGAAGCATTATGTTCCGGGCAGCGCTATTCAGAGAAGGATGTCAGAGTTTCAGATGCTGACACAGGGGTCCATGACAGTCGATCAGTATTCCGAGAAGTTTCACGAGCTGGGTCAGTATATGTCATGTATCATGGACAATGAGGAGGCCAAGATGCTGAAGTTCCAGACCGGTTTGAGTTTTCGCATCCAGCAGGCTATTGTTTGTGCGGAACCCACGACATTTGAGGGACTACTGGAGGTATGCTGACGTGTTGAGAGGAACTTGGACAGGGCTGCTGCACTGGATAGACTTAAGAGACCTCGTGAGGATTTGCATGCGGGCAAATCAGGGAGATGGCTGCAGGTTCCCCGACGCCCTCAGTCCGGGCAACCTTTCCGACCAGAGCGACAGCAGGGTACAGTGAGTCAGACACCGATGATTGAGGGACCAGTACCGATCGATGCGCAGCCAGTGAGAGCTGTGGCACCTGCCTCACAGTGTACACTGTGCGGACGTTCTCATCCGGGACAATGTTGGAAGGCTCAGAGGGTTTGCTATAATTGTGGGAAACAAGGACATCTAGCTAGGGAATGCTCTGCACCAGCTCAGGTAAATCCGCAGACTCAGGCACAGACCAATGCTCGGGTCCACGCGATGACAGATGCAGAGGTCGAGGAGTCAGGCGACGTGGTTACAGGTATATTCATTTAAGCATTTAAATTCGAAGTTGAATTGAATTCTATGTATTGTTATTGCATGTTGTGTGCTAAACCTTGAATGTGTTAGGTGTGATTTTAATTAACAAAGTGCCAGCCAATGTACTGTTCGATAGTGGGGCGAGTCACTCGTTTATGGCAAAGAGGTTTGCCAAGAATCTGAATGTTCTCCCTGAATGGCTTGAGACTCCCTACCGTATACAAGCCGCTGGCGACCAAGTACTCGTGTCCCATCATCATTATAAGGGATGTGAATTGGAGATTAATGACCTGCAGTTCTCTGCGACCTTGATACCGATCCAGATGCACGACTTTGACATTATTCTGGGCATGGACTTCTTGGCAAAGTATCATGCCAACATTGATTGTCGGCAACTTCAGGTCAGCATGAAGACACCGGAGTTGTGGGAAACTACTTTTCAAGGAGACTCTAAATTGAAGAAGGCATCCCAAAAGATTTATTTGACTGCGGCTCAGGCTTTTCGAGCACTAAAGAAAGGAAGAGAGGGATTTCTAATTTTCTCAATGGGTGCCGAGCAGGAGGTTCCGCAGATTGACCAAATTCCCGTAGTAAAAGAGTTTACAGACGTTTTCCCTGAGGAGCTACCAGGACTACCCCCAGAAAGAGAAGTAGAGTTCGAGATCAATCCTGTACCCGGTGCTGAACCCATTTCCAGGGCACCCTACCGCATGGCACCAGCAGAGCTGAAGGAGTTGAAGGAGCAGTTACAGGAACTGCTGGACCGTAAATTTATTCGACCCAGTGTATCACCTTGGGGTGCCCCAGTCCTGTTTGTGAAAAAGAAGGATGGAAGCATGAGATTATGCATAGATTACCGGGAGCTCAATAAGATCACCATCAAGAACAAGTATCCATTACCTCGAATCGAGGATCTCTTTGATCAGCTACGGGTAATGATAAGTTTGGAGTTATAATTTAAAATTTTCGGTTACTCGTTAAATTGCACCACTAACGAATTTCTTTCAGGGGGCTAGAGTATTTTCCAAAATTGATTTGCGATCCGGTTACCATCAGTTGAGGATCAAATCAGGGGATACAGCAAAGACCGCTTTCCGAACACGTTATGGCCATTACGAATTCCTGGTTATGCCTTTTGGATTAACCAACGCCCCAGCCGTCTTTATGGACCTAATGAACACTGTGTTTCGGAAACAACTGGATAAGTTCGTAGTTGTGTTCATCGACGACATTCTGATATACTCCCCTGACGAAGAGATTCATGCTGAGCATTTGAGGGAGGTTCTAGAGACCCTTCGGAGGAGCAAATTGTACGCCAAGTTCAGTAAATGTGAGTTTTGGTTGAAGAGCGTGGCCTTTTTGGGTCATGTGGTCTCTGAAGAGGGAATTTCTGTGGATCCAAAGAAGATAGAGGCAATCACCGAGTGGCCTAGGCCTACTAATGTGACTGAAATAAGAAGTTTTCTCGGTCTGGCTGGATACTACAGAAAGTTTGTTGAGGGCTTCTCATCTATTGCAGTGCCTCTGAGCCGATTGATGCAGAAGAAGTCAAAGTTTTTGTGGACCGCCGAGTGCGAGCAGACTTCACTGAATTAAAGAGGAGACTGACCACAGTCCCTGTTCTTGCTCAGCCCTCCACATTAGAAGGGTTTGTCATTTACAGTGATGCTTCTAAGAACGGGCTAGGTAAATGTATATAACTTCAAATTGATTTTGTATACAATTAAAGATGTGGTCTAACTTTTATATTTTAGGATGCGTGTTGATGCAAAACGGCAAGGTCATTGCGTATGCTTCACGACAGCTAAAGCCCTATGAGCAGAACTATCCGACTCATGATCTGGAGCTGGCAGCGGTGGTATTCGCACTAAAAATCTGGCGCCATTACCTATATGGAGTAAAGTGCGAGGTGTTCACTGATCATAAAAGCTTTAAGTATATATTCACACAAAAAGAGTTGAACATGCGCCAAAGGAGATGTTAGAGTTATTGAAAGATTATGATTTGACCATCAGCTATCATCCAGGGAAGGCCAATCGAGTTGCTGATGCCTTAAGTAGGAAATCGAGCCATGCTCGGCAGGCGATTCCAGAAAAGGAAATAGCAGAGTTTGATTTGGATCTTGTGGATTCTACTGCAGATGTTCTGGCAGCACTGATTATCACTCCAACTCTGGTGGATCAGATTAAGGAAGCACAGAAGGATGATGCGGCAATTAGGGCTATCCGAGAAAGAATGTTGACTATCCAGGTAGATGGATTTCAGGTTCATGATGACAACAGTATGTGGTACCAAGGAAGGTTGCGCGTACCGGATGTTGAGGACCTCAGGAGAGAATTGTTGAAAGAAGCACATAATTCAAAATTGTCTATCCACCCTGGTGCTACGAAAATGTATAATGATCTGAAGAAACATTATTGGTGGAATGGCATGAAGAGGCACATCGCTGAGTTTGTGGAAAGGTGCCTTGTTTGCCAGCAAGTTAAGGCAGAACATCAGTGGCCGGGTGGACTGATGCAACCACTGGAGATACCCGAATGGAAGTGGGAGTATGTAACGATGGACTTTGTGGTTGGACTTCCAAAGACAAGAAATGGAAATGATGTGATATAGGTAATTGTAGACCGATTGACAAAGTCTGCTCATTTTCTGCCTATCCCTACCGGACTTACTATGGAGAGGTTAGAAACTATGTACATCGACAACATTGTCTGTCTTCATGGAGTGCCAGTCAGCATAGTATCTGATCGTGGTCCGAAGTTTACTTCTCAGTTCTGGGCAGCCTGTCAGAAGAGAATGGGACTGAATTACGATTGAGCACTGCTTTCCACCCTCAGACTGATGGTCAGTCTGAGAGGACCATTCAGACCCTGGAAGACATGCTGAGGGCGTGCGCGTTGGATTTCAAGGGGAACTGGGACAACATGCTTAAGTTGATTGAGTTCTCTTATAACAACAGCCATCACAGCGCCATAGGTATGGCACCATTCGAAGCCTTGTATGGACGCAAGTGTAGGTCACCTGTTCACTGGGACGAGGTTGGTGAGCGTGTGCTGACGGCCCCTGAGATAATTGAGCAAACTAAAGAGAAGGTGAAACTGATTCGTGAACGTCTTAAGACGGCTCGGGATAGAAGCAAGAGTTGGGCCGACATGAAGAGACGACCTTTGGAGTTCGAGGAGGGAGAAAAAGTCTATCTCAAGGTGTCACCCATGAAGGGTGTGACACGTTTTGGAGTCAAGGGAAAGTTGAAGCCTCGATTCATTGGGCCGTATGAGATACTCGAGAAAGTTGGAGATTTAGCTTACAGATTGGCACTACCTCCAATGTTGGATCAGGTGCACAACGTATTCCACGTCTCCCAGTTGAGAAAGTATGTTCCTGACCCTAGTCACGTTCTAGATGCGCAACCTCTAAAGATTAGACCTGATGCATCATATGAGGAGGTTCCGATACGAATCCTGGATCGCAAAGACCAAGAGCTCAGAAGGAGAGTCATTCCCTACGTAAAGGTTCAGTGGAGTAACCATCGGGAGAATGAGGCAACGTGGGAGCTGGAGGAGCAGATGCGTGGACGTTACCCTCACCTCTTCGACTAAGGTACGCCAAGTTTCAAGGACGAAACTTTTTGTAAGGAGGGTAGGATGTTATATCCGATAAAGTTTATTTTAAAAATAATAACAAATAGTAAATACATGTTGTGTGTAAGTGTGTGTCGTGTAGGGTTTACAATAATAATTAAAAAAAAGATTCTATCCTATCCTAAAATTCAACCTAGTCAAACAAATTACCCTAATCCCCTCCCAATCCACCCCAAATCTCTTCCTCTCCCTCCCTCTCATCATAAATGACCCCACTCCCCTTTTCTCCATCTTATAACTTCCGTATACCTCCAAGAAAGAAAAAGGAAGGATCAAGTTTTATAAGAAAAAAAAAGAGTAGTGTGGGAGGCTTTTGGATCAAACCAACACAAGGGTAGGAGGGAGTATCATCACTGTCTCCACGTTCATTAGTCTCTGCACGTCTACGAGGTAGGTGCATATTATTTATTCCCTCAAAATGGTATGAAGTTTGCATGCTCAAAATGGTATTTTTATGTGTTTATTGTTGTTCTTTTATTCTTGTTTTTGTTTTTTTTATTAATTTGTTTATGTGCAAGTTGTTGTCGATTGTTATATTTAACTTATACGTTTGATAACCTTATTGTTTCCCATTCTTTTATGTACGGTTATGTATTGTACATTAATGGGTTAAGTAAATATAAAGAAAGAATTTTGAAGTGAACATGAAAAGTGCAAGTGTGTGCTACTGTGCGGTGGGTGTAAAAAAAATGGCACTATTGTTTATAAATGAATTTTATCAAATGTGTATAATTAATTTTATATAAATATATATATATTGATTTGTTTGGGTGGCCGAATCATGCACCTATTTTATATTAAATTGTTTATGTTTATTCTAATATATATTGTTGTTTCTTGGATTATATGAATTTGGTAATGTTATACTGTGTGTCTATATATATATATATATATATATATATATATATATATATATATATATATATATATCTATATATATATATATATATATATATCTATATGTATATATATCTATATGTATATATATCTATATGTATATATATATATATGTATATATATATATGTATACATATATATATGTATACATATATATATGTATACATATATATATGTATACATATATATATGTATACATATATATATGTATACATATATATATGTATACATATATATATGTATATATTATATTTTGTTTTCCATTCTTTTCACTGTGTTCATTTGGGTAGCTCATTCAAACTTTCAGAATAAGGTACTAATATTTATTGTTGTCACAATTTTATATTTTATGCGTGTGTATCAATTCTAATTTTAGCATTATATGTATCTATATAAAATATGTATTCTGTGTTGAAGTTAGTATGTACACGTCTTTCAAGAAAAGATTTTTTTTAAAAAAAAAGGTTGGAATATGGTTAATGGTTGATTCTGCATATAACATATATTAAAAAAAAAACAAAAATGTTTGGACAATTTCGACTGACTTAAGGTTTATAAAAAAAAGTAATATTAATGTTGAGTTGTTGGGGTGGCCGAAATGTGCATCTAAATTGTACTGGATTGTTTAGTTTTATATTAATATGTATTAAAGTTCTTGGGCTGCGTGAAGTTGTTGTTTTTTGAATGTTTTCGTTAAATGTAAAAAAAAAAAGGGGGCTGCTGGGAAAATCGTTTCGGCTGAACCCAGGGAGTGGGAAAAAAAATAAAAAAAATAATAAATAATAAGTAAATAATAAACAAATACAAATATTAAATCTTTGACAGTTAGTGGTTTAAGAACGGAAGTGGTACAGAGGGGAGTAAGGGGCGGTTGCGTTGTTTCTTGCATTCATAGCACGTGCATTTGCATAAGGTATACTGCGTCTATAGGGCGTGGGTACCGGGATGACATACTGTGTCTATAGGGCATGGGTGTCATGCGACATACTGCGTCTATAGGGCGTGGGTGTCCAAACGGTAAGTGGGGGTTAGTGACCATGATGCCGGGGTTCTCTTGAGGTATACTGCGTCTATAGGGCGTGGGTGCCGGGATGATATACTGTGTCTATAGGGCATGGGTGTCATGAGACATACTGCGTCTATAGGGCGTGGGTGTCCAAACAGCAAATGGTGGCTAGAGACCATGACGCTGGATTTAGGACCCGGGAGCATGCATTGCATATAGGTCTAGGAGCATATTGCCTGACATACTTCTAGTTGCGTGTGACACGTTATTTGAGCATGCATCACGTACTTGCGCATTTTTATGTGGAGTGTTTTACTTTTCCGTTTAAGCCATGCTATCTTGTTTTATGTGATTATGTGTTGACATCTTTTTGTGTATGTACGCTTTGTATTGTTTTGAGAGGCACCTGCTGGGTGATTACCATCATTCACCCCCTACTATTACAGGTGAGACCGATACTGTCTATGACTATATCTTCCTTGAAGATGGGGCCGATGTCGTGGAGTGGGCTGAGTGACCAGTAGATACGATTGCAGCGAGGGCAGAGGCGGGCTGTTTATGATATTCTTGGGGTGACATGGGCATTTCTAGTTTTCAGTATTACTTTGAGACATTTCAGACTTTTAAATTTAGACAGTTGACTTTGACTTGTAGGGCCTGGTCAGCCTAATAATGATGTCTTTATTTTATTGAGGTTCGTTAAATCCAAATTAGTATTGTGTTTAATCGTTTCCGCAAAAAGGAAAAAAATTTTCTATGTCGATACTGACGTGTAACAGGTTGATGTGACGCTTTATATTCTCCTTAGTGAGATACGGCGGGTGCACTGCTACCGAGGCTAGGGCTCGGGAGCGGGGCGCTACACTATCTCTCAAAGGGCCTTTCAGTCTCCATATCCGGTGCCAGACTTTATTTTCGTTGTCCATTGTCATTGCGGTCTGCATCTTGTACGTGCTTGCCACCGAGAAATTGGATAGTGAGGTTGACACACTTGTTACAGATATAATAAGCCCTGAATTTCGGTTGGGCCTTTCAACACTTGTTTTGCTTCATATTTGGGGCTAAAAGTTGCGCCCAAATATTTTAGGCGCACACGTTGGTCGGTGCAAATTCTGGTAAGAATTTGTTGTGCGTCTCACTTGGTGAAACATAGACAATAATGTCTTTCTGTTACAACCTGTGTCTTGTAATTTTTTTAAATTAAAATTGCGCTTGTATTTTCAGTTAATCTTTTAACCTGTCAGCAGAGATCCATTTCTCACGGTGATGGCTTTGTTTAAATTTTCTCAATAAGAAGTCTATCACTTTACACCGGCGTATGGTGTACAACACTGTTTGATGTTAAAAAAACATGGTTTCTTTGGCATACACCATACATTGTAAGCCCGCACGTGCCATCTCTATGTTTACATTATAAAATGGTGTATGTGATACCTTGATCAAGGTGTATATCGCACCGCATTTGTGAATAAAAACAGTAAACATATTAACTTATAAAACAACTTTAAATGCATATTTATTCATAGAAAATAAATAAAGAAATATATTACATGCGAATAGCAGAAGGTGACATCAAATGAACCATTTCGCCTTATGTTAGTCTATACTAGGTTAGGTTATGAATTTACCGCCTGAGACGCTAGAAGCTACAAAATCTGTTAAATGCTGTTATAAATGAATAGAGGATTGTGTAGGTAGTTGAAAATGGATGGAACAACAACAACAATAACATTAGCCCATTGTCTTATAGGCTCCCGTCTATGGCAGGGTATGGGAGGTCGGATGTACGCAACCATACCTATGTGTTAGAAACACATGGAGGTTGTTTCCCGATGACCCTGAAAATGGATGGAAGAAACGAGAAAAATTGATTAAGAGAAAAAGGAAAAAGATAGAGGAGAAAGAAGAAAAGTAGGATTGTAGTATTCCATCCGTATCAAATTGAGAGTTACTTTTTGAAACTTCAACATTTAAAGAGAACATTATTTAATGATTTGCCTAACTATTAAAATTGTTATGTAATCTCCTTTTTTTGTCTTCTTCTTTATTGTTTGTTATCATTTAATGTGTTGTATTCTTTTAGTATTACGAAACACATTTTTGGGAGATTGCATCAATTGATGACTAGAATAGAAAGTAAACATCTTTTGTGGACATTCAAGAAAAGAAAATGATACGAATATGGTTCGTATATTAATGTTGTCCCGATCTTTCTTCACTCTCCAAACGTCCCTCAAGCTTTGAATGTGATGGACAATGGTGCCAAGCAACCACCTTCCTTTCAAGCCTCCAAATTCGTTTGGTTATGTGTGTTTCAATCCGCTCAATCCAACCAGTCACTCCTAATCCTTGGATTGTGGATCACCAACAAGGAACACACAATCCTTAATTGGGTCTAGCCTTGATTTAGATATGTGTAAACCAAAGGAAAAACACAAACTTTTATTCAAGAAACTCAAGAACAAAAGATAACATAAAACCGTAGGGTTTGTAGTTCAAAGATGAAAAATAGTCTAACTACTCAAAGAAATGCTAAGTGATCTATTTATATGATTACAAGTCTTGTAAAACACTCTCACAAAAACGGCTAGGGTTTCTTGGAAGACCCCATGTTGGCGCCACCTTCCATTGGTATGCAAGAATCTGAATTTCGTTATTTTTGGTAAGTTCCCCTCTCTTGGCAAATCCACAATTATTGTCTCAATCATCAATTATTGCATTATTACCATCCTTCTAGACTTGCCTTGTGCCTCCTTGGCCTTCCTTAAAAACGCAATTCCCCCTTTCCTTGTGACACAAGATCTAATTTTGGTAACTTCCTTTTCCTTGAATTATCTCCTTATTTGCTCCCAAATCTTCAATTATGGCTCCATAATTCATTCCAATCATTCCAATCTGATTTATGACATTCTAGAAGGCCTCTTAATTGAATTTGGTGATGGTGGGCGGCTGCCCTCTCTTCAAGAAAAACCGAAACCCTAATTTTGCACAATTGGGCTTGTTTTGGACTTCTTTCTTGCAGCTCTTGTATCTATTTTTGTGGACTGATTTTGACAAAACCCAAAACATGAAAGTTGCTCCAAATTAAGTCTACTTCAAGGTCCAGCTGGTTCCATGCACTCCCAATCTCGTTTGAAAGCCCAAAATCACAAAACAGCCTTGTATGGACAAGCTTGGTCCAAATCTGAGAAGCCCTCCTTTCCAAAGCTCAAAACGTTTGATCCAAGACTTGTAACACCTACAAAACACACTCATACACCAAACATAAGTATTCTAACAAACTTTAAAAGAAGCAAACGAAAAGACAACTAAAAGCCACAGAAACGGCACCAACAAGCGGAACTGACTATCAATGGATAATCAGTTCTTAAGCTCAACAACGAGCACCCATTTAGGAGGAACATCCATTGGTTCATCTTGCACATGTTTGGTTAGAAAAGAGCCAACATCAAAACCAAGTTGAAAACCATTAATCCTCTTGGTTTGGCTCCTTGTCAACGGCCCCTTATGGTTAAGGGCACCTTGTGCAAGTTCCTCATTAGGGGGCTGCTCCTCAGCCTCATCAATCCCCCCCTCCTCAAAAGGATTCGCCCTCGAATCATCAAGATAAAAATGCTCAAAAGGGGAAAGATCACTTACATTGAAGGTGTTAGAAACTGAACCATACCTGTCTGGAGGAAGATCAAGCACATAAGCATTTGGACCAACCTTTTGAATGACCTTAAAAGGTCCATCTCCTCGAGGCATAAGCTTGGACTTCCTCTCCTTAGGAAATCGTTCCTTCCTTAAATGCAACCAAACAAGATCTCCAGGATAAAACACAACATCTTTTCTATGCTTGTTAGCTTGTTTGGCATACTGTCTATTCTTTCGTTCAAGTTGAAGTTTAACTTTTTCATGCAACTTTTTGATCATTTCATCGCGTTGTTTACCATCCATGCTAGTACGCTCATCAATTGGAATAGGCAACAAATCAAGTGGGGAGTGGGGTAGAAAACCATAGACAACTTCAAAAGGGGAATACAAAGACCCACTATGAACAGCCCTATTGTAAGCAAACTCAATATGTGGTAAACATTCTTCCCAATTTTTCAGATTGCTTTGGATTAAGGCACGCAACATTTGTGACAAGGTCCGATTTACCACTTCAGTTTGGCCATCTGTTTGTGGATGTGCAGTAGTAGAAAACAAAAGCTTAGTTCCCAACTTGCTCCAAAGCACACGCCAAAAATGACTCAAGAATTTACTGTCCCTATCACTAACAATTGTTTTAGGCATGCCATGCAACCTAACAACTTCTTTAAAGAATAGATTTGCAATGTAGGAAGCATCATCTACTTTGTGACAAGCAATAAAGTGTGCCATCTTAGAGAATCTGTCGACCACAACAAAGACACTATCCCTACCACCTTTTGATCTAGGTAAGCCAAGAACAAAGTCCATAGAAATGTCCTCCCAAGGTGCACTAGGTACGTCCAAGGGTGTGTACAAACCATGAGGTTGCGTTTTGGACTTAGCTTGCCTACAAGTGATGCAACTACTACAAACCTTTGCAACATCTGATTTCATGTGAGGCCAAAAGAAATGTTCCTTTAAAGTTTCTAAAGTTTTAAAAACTCCAAAGTGTCCCATTAACCCGCCCCCATGTGCTTCCTTAACCAACAATTCACGCATTGATCCTTTAGGAATGCATAATCGTTTCTCCTTAAACAAATAGCCATCATGCAAATAAAATTTACCAAAAGGAGAATCAACACATGCATCATAAATGGAAGCAAAATCAGAATCATCCTTATACAATTCCTTAACAAATTCAAAGCCAAGCAAGTGTGAAGACAACTTAGTAATCAAAGTATACCTTCTAGACAAAGCATCAGCAACTATGTTATCTTTTCCTTGCTTATACTTAATGACATAAGGAAATTGCTCAATAAACTCAACCCACTTTGCATGCCTCTTATTCAGTTTTCCTTGACTCTTAAGGTACTTCAAACTTTCATGATCAGTATGAATGACAAACTCTTTGGGTTGCAAGTAGTGTTGCCAAGTTTGTAAGGACCTTACTAAAGCATACAACTCCTTATCATAAGTAGGATAGTTCAATGCAGCACCTTTCAACTTTTCACTAAAATAAGCAATAGGGTGCTTACCTTGGGTTAGAACAGCTCCAATTCCCACGCCACTTGCATCACACTCTATCTCAAATGTATCATCAAAGTTTGGCAACTTCAAGATAGGTGCTGTAGTGAGACGTCTTTTAAGCTCATCAAACGCCCTTTGTTGGGCTTCCCCCCAATGGAATCCAACCTCCTTCTTGACTATCTCATTCAATGGTGCAGCTACGGTTGAAAAGTCTTTGACAAACCGCCTATAAAAACCTGCCAAACCATGAAAGCTCCTCACTTCTCCCACACTCTTTGGCGTAGGCCATTCAAGGATGGATTTCACCTTGTCTTGATCCATTTCAATCCCTGCAGAACTGATTACAAAACCAAGAAAAACAACTTTGTCCAAACAAAAAGAACATTTCTTAAAGTTAGCATAAAGTTTTTCTTTTCTTAGCTTTTCAAAAACAGCCCTTATGTGATCTAAATGCTCTTCTAAGGTCTTAGAATAGATCAAGATGTCATCAAAATAAACCACAACAAACTTCCCAATAAAAGCTCTCAAAACTTCATTCATTAGCCTCATGAATGTACTAGGTGCATTAGTTAACCCAAAAGGCATAACTAACCATTCATACAATCCAAATTTAGTTTTAAAAGCTGTTTTCCATTCATCACCCTCTCTTATTCTCACTTGAAAATAACCACTTTTCAAATCAATTTTTGTATACCATTGTGAACCATGCAACATATCAAGCATATCATCAAGTCTAGTAATGGGGTACTTATACTTTACAGTGATTTTGTTGATGGCCCTACAATCTGTACACGTCCTCCAAGTGCCATCTTTTTTTGGAACAAGTATGACTGGCACTGCACTTGGGCTCATGCTTTCCCTTACCTTCTCTTTGGCCAAGAGATCCTCCACTTGCCTTTGTATCTCCTTTGTTTCCTCCGGATTGGCTCTATAAGCTGGCCTATTAGGTAGGACAGCCCCTGGAATAAAGTCAATGTGGTGCTCAATCCCTCTTAAAGGTGGCAACCCATGTGGTTCCTCCTCGGGAAACAAATCTGCAAATTCTTCCAACAAAGAAACAACACCACTAGGCAAGGTAGATGGTAAGTCATTCTTAGAAAACAAGCATGCAACACTATCTTTGTAAAGCATCACCAAAACAGTTTTATTATCATACAATGCATGTGTAACTTCACGAGATTTTGCAAAGAAAGCATGCTTCTTAGGTGGACGTGAAATTTGTGGGGTGGATGCTTGTGAAAGTGTTTGAACCGTGGGTGAGGGTGGACTGATTTGGGCCGTGGGTTGTGTACCCTTGGCCGAGGAGTTTGTGGCCTCCAAAAGGCTTCTTCTCTCCTTTTTAAGAACCTCTAAGAACCTTTTTTCAGCCTCCTTTTCCTTAGGATCTGAATGGTTCTTTTTCATCCTCTTAGCATCCTCATAAACTTTATGTGGAGACAATGCATGCAACTTAAACTTTTTGCCATTAAAAGTAAAAGCATACATGTTCACTCTACCATCATAAATAACATGCTTGTCAAATTGCCAAGGTCTACCTAACAAAATATGACTAGCATGCATAGGAGCTACATCACACAAAATTTCATCTTTGTAGCCGCCAATAGATAAAGAAATCAGAACTTGTTTAGACACATGAATCTCACCACAATCATTTAGCCAAGATAACCTATAGGGATGGGAATGATCAATCATAGGTAAATCTAGCTTTCTAACAAGTTCAATACTTGCAACATTAGCACATGAACCACTATCAATAATTAAAGTGCAAGTTTTGCCTTTTACCAAACAATGGATGTGGAAAATGTTCTCCCTTTGCAAGCTTTCTTCTTCCTCCTTCATGTGTGCACTTAAGGCTTTTCTTACCACAAGAAAGTCCTTATATGCACCCTCTTCATCACTCTTTATCTCCTCAGCTGAGTCCTCTTGGTATTCTTCCTTTGTGGCTTCTTCTTCCTCCTCTTCTGAATAGCATTCATTTGTTTCCTCAAGGCACAACACTTTCTTGGCATTAGGGCAGTCCCTTGCATAATGCCCTCTCCCTCTACATTTAAAACACTCAATCTCCCTTGTCCTTGGAGGGTTTGCCTTGCCTTTGCCTTTGTCATTTTGACCTAGATTTGCACCATTGGTCCTTTGAGTGAAGTGTGGTTTATTTGGAGTGTTCTGGCTGTTTTGGCCGAGGGTGTTTGAACCTGGCCGTGCCCCTCCATTGCCATTAGACCTAGGCTGCACTTTAGAAAAAGAAGAAGCGTTAGTTCTAAAACCAAATCCACTAGTAGAAGAACGTACCTTTAATTGCCGCTCAATTTTCTCAGCTTTGTGAACCATGGAATTTAGATCAACATAGGTAGTGAGTTCAAGTTGAAACCCAATCTCCTTATTAAGACCTCCCAAAAACCGAGCCATGGTTGCCTCCTCAGTTTCTTCAGTATCAGTTTTTATCAACAAACTCTCTAACTCCTTAAAGTATTCATCCACACTTTTATTTCCTTGAGTTAGGCATTGCAACTTTTGGAACATGGATCTCTCGTAAGATTCTGGAATGAATTTCTTTCTCATCTCGTATTTCATCTCATCCCAAGTTCCAATTGTGGGTTGTCTAGTCCTTCTTCTTATACTTTGAGTTTGGTCCCACCAAATCAAGGCATATTCCAAGAACTCTATACTTGCATATCTCACTTTTTGCAACTCGGTATAGTTGGTATAGGAAAAGATCATGTCAACTTTTCTCTCCCACTCAATGTAGGCTTCAGGGTCACTTTTACCATAAAAGGGTGGAATGTTTATTTTGGTTTTCAAATAATCATCCTCTTGAGGTACATACCTCCTAGGTTGTATTCGGCCTTGAGGTCTTGGGTATACTTCCTCAACCTCTTCCTCTTCATAGTAGTCATTCCATTCCTCCCTAACAGGTTGTGGTCTCACTCCGTGTCTCCTATCTCCTCTACCCCTTGCTCCTCCTCTACCTCCCATGCTTGTGGATCCCTTAGGTTCAGTTCCACAGGATGTTTGGCCTTGGTTTTGGGGTGGGGGCTGATCTTGGGTAGGAGGTGTGTTGGATGTCATCCTTGCTTCCCACTCATCCAACCTAGATTGCATAGTACTAAGCATTTGTGCCATCTTTTCCATGGAAAATTCTACTTTGTCTCCTCCTCCTTGGGTACTGTTTGAACCATCTATGGCAACCTGAAACGCTTTCACAAACAAGAAAAGAAGAAAACTAACACAAGAAACAAAAGTGAGTTGTTAGTGAAAACAAAAAGGAAAACGAAAATCTGTTTGGCCTTTTTTGTCCTCCCTTGTTTTCTCTCAATTGTTCAAGTGTTTTTCCTTGGCCAATCTTGAGCTAGAACCTCTTAAGGCAAGTTCCAAATTGGCTAACCACAATCTGTTTTGTTTTTTTTTCTGTCCTTGCAAGCTTCTTTTGCCTTCAAAAACACCAATTGGTCAACAAGTGGTAAAACAGCTTCAAGAAGTTTAGAGCACAATTTTAAACACACTTAATAACTATGATTCAAAGAAACAAGAAACCAAAAATGATGTAGTTGGCTGAACCAAAGAATTGCTAGGGGTTGTCCTGGGCAATCTTTAATTAAACCAACTTATGCAATATCCAATGCAAGTTCTTTGATTGATAGTATGAATGCGTATCCAAGGTTGAGAATTGAAGGTTTTATGTGTGTTGTTTTGGGGCAAACACACGGTTTTGTTTTGCTTTTGTCAACTTGGATAGTAGATGCAAAAAGAATGGAACTTTTGTACAAAAGGAACTTCTTTTCTCTTCCTTTCTTTGTGCACTTCTTTTTGTTGCTTTTGTGCACGTTTTCTTTGCTTCTATTTTCCTCTTTTTTTTTTTGACGTTCAAAGCAGCCTTGATGCAACTTTTGTTTGCTTTTGCGAGAATCAGTTGTGTATGCTCGAAAGATGATCCTTTTTTTGTGTTTGTATGGATGTGTAGTAGAACAAAGATTTTCCTTGGATACCAATACAACCAAAACAAACAAACTTGTATTCAATATCACACAAGCAAATTTAATTAAAAGCTTCGATAACAACAAGGTATTTGACTCAAAGGTAGCTTCTTTTAGGCCTTGGACTGATTTTTAGATGGAGTTAAATCCTATTCAATGCAAACAACAATGATCCTATGATTAAGTGTGTTAAAGATGAGATCTTTGTTTCTGTTTTTGATGAAATGAAGTAAAAGATCAAATTTTTTTTGACTAGAGACGTTTTTTTTTTCTTTTTTTTTGAATGATTGAGTATACTAAGAATAACACAAAACGACACAAGAAAAGATAATTGAGATGAAGATAAACGAGAGCTCTGATACCACTTGATACGAATATGGTTCGTATATTAATGTTGTCCCGATCTTTCTTCACTCTCCAAACGTCCCTCAAGCCTTGAATGTGATGGACAATGGTGCCAAGCAACCACCTTCCTTTCAAGCCTCCAAATTCGTTTGGTTATGTGTGTTTCAATCCGCTCAATCCAACCAGTCACTCCTAATCCTTGGATTGTGGATCACCAACAAGGAACACACAATCCTTAATTGGGTCTAGCCTTGATTTAGATATGTGTAAACCAAAGGAAAAACACAAACTTTTATTCAAGAAACTCAAGAACAAAAGATAACATAAAACCGTAGGGTTTGTAGTTCAAAGATGAAAAATAGTCTAACTACTCAAAGAAATGCTAAGTGATCTATTTATATGATTACAAGTCTTGTAAAACACTCTCACAAAAACGGCTAGGGTTTCTTGGAAGACCCCATGTTGGCGCCACCTTCCATTGGTATGCAAGAATCTGAATTTCGTTATTTTTGGTAAGTTCCCCTCTCTTGGCAAATCCACAATTATTGTCTCAATCATCAATTATTGCATTATTACCATCCTTCTAGACTTGCCTTGTGCCTCCTTGGCCTTCCTTAAAAACGCAATTCCCCCTTTCCTTGTGACACAAGATCTAATTTTGGTAACTTCCTTTTCCTTGAATTATCTCCTTATTTGCTCCCAAATCTTCAATTATGGCTCCATAATTCATTCCAATCATTCCAATCTGATTTATGACATTCTAGAAGGCCTCTTAATTGAATTTGGTGATGGTGGGCGGCTGCCCTCTCTTCAAGAAAAACCGAAACCCTAATTTTGCACAATTGGGCTTGTTTTGGACTTCTTTCTTGCAGCTCTTGTATCTATTTTTGTGGACTGATTTTGACAAAACCCAAAACATGAAAGTTGCTCCAAATTAAGTCTACTTCAAGGTCCAGCTGGTTCCATGCACTCCCAATCTCGTTTGAAAGCCCAAAATCACAAAACAGCCTTGTATGGACAAGCTTGGTCCAAATCTGAGAAGCCCTCCTTTCCAAAGCTCAAAACGTTTGATCCAAGACTTGTAACACCTACAAAACACACTCATACACCAAACATAAGTATTCTAACAAACTTTAAAAGAAGCAAACGAAAAGACAACTAAAAGCCACAGAAACGGCACCAACAAGCGGAACTGACTATCAATGGATAATCAGTTCTTAAGCTCAACAACGAGCACCCATTTAGGAGGAACATCCATTGGTTCATCTTGCACATGTTTGGTTAGAAAAGAGCCAACATCAAAACCAAGTTGAAAACCATTAATCCTCTTGGTTTGGCTCCTTGTCAACGGCCCCTTATGGTTAAGGGCACCTTGTGCAAGTTCCTCATTAGGGGGCTGCTCCTCAGCCTCATCAATCCCCCCTCCTCAAAAGGATTCGCCCTCGAATCATCAAGATAAAAATGCTCAAAAGGGGAAAGATCACTTACATTGAAGGTGTTAGAAACTGAACCATACCTGTCTGGAGGAAGATCAAGCACATAAGCATTTGGACCAACCTTTTGAATGACCTTAAAAGGTCCATCTCCTCGAGGCATAAGCTTGGACTTCCTCTCCTTAGGAAATCGTTCCTTCCTTAAATGCAACCAAACAAGATCTCCAGGATAAAACACAACATCTTTTCTATGCTTGTTAGCTTGTTTGGCATACTGTCTATTCTTTCGTTCAAGTTGAAGTTTAACTTTTTCATGCAACTTTTTGATCATTTCAGCGCGTTGTTTACCATCCATGCTAGTACGCTCATCAATTGGAATAGGCAACAAATCAAGTGGGGAGTGGGGTAGAAAACCATAGACAACTTCAAAAGGGGAATACAAAGACCCACTATGAACAGCCCTATTGTAAGCAAACTCAATATGTGGTAAACATTCTTCCCAATTTTTCAGATTGCTTTGGATTAAGGCACGCAACATTTGTGACAAGGTCCGATTTACCACTTCAGTTTGGCCATCTGTTTGTGGATGTGCAGTAGTAGAAAACAAAAGCTTAGTTCCCAACTTGCTCCAAAGCACACGCCAAAAATGACTCAAGAATTTACTGTCCCTATCACTAACAATTGTTTTAGGCATGCCATGCAACCTAACAACTTCTTTAAAGAATAGATTTGCAATGTAGGAAGCATCATCTACTTTGTGACAAGCAATAAAGTGTGCCATCTTAGAGAATCTGTCGACCACAACAAAGACACTATCCCTACCACCTTTTGATCTAGGTAAGCCAAGAACAAAGTCCATAGAAATGTCCTCCCAAGGTGCACTAGGTACGTCCAAGGGTGTGTACAAACCATGAGGTTGCGTTTTGGACTTAGCTTGCCTACAAGTGATGCAACTACTACAAACCTTTGCAACATCTGATTTCATGTGAGGCCAAAAGAAATGTTCCTTTAAAGTTTCTAAAGTTTTAAAAACTCCAAAGTGTCCCATTAACCCGCCCCCATGTGCTTCCTTAACCAACAATTCACGCATTGATCCTTTAGGAATGCATAATCGTTTCTCCTTAAACAAATAGCCATCATGCAAATAAAATTTACCAAAAGGAGAATCAACACATGCATCATAAATGGAAGCAAAATCAGAATCATCCTTATACAATTCCTTAACAAATTCAAAGCCAAGCAAGTGTGAAGACAACTTAGTAATCAAAGTATACCTTCTAGACAAAGCATCAGCAACTATGTTATCTTTTCCTTGCTTATACTTAATGACATAAGGAAATTGCTCAATAAACTCAACCCACTTTGCATGCCTCTTATTCAGTTTTCCTTGACTCTTAAGGTACTTCAAACTTTCATGATCAGTATGAATGACAAACTCTTTGGGTTGCAAGTAGTGTTGCCAAGTTTGTAAGGACCTTACTAAAGCATACAACTCCTTATCATAAGTAGGATAGTTCAATGCAGCACCTTTCAACTTTTCACTAAAATAAGCAATAGGGTGCTTACCTTGGGTTAGAACAGCTCCAATTCCCACGCCACTTGCATCACACTCTATCTCAAATGTATCATCAAAGTTTGGCAACTTCAAGATAGGTGCTGTAGTGAGACGTCTTTTAAGCTCATCAAACGCCCTTTGTTGGGCTTCCCCCCAATGGAATCCAACCTCCTTCTTGACTATCTCATTCAATGGTGCGGCTACGGTTGAAAAGTCTTTGACAAACCGCCTATAAAAACCTGCCAAACCATGAAAGCTCCTCACTTCTCCCACACTCTTTGGCGTAGGCCATTCAAGGATGGATTTCACCTTGTCTTGATCCATTTCAATCCCTGCAGAACTGATTACAAAACCAAGAAAAACAACTTTGTCCAAACAAAAATAACATTTCTTAAAGTTAGCATAAAGTTTTTCTTTTCTTAGCTTTTCAAAAACAGCCCTTATGTGATCTAAATGCTCTTCTAAGGTCTTAGAATAGATCAAGATGTCATCAAAATAAACCACAACAAACTTCCCAATAAAAGCTCTCAAAACTTCATTCATTAGCCTCATGAATGTACTAGGTGCATTAGTTAACCCAAAAGGCATAACTAACCATTCATACAATCCAAATTTAGTTTTAAAAGCTGTTTTCCATTCATCACCCTCTCTTATTCTCACGTGAAAATAACCACTTTTCAAATCAATTTTTGTATACCATTGTGAACCATGCAACATATCAAGCATATCATCAAGTCTAGGAATGCGGTACTTATACTTTACAGTGATTTTGTTGATGGCCCTACAATCTGTACACGTCCTCCAAGTGCCATCTTTTTTTGGAACAAGTATGACTGGCACTGCACTTGGGCTCATGTTTTCCCTTACCTTCTCTTTGGCCAAGAGATCCTCCACTTGCCTTTGTATCTCCTTTGTTTCCTCCGGATTGGCTCTATAAGCTGGCCTATTAGGTAGGACAGCCCCTGGAATAAAGTCAATGTGGTGCTCAATCCCTCTTAAAGGTGGCAACCCATGTGGTTCCTCCTCGGGAAACAAATCTGCAAATTCTTCCAACAAAGAAACAACACCACTAGGCAAGGTAGATGGTAAGTCATTCTTAGAAAACAAGCATGCAACACTATCTTTGTAAAGCATCACCAAAACAGTTTTATTATCATACAATGCATGTGTAACTTCACGAGATTTTGCAAAGAAAGCATGCTTCTTAGGTGGACGTGAAATTTGTGGGGTGGATGCTTGTGAAAGTGTTTGAACCGTGGGTGAGGGTGGACTGATTTGGGCCGTGGGTTGTGTACCCTTGGCCGAGGAGTTTGTGGCCTCCAAAAGGCTTCTTCTCTCCTTTTTAAGAACCTCTAAGAACCTTTTTTCAGCCTCCTTTTCCTTAGGATCTGAATGGTTCTTTTTCATCCTCTTAGCATCCTCATAAACTTTATGTGGAGACAATGCATGCAACTTAAACTTTTTGCCATTAAAAGTAAAAGCATACATGTTCACTCTACCATCATAAATAACATGCTTGTCAAATTGCCAAGGTCTACCTAACAAAATATGACTAGCATGCATAGGAGCTACATCACACAAAATTTCATCTTTGTAGCCGCCAATAGATAAAGAAATCAGAACTTGTTTAGACACATGAATCTCACCACAATCATTTAGCCAAGATAACCTATAGGGATGGGAATGATCAATCATAGGTAAATCTAGCTTTCTAACAAGTTCAATACTTGCAACATTAGCACATGAACCACTATCAATAATTAAAGTGCAAGTTTTGCCTTTTACCAAACAATGGATGTGGAAAATGTTCTCCCTTTGCAAGCTTTCTTCTTCCTCCTTCATGTGTGCACTTAAGGCTTTTCTTACCACAAGAAAGTCCTTATATGCACCCTCTTCATCACTCTTTATCTCCTCAGCTGAGTCCTCTTGGTATTCTTCCTTTGTGGCTTCTTCTTCCTCCTCTTCTGAATAGAATTCATTTGTTTCCTCAAGGTACAACACTTTCTTGGCATTAGGGCAGTCCCTTGCATAATGCCCTCTCCCTCTACATTTAAAACACTCAATCTCCCTTGTCCTTGGAGGGTTTTCCTTGCCTTTGCCTTTGTCATTTTGACCTAGATTTGCACCATTGGTCCTTTGAGTGAAGTGTGGTTTATTTGGAGTGTTCTGGCTGTTTTGGCCGAGGGTGTTTGAACCTGGCCGTGCCCCTCCATTGCCATTAGACCTAGGCTGCACTTTAGAAAAAGAAGAAGCGTTAGTTCTAAAACCAAATCCACTAGTAGAAGAACGCACCTTTAATTGCCGCTCAATTTTCTCAGCTTTGTGAACCATGGAATTTAGATCAACATAGGTAGTGAGTTCAAGTTGAAACCCAATCTCCTTATTAAGACCTCCCAAAAACCGAGCCATGGTTGCCTCCTCAGTTTCTTCAGTATCAGTTTTTATCAACAAACTCTCTAACTCCTTAAAGTATTCATCCACACTTTTATTTCCTTGAGTTAGGCATTGCAACTTTTGGAACATGGATCTCTCGTAAGATTCTGGAATGAATTTCTTTCTCATCTCGTATTTCATCTCATCCCAAGTTCCAATTGTGGGTTGTCTAGTCCTTCTTCTTATACTTTGAGTTTGGTCCCACCAAATCAAGGCATATTCCAAGAACTCTATACTTGAATATCTCACTTTTTGCAACTCGGTATAGTTGGTATAGGAAAAGATCATGTCAACTTTTCTCTCCCACTCAATGTAGGCTTCAGGGTCACTTTTACCATAAAAGGGTGGAATGTTTATTTTGGTTTTCAAATAATCATCCTCTTGAGGTACATACCTCCTAGGTTGTATTCGGCCTTGAGGTCTTGGGTATACTTCCTCAACCTCTTCCTCTTCATAGTAGTCATTCCATTCCTCCCTAACAGGTTGTGGTCTCACTCCGTGTCTCCTATCTCCTCTACCCCTTGCTCCTCCTCTACCTCCCATGCTTGTGGATCCCTTAGGTTCAGTTCCACAGGATGTTTGGCCTTGGTTTTGGGGTGGGGGCTGATCTTGGGTAGGAGGTGTGTTGGATGTCATCCTTGCTTCCCACTCATCCAACCTAGATTGCATAGTACTAAGCATTTGTGCCATCTTTTCCATGGAAAATTCCACTTTGTCTCCTCCTCCTTGGGTACTGTTTGAACCATCCATGGCAACCTGAAACGCTTTCACAAACAAGAAAAGAAGAAAACTAACACAAGAAACAAAAGTGAGTTGTTAGTGAAAACAAAAAGGAAAACGAAAATCTGTTTGGCCTTTTTTGTCCTCCCTTGTTTTCTCTCAATTGTTCAAGTGTTTTTCCTTGGCCAATCTTGAGCTAGAACCTCTTAAGGCAAGTTCCAAATTGGCTAACCACAATCTGTTTTGTTTTTTTTTTCTGTCCTTGCAAGCTTCTTTTGCCTTCAAAAACACCAATTGGTCAACAAGTGGTAAAACAGCTTCAAGAAGTTTAGAGCACAATTTTAAACACACTTAATAACTATGATTCAAAGAAACAAGAAACCAAAAATGATGTAGTTGGCTGAACCAAAGAATTGCTAGGGGTTGTCCTAGGCAATCTTTAATTAAACCAACTTATGCAATATCCAATGCAAGTTCTTTGATTGATAGTATGAATGCGTATCCAAGGTTGAGAATTGAAGGTTTTATGTGTGTTGTTTTGGGGCAAACACACGGTTTTGTTTTGCTTTTGTCAACTTGGATAGTAGATGCAAAAAGAATGGAACTTTTGTACAAAAGGAACTTCTTTTCTCTTCCTTTCTTTGTGCACTTCTTTTTGTTGCTTTTGTGCACGTTTTCTTTGCTTCTATTTTCCTCTTTTTTTTTTTTGACGTTCAAAGCAGCCTTGATGCAACTTTTGTTTGCTTTTGCGAGAATCAGTTGTGTATGCTCGAAAGATGATCCTTTTTTTGTGTTTGTATGGATGTGTAGTAGAACAAAGATTTTCCTTGGATACCAATACAACCAAAACAAACAAACTTGTATTCAATATCACACAAGCAAATTTAATTAAAAGCTTCGATAACAACAAGGTATTTGACTCAAAGGTAGCTTCTTTTAGGCCTTGGACTGATTTTTAGATGGAGTTAAATCCTATTCAATGCAAACAACAATGATCCTATGATTAAGTGTGTTAAAGATGAGATCTTTGTTTCTGTTTTTGATGAAATGAAGTAAAAGATCAAATTTTTTTTGACTAGAGACGTTTTTTTTTGAATGATTGAGTATACTAAGAATAACACAAAACGACACAAGAAAAGATAATTGAGATGAAGATAAACGAGAGCTCTGATACCACTTGATACGAATATGGTTCGTATATTAATGTTGTCCCGATCTTTCTTCACTCTCCAAACGTCCCTCAAGCCTTGAATGTGATGGACAATGGTGCCAAGCAACCACCTTCCTTTCAAGCCTCCAAATTCGTTTGGTTATGTGTGTTTCAATCCGCTCAATCCAACCAGTCACTCCTAATCCTTGGATTGTGGATCACCAACAAGGAACACACAATCCTTAATTGGGTCTAGCCTTGATTTAGATATGTGTAAACCAAAGGAAAAACACAAACTTTTATTCAAGAAACTCAAGAACAAAAGATAACATAAAACCGTAGGGTTTGTAGTTCAAAGATGAAAAATAGTCTAACTACTCAAAGAAATGCTAAGTGATCTATTTATATGATTACAAGTCTTGTAAAACACTCTCACAAAAATGGCTAGGGTTTCTTGGAAGACCCCATGTTGGCGCCACCTTCCATTGGTATGCAAGAATCTGAATTTCGTTATTTTTGGTAAGTTCCCCTCTCTTGGCAAATCCACAATTATTGTCTCAATCATCAATTATTGCATTATTACCATCCTTCTAGACTTGCCTTGTGCCTCCTTGGCCTTCCTTAAAAACGCAATTCCCCCTTTCCTTGTGACACAAGATCTAATTTTGGTAACTTCCTTTTCCTTGAATTATCTCCTTATTTGCTCCCAAATCTTCAATTATGGCTCCATAATTCATTCCAATCATTCCAATCTGATTTATGACATTCTAGAAGGCCTCTTAATTGAATTTGGTGATGGTGGGCGGCTGCCCTCTCTTCAAGAAAAACCGAAACCCTAATTTTGCACAATTGGGCTTGTTTTGGACTTCTTTCTTGCAGCTCTTGTATCTATTTTTGTGGACTGATTTTGACAAAACCCAAAACATGAAAGTTGCTCCAAATTAAGTCTACTTCAAGGTCCAGCTGGTTCCATGCACTCCCAATCTCGTTTGAAAGCCCAAAATCACAAAACAGCCTTGTATGGACAAGCTTGGTCCAAATCTGAGAAGCCCTCCTTTCCAAAGCTCAAAACGTTTGATCCAAGACTTGTAACACCTACAAAACACACTCATACACCAAACATAAGTATTCTAACAAACTTTAAAAGAAGCAAACGAAAAGACAACTAAAAGCCACAGAAACGGCACCAACAAGCGGAACTGACTATCAATGGATAATCAGTTCTTAAGCTCAACAACGAGCACCCATTTAGGAGGAACATCCATTGGTTCATCTTGCACATGTTTGGTTAGAAAAGAGCCAACATCAAAACCAAGTTGAAAACCATTAATCCTCTTGGTTTGGCTCCTTGTCAACGGCCCCTTATGGTTAAGGGCACCTTGTGCAAGTTCCTCATTAGGGGGCTGCTCCTCAGCCTCATCAGAAAACGTGCCTCCTAATTTAGGATGAGAGATTAATATATAGAATAGAAAAACATTATAAGTTCATTACTATAGATATAGCATGCAATTTCTAGTATGATTGCAAAAATATGTGAAAATATAGAGGAAAAAACCCCTATGAATTGGGGCATTTTTTTATAACTGAAATTAAGGAAGGTGGACGATAGGAGGACAATAATGAGTAATTAAGTTAATATTAAAAGACGTAATAAATGGTGTCATAAATGAATAGAGGATAGTGGATGTAGTTGAAAATGGATGGAAGAAAAGAGAAAAATTGAAGTAAAAAAGAAAAAAAAAAGTTGAAAGAAGAAAAGTAATTACTCTGGAACTCCAAATTTGCAAGACAACATTAAATTCTGTGGTCTAACCATTAAAACTCTCATGTAATTCTATTTTTACCATTTTCTATAATGTTTCTTAGCATTTAACGTGTTGTCTTTTTTTTTAAAAAAAAAAATTATTACTAAACACATTTTTTGAAGATTGCAAGATCACGGATGACTAAAATAGAAAGTATACATGTCTATGGACATTCTAAAAAAGAAAAAGTAACTTTTATTTGGGATAGAGAGTAATATATAGAATAAAAATAATTATAAGTTTACTACTATATATAACATGCAATTTAACATGCAAATGATGCATAATGCCCCCGCCCCCACCTCACCCATCCCCAATTGTGGACAAGTTTGTCATAGGTTTGAATTTTGTCAACTGCAGTATGTGCGTTTAGACCCTTCTGTCAACTCTTTATACCAGAACGGGTTTAGACTCAGACATCTTGTTGAAACCAACTCATGGGCCTCTCATCTAAAACGTCGCTAAGTGATTTGATTTACATCTTCCAAGAAACTTTTTAGAGATGAGACGGTAAAGACCTTCGGGCTAGAGTACGACCTATCACATCCGAGGAAAAGACGAAAATTTCAATATCTATTACAGGGGGTGAGATCCTCTCACCGCCGCCCATCTTACCCCCCACGTGACCGCCCGCCACGTGGCAGTGGAGGGGGTGGTGAGGCTGGGTGGGGGTTGTTGCAATACTAATTTTCTAACCGTTAGATGGCTTCAGCTAATTCCAAGGATTGCTCATCAATACCTATCAGTTGGATAGACACTACATTAATTGTACAACTTGTAATTCTACTTTTTTAGATTTTTAGCCGTTGGTTTTATTTTTTAGCCGTTGAACAACTTGTATAAAGAAGGCATTTACTTGAGAAATAATAGTGACTCTCTTTTATGCAAAAAATCTTCTATGTCATGATGGTATCAGAGCTACCCCTTTATCTTCTGTCCTTTCTCGGTTCCAGAGAAGAAAAATAAAGAAAACTTTTGGGTCTTCTCAATTCCTCTCTCCAAAAAGGGTTTTCTGCAAAAATAAAGAAAGCTTTTTGGTCTCCTCAATTTCTCTATCCAGAAAAGTTTTTTGGCATTATTCGTTCTTCTGTCTTTGTCACAGAAAGACTTTCCAGAGCCTAGCTTCCTTGGCTTCTGCGTCCTCTACTCCTATTAACAAAAAAAACTCTTCTTCTCCCTCTGTTTTTTGACTATCTTCGTCAAAAAAAAGGGGAAAAAACTTACAGTTTGGTTTCTTCTCATCTCAATGTCTGAATCCGAGATCGATTCTGCCGGACTTATCACCTACCGGAATAGTGAGCAGCAAGGTAAAACTCTTTACTGCAAATACTGCCATAAAACTGGTCATACTATTACAAACTGCTATAGGAGACAAAATAGCAACCGTGCTCACTGGAGGGGGCCTCGGTCGACTTCCATAGAGGGGAGTCCTCTGCCTCAGTCTGAAAGGAGGCAGCTCACTGTGTCTGCTCAGGCTTGCAACGATGTCCAGAGACCAGCCGACCTCCCTATCCAAGGTCAGCTTGATCAAATCTTGAAACTCCTCAATCAGCAACAAGGTATTTCTCCAATTCAGGCATCTACGGTTTCTACAGGTAAATCTTTAAATTATCATTCAACTATTTGGGTTGTTGACTCTGGTGCATCTCACCATATGACAAATAACTTAAAATTGCTGTCTGATTTTATTTATATCGAAAATTCCCCAACTGTTAAGATAGCTAATGGTATGTATCTCAAGATTCATGGTAGGGGAACCGTTTTTTTGAATGAAAATCTGAAAATGTTTGATGTACTTTTTGTTCTGGCCTAGACTTTAATCTGCTATCAATTAATAAAATCACAAAGGATAATAATTGTGTTGCATGTTTCTCTCCTTCTTCATGTTGGTTCTTACCCTCTAAGTGTTTGTTTCAGGACATGTTCACGAGGGAGAGGATTGTGAGTGCTGAAGGAAAAAATGGTTTGTATCTTCTAACTACAAAAGGACTAGAGAATGGAACACCGTGTGATCAGAAAGGCTCAGCGATTAGTCTGCCTACTATTTCGATTAGTTTGCCCTCTTTATGTAATTCAGAGATTAAATCAAATGAAGACATTATGCATAAACATAAAATCATGGGTCATCCTAGTTTTTCATATATGAAGAAATTATTTCCGAAATTATTTGCTAAATTAGATCCAAGAATCATGTTTTGTGAAATGTGTCAATTAGCAAAACAAACTAGATGTAGATATCCCCTTAAGGAGTATACAAGTTCCCAACCTTTTAATCTTGTCACTCTGATATTTGGGGACCTTCTCGTGTTTCTAATATTAATGGTGCCCGTTGGTATATTATTTTTGTTGATGATCACTCACGTGCTACTTGGATTTATCTCATGAAGCATAAAACTGAAGTTGGAACCATTTTTAAGACCTTTGTTAATCTTATTAAAAATCATTTTGGCACATCTATCAAAACTCTAAGGACTGATAATGGCAGGGAATACTTAGATTCTGCAATAAAAGAGTTCATGGCAGAGAATGGAATTTTTCACCAAACGTCATGCACATACACTCCACAACAGAACGGAGTCGCTGAGAGGAAAAATTGTCACATACTCGAGGTAACTCGTGCTCTCATGTTTACTACTCATGTTCCAAAATTTTATTGGGGAGAGGCAGTGCTTACTGCTACATACCTCATCAATAGAATGCCATCTAGAACAATAAATTTTAAGGCTCCCAAGGATCTCATTCTTGAAGTTTTTCCATGGACAAAATTGTTTTCTACACTTCCACTCAAGTTATTTGGTTGCACTACTTATGTTCATATTCAACCACATCACCGCAGTAAGTTAGATGCTAAGTCAGTTAGATGCATTTTTCTAGGTTACTCATGTACTCAGAAAGGATACAAATGTTATTGTCCAATCTCTAGAAAAATGCATGTTAGTCTTGATGTCACATTTAATGAACAATTACCTTTTTATAATAAACTCACGTCTGAACCCACATCAGCTAGTAAAGAGCTATGGAGTATCTTTGACACCATGACCATTCCTCAGCCCAGGCATGTAATCACTCCTGAAGTCCGTGAAACTCCAAATACAAATTCTTATGATACTGCACCCACTGACATTGAACCACAAAATCATCACACATTACCTATTACCCGAAGAACTCAAACCAATGTTGATCCTCCCAGTCACATACAAGAAAACTCTACTCTCAGAGAAGAATACCTCGAGCATCCACCCAATGATGATCGTCCTATCGCCCTTCGAAAGGGAACAAGAGAATGCACGACTAGACCCTGGCCCATCTTCGACTACATTGCCTACAACAAACTATCATTCCCATTTAAGTCCTTCACTGTTTCTCTTGACACACATACTATACCAAAAAATTTCCAAGACGCCATTACTAAACCACAGTGGAAAGAAGCTATTGACAATGAAATGACTGCTCTCATAAAAAACAAAACTTGGAAATTAGTTCCCCGACAGAATTACATGAAACCAGTCGGATGTAAGTGGGTCTTCACTATCAAACACAACTCTGATGGATCTATCGATAGATATAAAGCTCGTCTGGTCGCTAAAGGATTTACCCAGTCCTATGGTATAGACTACCTTGAAACTTTTGCACCAGTAGCAAAACTCAACACAGTTAGAATTTTGTTCTCTCTTGCCGTAAACTTAGATTGGAGCCTACACCAACTTGATGTTAAAAATGCATTCCTAAATGGAGAATTACATGAAGAAGTATTTATGGATATTCCTCCAGGTCTTGATCATCCTTCTGATACTCCCCTTCTGTGCAAACTACAAAAATCCATTTATGGTTTGAAACAATCACCCCGAGAATGGTTCAGAAAATTTACAAAGATCATTAATAAGTTTGGATTCAAACAAGCTCATAGTGATCACACATTATTTACAAAGATCAGTCCTAATAACCAGATTACCATTCTTATTGTATATGTAGATGATATTATTCTGACAGGTAACAATTCTGAAGACATAGCTCAAACCAAAGTTCACCTATCAGAGGCATTTGAGCTCAAAGACTTAGGTCACCCTCGATATTTCCTTGGGATGGAAATCGCAAGAACTTCTACAAGTATGAGCATTTCACAACGAAAATATACTCTTGATTTGTTACAGGAAACTGGGATGTTGGACTGCAAGCCAGCTCTGACTCCTCTAGAACCTGGTCAAAAGAAGAATATTCAATCAGACACAAAACCCACAAACAGGTTAAGTTATCAAAGGCTGGTCGGTAAGCTTATCTATTTATCACATACCCGTCCTGATATCTGCTATGCTGTAAGTTATGTAAGTCAATTTATGCATTCTCCTACCAATGATCACTTACATGCTGTAATGAGGATTCTCAGGTATCTTAAGGGAACTCCCGGTCAAGGTCTACACTTCACAAAAAACCCTGATAGAACTCTTACTGTGTTTACTGATGCTGACTGGGGAGGATCAAAATCTGACATGCGTTCAACAATTGGATATAGTACATATTTATGGGGCAACCTTATCACTTGGCGAAGTAAAAAACAACCAGTTGTCTCTCGAAGCAGTGCTGAGGCCGAACTGCAGGCTCTTGCTCTTGGATTATGTGAAGGAATTTGGGTCACACGAGTTATGAAAGATCTTGACATAGAGATTCCAAGACCGATTCATCTTTGCTGTGGTAATATTTCTGCCATCAATATGGCTGAAAATCCTGTTCAACACGATAAATCAAAACATGTTGCAATCGACCGTCACTTTATTCGAGAACAGATTGAAGACGGAAGCCTTTGCATCAAACACGTTCCTACTACAGACCAGATTGCAGATATCTTTACCAAATCTGTCTCTACTCAAGTCTTTCAAGGCATTGTCTCCAAGCTAGGTTGTGTCAACATCTACACCTAGCTTGCGAGGGGGTGTTGCAATACTAATTTTCTAACCGTTAGATGGCTTCAGCTAATTCCAAGGATTGCTCATCAATACCTATCAGTTGGATAGACACTACATTAATTGTACAACTTGTAATTCTACTTTTTTAGATTTTTAGCCGTTGGTTTTATTTTTTAGCCGTTGAACAACTTGTATAAAGAAGGCATTTACTTGAGAAATAATAGTGACTCTCTTTTATGCAAAAAATCTTCTATGTCATGAGGGGTCACCTGCACCCAGCCTCACCAACCCCCTCCCCTGCCACGTGGCAGGGGGTCATTTCTTACCCCCAAAAATGGGGGGTCAGGAGATCCTGACTCCTATTATAGATGCCAGAAAGATATATAGGACACACCACAAAAAAATTGTGGTTTGCCGACGAAAAAATCACCGACGAACAACGTATAGTCGTTGTTTCGTCGGTAATAGCGACGACTCTGCGACAAAAATAATGTAGTCGCTAATTGCGACGAAAGTACGATGCAATTCGTTGTCGCGAAAAGAAAAATAGTCAGTCAGGTGAATTACGTCGGTGATTTGTCGGTGTCTCGTCGCTATTCTGCGTGTTTTTGTTCGTCGCTATTTAGTTTATCACGCTTCATCGCTATGTCGTCGCAAATGTGTCGCTAAAAGTATAAAATAAATTCGCCGTTTACTAAGTTCTTGGAGTTGTGTATCGTCGTTTTTTTGTCAATGAAACCCGTATGTGGCAAATGTTTTGAATTACTTTCCGTTCGTAATTCGGTTTGTCGTTGTGTCGTCGCAGATACATCGAGAATTAAACACGTGTATTGATTAAGGAAAAAGAAAGCGGTAATTGGGAAAAATACTCATTCATTTAATAATAAGAAGTTACATTATCAAACGAAAAAATAAAAAAAAATCTAAAAAGAGATGCGGAGATGGGCCGTTCACTCTTCGTCATCGGACGAAAGAGTGGCCGCGACATTATCCGCAAACTCTTTGAGAAGGCGCTTGAGCTTGTAGTATCTAAATTTCATCTTCCGCAGCCTTCTAGTCATGTAGTGCAGTTGCCGCGACTGCTGATGCATGTTTGCCATCAGCATACGGAAGTCGGCGTCCTGCACCGGCATTTGTTCTTGATCATCCTGATGCGGCGGTGGGCCATAGACAGATACAGAACCCTCTCGCTCAACCGATGGTGGTTGAGGAGGAGGCCCTTCTGGAGGGGCACTGTTTGGCCGTCCACCACGCCTTGGGGTTCTTTTAAAACGACGCGGCATATTTTGATTATTTATAACGTTCTATGTGTGTATGTATAACAGCGGATGTTTGGGGTATAAATAGTGAAATGAGCGACGACATAGCGACGACATAGCGACGCATTTGTCAACCGTTGGGAATGTGCAGTGATGACCTTTCGGATGTTATAGCGACGACGTAGCGACGAATTAGCGACGTATGTTTATCGTACGATGCAACCGTTGGGAACTGAACTGACACTGCCGAATAGCGACAACTTGGCGACGGAATAGCGACGAAACGCGTCGAATAATGTGAAGAGACGTTTTCCGTCGCTGTTTCGTCGGTAAAGCGTCGGTAAATTCAAAAAAAAACCCCGCGAAGCCCGTTCTTCTCATTGTATTTAGTTTTTCCGTTTTTCGTCGATACGGTTAGTAGGTTTTTGTCGTTCTATTAAGTTTCGTCGAAGATATAGTTAGGTTTCGACGATACGGTTAATAGGTTTTTGTCGTTCTATTAAGTTTCGTCGAAGATATAGTTAGTAGGTTTTCGTCGTTGTATTAGGTTTCGTCGGTATATAGTTGATGTTTAGTCGGTGAATTAGTCGGAAGAAATTTTTCTTAACCACATTTCGCGTATACAGGTGCGTCGTCAGGATTCGTAAGAGATTAAACACGTGTTATAATTATTAAGAAAACAAATACGATATTAAAAAAACAAACTTCATTAATATAAAATTAAAAATTAAAAATTACAAAATATAATAAGAAATATTTAAAAAAAGCTAAATAGCGAAGAGTAGCCACTCACTGTTCGTCATCCGAACAGAGAGAAGCTATACTCTCCGCACACGCCTTCAGTTGGCGTCTCAACTGTGCAGATTTGGATTTAATCCGCATCTGCCTTTTATCTATGTAGTCGAGACGCTCTTCCTGAACCGTGACATGCGCCCTCACCTCATCTAACATTTTCCACAGATCTCGTACTTCTATTTGGAGTTCGACAATTTGTCGATCCCGGCGAGGCTCAGAGGGCTCTGGTGGGGGAGGAGGTGGGGGAGGAACAGTTGAAGAAGAAGGCACTTCAGTTGGCGGTGTTGCCGCCCTACCACCACGTCCACCACGTCCACCACGTCCACCACGTCGTGCTTGCGCTTTAGTACGAACCATTTTGGATTATAAAATAGTTGTTTTATATGTTGTTGTGGGCACACGCTGATCCACTGTCTATATAGTGAAATCAGCGACGAATTAGCGACGCAAAACATCGTAAGTTGTAAGCATGAGGAACTGGACGGACTGCCTTTTACCGACGACGTACCGACGACTTAGCGACGAAACACGTCGTACGGAATGAAGAGACGTTTTGCGTCGCAATGTAATCGGTACTTCGTCGGTAAAAGCATATCAAACGACGTGTTTCGTCGCTGGTCGTCGGTACGTCGTCGGTATATGTGTTTGTTTGTCTCCGGGATTTGTGTTTCTTGTTCGTCGCCGTTCGTCGCTAAGTCGTCGGTATTGTGTTTGTTTATTTCCGAGATTTGTGCTTGTTTGTGGTCGCTATCTCGTCGCTATTACGTCGGTAACGTACTGGGAACGATAAAACCATTGTCTTTCTTCTTCTCTTCTCCCATTCTTCTCTCATTTCAAACACATCAATCATCAATTTTGAACGAAAATACAGAAGTGTGGAATTTTGATTTTTTCTACAAACGAAAAAAGATAGCTGCTGTTAGTTTGAAGGTGTAGCGAGAAAATGGATCCGAGGAGAAGCGATAGAAAGTGGATGTACCAGAGAGTAAACAACGGGGAGTGGTGTTTTAGATTTGTTGAAGGTCTCGAAGAATTTATTGATTTTGCGACGAGTAATGAAAGTGGAACGCAGATTAGATGTCCGTGCAAGAAATGCAAGAACCGTAAATATAAGGATCCGGGTGACGTGAGGGTTCACTTATTGAAACAAGGTTTCGTCCACAATTACCATACATGGTACTGTCACGGCGAATATGAGGGGGGCGTCTACATCTGCAACTGTACACGTCGAAGGGGGACCCGGTCAGGTTGATGCCGAAGAAATATGCGAGGGATCTCACAACCCATACATGCAGATGGTGACAGACGCAGCCGCCGGCGCATTTACCGGAGAGCAGTTGTTACAAATGCAGGATCCGGATGAACAGCCGCGTATATTCGTGGAGGAAGATCCGAACCCTCAGGCGAGACAGTTTTTTGAGATGCTGAACGCCGCCAACACGCCGCTGTATCCTGGTTGTGGTAGTCACACACAGATGTCCATGATCGGTCGGATGACGAGCATGAAGACGGAACACCACATGACGGAGAGATTGTACGATGGGATGTGTCAGCTGATGAGGGAATCTCTTCCCGAAGGGAACACAATGGTCGACAGTTTTTATTCGACGAAGAAACAGCTGCAGGCGTTGGGACTGCCGGTTCAGAAAATCGATTGTTGTTCAGAGGGGTGCATCATATACTGGGGCATCAACGAGGATAAAGACATGTGCAGGGTCTGTGGGAAAAGCAGGTGGAGAACGAACAAAAGAAACCGGAACGTGCCAAGAAAACCATTTTACTATTTACCTCTCGCCCCTAGACTGCAGAGGCTATACGCATCCGGTGCCACAGCTAGCCAGATGAGGTGGCACGCGGAGCACTACACGAAAGACGGTGAGATGTGCCATCCATCTGACGGCGAAGCTTGGAGGACGTTCGATGCGACGCATCCGGGTTTTTCGTCGGAGACAAGGAACGTTAGGTTGGGTTTATGCACCGACGGGTTCAACCCGTTTGGACAGTCGGGAGAGCAGTATTCGTCGTGGCCTGTAATCGTGACGCCGTACAATCTACCGCCTTGGATGTGCATGAAGAAGCCTTACATGTTCTTGACTGTGATCGCACCAGGTCCTAGGAATCCGAAACAGAAGATCGACCTATACCTGCAGCCGTTGATACAGGAGCTGAAGTGGTTATGGGAGTTTGGCGTGGAGACGTTCGATGTATCGACTAAACAAAACTTCCAGCTACGCGCTGATGTGGACGATCAGTGACTTCCCGGCTTATTCTATGTTGTCGGGGTGGAGCACAGCGGGGAAATACGCTTGCCCTTGCTGCATGAAGCAAGCGAAGACGATGTCCTTGAAACATGGACGTAAGATAAGCTGGTTCGACAGCCATAGGAAGTTCCTGCCCAGACATCATTTGTACAGAAGGAACGTGACGGCGTTCATGCCTGGCATTGTCGATAAGGACACAAAGCCCGAGCTCCTCACGGGTGCAGAGGTGCTGCAGGAGATAGACAGTTGTGGATTCGTGGGGGTCGCTGATGATCCGGACGGCAGTCACAACGCAGACCTGGCTCGTTACTGTATCGGGTGGAAGAAGAGAAGCATATTCTGGGAGCTTCCGTACTGGAAGAGCAATATGATCCGACATAACCTGGATGTCATGCATATTGAGAAGAATGTGTTTGACAACATTTTCAATACAGTGCTGAATGTGCCAGGAAAAACAAAAGACAATTTGAAGGCACGACTTGATATGCGCGACCTCAACATGCGACCGGAGCTGCATCCCGTTGGCACATCATACATGCCGAAGTCCTCGTACACGCTGAATGCGGAGCAGGTCAGTGCGTTGTTATCGTGGCTAGGGACGGCTAGATTTCCTGATGGCCATGTTTCGAACCTGTCGAAGAACATCGACGTGAATAAACGCGGTTTGCACGGGATGAAGAGCCACGACTGTCACGTGTTCATGCAACGGTTGATGCCCATTGCATTCCGCGAGCTGCTTCCAACCAATGTATGGGAAGCAATTACCGAGATGAGTCTGTTCTTCAGATGTCTTACAGCCACGAGACTCAGGACGGATGATATGTCAAGGCTGGAGGGCGAAATCCCAGTGATCATATGCAAGCTGGAAACTATATTCCCTCCGGCCTTCTTTGATTCAATGGAACACCTGCCAGTTCATCTACCATACGAGGCACGTGTTGGTGGTCCTGTTCAGTACAGGTGGATGTATCCGTTCGAGAGGTACTCTTTTTTATGTGCATGACATTCTTATGTGTCTAAGCGATATGCATTTGAACATATATTCACTATATGAACAGATATCTCAGGCATTTGAAGCTGAACATCAAGAACAAGGCGAAAGTCGAGGCCTCTATGTGCAATGCCTATCTGACGGAGGAAGCATCGACCTTCGTGTCTCATTACTTCGAGCCAGATGTCCCGTCGAGGTGCAGAGATGTTCCCCGGAACGACGACGGCATTTCCAGATCCGGTGTCCTCCCAATATTCACACATCCGATCAGATTTCACGGACAGGGAAAGGAAATGATATTGGGGGACAGCGAGCTGAAGATTGCTCATTCTTATGTTCTGCGCAACTGCCGTCAAGTCGACCGTTTCCAGAGGTATAAACGATTTCCCATTTTATTTTGTAAATACCTTGCGATACTCTATCCATTATGTTACAAAGATATACAGGGTACTCATTCGTAATTTGCTTCAGCTTGTTCGTTGATTTATTGCAACACCGTTCACCGGGTATATCGAGCGATGCAATAAACAATGAGTTAGATTCCAAGTTTGCTGATTGGTTCAGGTGGCATGTAAGTTTAGTATTTGCCTGTTACGTGTACGATATGTGATACACATTTATTGCCCCATTGATGTATACTTACTTGTCCTTTTACAGGCGAGCAAAGGTCATCTGGCTGACGATGAGTACGGTTACATTCTGACGCCAGTAGCCGAGGGTCCATTGAACAGAGTCACGCGACACGACATGTGTTTTGTCGATGGGTATAGATTCCACACAGTCTCCCATGCCAGCCGAAAATCGTCGGAGAACAGCGGAGTGTGTGTCAAGCGTTATGACAATAGCCCGGACGAGGATGACTTCTACGGCTACCTTACTGACATCATTGAGCTCGAATATCCCGCATTGCCTATAAAGCGGGTGGTCCTATTCAAGTGCGAATGGTACGATCCAACTCGAGAAGGTTATCGCGTTGGCAGAAAGGTCCACGACCAATATAAGTTGGTAGACATACACCAAGGGCGACGGTACAGAAAATACGATCCATACGTTTTGGCTAGTCAAGCGTCCCAGGTGTACTATCTATCGTATCCAACAACGAGGATGAATGCGAGCTCAAAAGACTGGCGAGCCGTGTGCAAAGTGAAATCGAGCAAGTTTGATGTGAGTATACAGACAGTTTCAGATGGTATGGACGCCGCATTTCAAGAAGAAAACCCGTCCGTTCTAGATACGACACATGTTCAACTGCACGACCTCCCTCTAAATGACCCCAACGGCGGTTTTATCGAAATTCATCTCAACATACAACCGCCTGACAATATTGAAGACGTAGTCGAAGACGAATACGAGGATGAAGAGGACGACGAGCATGTAGATGAAGATGAAGACGAAGACGAAGATGAAGATGCGTATGAGGATGCAGATGACCAGGAAGATTGACGTTAGCCAAAATTTTTTATGTACCTCTTTATATGAAAGTGTGTATGTGTTGATGTACTTATATTCATGTATATACTACTTTATATTTTGTATTATTTTTTTTTCAAAAATGATAACACCGACGAGTTACCGACGAAATGTTTCGTCGCTAAATTTGAAATAACGACGACCCATGAAAAATAGCGACGAAACTAAATAGCGACGGAAGTTCCGTCGCTATGTCGTCGCAAAATTTCATAGATAAGCTGAAATTCCCTTCTTCTTCCCCATTTCCCTCCCCCCGCGAAAACCTCCCCTCCCTCCGGCGAAAACCCCCCCTCGCGAAGAAATCCCCTCCGGCGAACCCCCCCCCGACGAGCTTCCTCTCCGTTGACCTCCCCTCTCCGGTTAGTTTTTCTTCCTATTTCGTTTTTATTGCAATTACCGTATATATATGTATATGTATATGTATATTTCGTTTTTATGTATATGTATGTATGTACCGTATGTATGTATGTACCGTATGTATGTAAATGTATATGTATATTTCGTTTTTATGTATATGTATGTATGTACCGTATGTATGTATGTACCGCATGTATGTATGTACCGTATGTATGTATATGTATATGTATATGTATATTTCGTTTTTATGTATATGTATGTATGTACCGTATGTATGTATATGTATATGTATGTATTTCGTTTTTATTGCAATTACCGTATGTATGTATATGTATATGTATGTATATGTATGTATATGTATTTAATAGATTTGTAAATGTATGTATATGTATATGTATATGTATGTATATGTTTTTAATACATATATACACGCACATATACATATATACGGTACACGCACATATACATATATACGGTATATGTATGTATATGTTTTTAATACATATATACACGCACAAATACATATATACGGTACATATATTTAATTTCGTATTTAAATATAGTTAAATTTGTAAAAACTGTTTTTAATAGATTTGTAATATATCTTTTGTAATTTTTATATATAAATATATGTAAAATTATTAGAAACTGTTTTTTTTGGTAGAATTATGTATGTATATATATTTTTCCTATTTAAATATATTTATAATTATATAATCTATTTTTGGTACATATATGTATATGGTATATATATGTATATACGGTATATATATATATATGCATATACGGGTATATATATGTATATACGGGTATATATGTATATGGTATATATATGTATGTACGGGTATATACGGGTATATATGGTATATATGCACCAATATTGTTGTTAAGGTTGAATTAGTAGAAATGTGGTGTGCTTGGCCAATGAATGATGCATGTACAAACTGTTTTGTAAGAGGTTTGCATATGATTTTCGGTATGATTTGCATTTGTCTTTGGAGAGGCCATTGAGGCTGGGAAACCTCCGTTTAAAAATTATTAATATGTTCCTCTCAGATCTGATGGCTAGTGACGGTTTACCGACGAGATCCACATACCCACCATCTACACAGGACCTTCAAGGAGAGTTCGATGCGTTCATTTCTCAGCATGATACGTATGCCTCGGTTTCGACCGCCGCTCTGGCTGCGGACTCAGACCTTTTACGGTCTGCCGACATGTCCGCACCCCCCAGACATACGACGCCACCCACACCCAGCGTTTCAGCACCTCATCCGGCGTCTGATGCGGCATCGGACCAGGGTGTCATATTAGGGCGTCGTCCCCTCCCTTGGTCAAATGATACCCATACGTAAGTAATGATTAATTTATTTAACATGTTTTCAAATATATTTCACGCGTTATTTTTTCCTAACAACTTAAACTCTTTCAAGTTTGGATCGGACAATGGCGCGCTTTCCGGTTGCATCACCCGGTCCTTCCACCTGAGGCTTGACCCATCTGGATATACCTGGGGCCGTGTCACCCCGGAGACACGTAGGTTCTACTGGGATGAGTTTCAGGTATTCAAATTTGATGAATTTCACTTTTTGATGCGTAATCAATCATTACTTTTCTAACCACACTTTTATTATTCCTCCGTATGATAATTGCAGAAGTCGTACAGCTGGCCAGCCGACATCGCCCGCGACGTGGAGCAGGCCTGGCGGCATAGGGCCGCCAAACGCTACGGGGACTTCGTCAACTCCCTCAAGACCAAGTCGGAGCGTGACCCCACGTGGATAAGGCCTGCCTACGTATCCGAGGCCGTCTGGGCGGCGTGGGTAGAAGGGTGGAGGGACCCTGCTTACCAAGCCCGCAGCGCCCGGAACGCGGCGAACCGGCGCAGCGGCAACGTAGAGGGCCCAGCACCTGCCACACACTCAGGTGGTTCGGTTTCCCACGCCACCACGATGCGTTCTATGGTGAGTATTTTAATATTGGATTATAACGACTTTCATTGATTTCATTGGATTATTTACATTCATCGACTTAAGTGGATTATTTACATTCAGTGAGTTAAGTGGATTATCTATATTCGTTGATTACTTATGTTGCGCTGTTGTTTTTTTGGTATTCGTATATGGTTACTTTAAGTGGTACATGTGATTTGACTTGGGAGAGGCCTTTAAGGCCGGGATACCTCCGATAAACGAATAGGTCATACCGAAATTTTTAAAAATTCTGCATATCACTAACATATTTTATTTCATTCTTTCAGCACCAGGAGACGGGGGAGTGGCCAGCCTCCTACGATCTCTTCTACAAGACGCATCGGAAGAGAGCCTCCGACGGAACGGAGGACTGGATCACGACGAAGGCCCGCGACATCAGTGTAAGTAGACTACGATATCATTTGTTTTTTTCCTTAGTTTGTTTTATTGCTAAACCATAACAATTCATATTCTCATTTCAGGACGAGTACAACAGATTACTCGCAGATAGGGGCGAACAGGCCGACAAGAACCGCGCTTATTGGGATGCGGTTCGGACCGTCGGCCCTCAGAATAAGAAGAAGAAGGAGGTGTACGGGGTTGGATCAGCAGCGCCGCGATTCTTTTCCGAAGTTCTGCATCCAGGTGCTTCCTCTGAGGCCAGCACCTCCGCGCCTTCTGCGACGCCAGAGGATATTTCGCGCCTGGAATCAGATAATGCGGCGCTGCAGCGTGAGATAGAGTCCATCAGGACGAGGCAAGAGGAGAGTTTACAGGCACTGCAGTCGCAGCAGCAGGCGATGCAGCAGGCGCTTCAGCAGGCGTTTGAGCATGCGCAGCATCAGACGATGCAGGTGCAGCAGGCAACGAACCAGCAAATCTTCCAGCTGTCGCAGGTCGTCATGACTTTCATTTCCAACTCCTCGCAGCCTCAGCCTCAGCCTCAGCCCCGCCCTCCTGATGGTCACTCTTCTCCGCATGATCCCCCTCCATCTTCCTCTGCATAGTTTTTTATTTTTTCATTGTTTGTACAGTCTATTTCATTTGTTGTATTGACATTTTCTTTGTACTTTTATATATTCTATCTGACAATTTTACGGATTCTATTTCGTTTGTGTTGTTTAATTATACGAACTTGAATGCGCAAATACCGTATTACTGTATAATATTTGTACAAATGATTTAATATACAAAATAAAATATATTATAGAAATTAAATAATAATAATAAAAACTTTTTAATTAATAATGTATTAATATTATTAATAAATCAAAAAAAATTTAAAATTTAATATTAAATAATGTATTTAAAATAATTATTAGTAAATTTAATATTTTTAAAAATAACAAATACCGACGAACCGGCGACGAAATTGGTCTGTCGCAGATCGGAAATAAAAAACAAAAATTTAAAATTAGCGACGAAAAGACATATTAACGACGATATTTTGCGACGAAATAAAACGGAAACAAAAAATAAAAAAATAATAAATAGCGACGGTAAAACATATACCGACGAAATTTTGCGACGAAATTCTTTGTCGCAGAACATTAATAAAAAAATAAAAAATACGAAATAGCGACGAAATAATTTACCGATGAAACAGCGACAACAGAAAAAAGGTCGCAGACCTGACAGTTTCTCGTCGCAGTTTTGCGACGATACACCGACGCAATTGTTTTCGTCACAATACAGCGACGCATTGCCGACGAAATTTGCTTTGCGACAAGCCGTATAACGACCTTCATTTTTCGTCGCTATTTCGTCGCTATATGCCTGTAGCGACGAAATAGCGACGTTTTTTGTCTGTCGCTATAGGCTTTTGTTTTTGTGGTGACAGTGGAGATATGAAATTAACAAATAGATCAACTCGAATTTATTCTTTATTTTTTGAGCAAAAATTAAAAGCGAAAATTTTCTTTGCCTAAGTTTAAATAACCATCATGAGATTCACAACAAGTGTTAATTTACAAATATGATTTTTAAGTTGGAATTTTGCTAAAAGTACTTTAAAACTCTTCCTTTCTAAATCTCCAGAACTCCATCTTTTCAGAAATCAAATAGCAGACGACTAAACAATTCCCCTTCTGCAGAAATCAAAAAGCACACGACTACAAAAGGAATCGCATAATGTGTAAATGACGTTGAGTCTTGACTCTAACCAACATATACGGAATAAATAAATAATTATAAGGTGGCCTCATCAAATGTATATGGTTGTACTATACACTAAGTTTACTATATTCAACTATCATGTTATTAAAACAAATTTATTCAATTGATATCACCGAAAATTTGCCTATTCGCCTGTATTATAAGAAATGAACGCCACATCTATAATGTGATATGTGGACATGTGACTTATTGTCAAGAATTTAACTTAAGATATGAATAGTTATCAATTTTTGGTCGACAATGTCATATTCATCTCGAATTTATTATTAACTCTCTTCCACTTTCTGAGAGAAATTTCAAAAATATATTATAGTTTAAAAAATCCAAAATATAATATAGATTGACAAAATTTATAGAACAGATGCACTAAGTGCCGTCTAAAGAGATATTAGATGGCGCTGTCATTTGTGTTCGAGAATCACCTTTGTACGGCACTGCAGTGATATCCAAGGAAGCAAGTGGTTTTTGGGAGCTGAAAAGCCTATTTGGAGACGCAACAACACCCAGACCTAGGACGACTGTGACAAACACGTCCAAGGCTTAGACGACACGGTCAAATACGTCCTTCGCCTTTGTGTTAAAACCGTCCTACTAGGTGTTTACACGTTTCTTCAATGATTATCAACATTTTCAACATTGACAACGGCTATCCATATATTTGCATATTTGCTGTAAAAATCCGATTATATTCACCTATACAACTCTAAATTAGTCTCGGTATTTCAAGGATCATTCTAGTGGTTTCTTCTTCTAGGATAAAGAAGGGGGGGGGGGGG